>MU225521.1:1029948-1057199 GCA_018584345.1 Thuja plicata | reverse complement strand
TCTTTTAAGACATAACATTGACTACCAAAGATCTTGAAGTAACTTACATTGGGTGTTTTACCATACCATAGCTCATAAGGAGTCTTCTTTGTGTCCTTCTTCAATTGTACTCTATTAAGTGTATAAATAGCAGTGCTGACAACTTCCCTCTAGAAGATTTGGGTGATGTCCTTCTCTATCATCAATGTTCTTGCACAATCAACTATTGATATGTTCCTTCTCTCAGCAATCTCATTTTTTTGTGGTCTCCTTGGTGCAGAAACCTATCTTTTTATACCATGCTCATTACAAAAATTAGTGAATTCATTTGATATAAATTTGCCTCCTCTGTCTGATCTTAAACATTTTAGATCCTTACCACTTTGTTTTTCTACCATATCTTTATACCATTTAAACATCTTGAATGCTTCAAATTTTTCTTTTAGAAACATGACTGTCATCATTCTAGAGTAATCATCAACAAAGAGAATAAAATATATATCTCCATAATAGCTCTTTGTCCTCATAGGTCCACATAAATCAGTATGGAATAATTCTGGAATATCATCAGATGTATGGGTTTTACTTTTGAAACTAGACTTTTTCATTTTACCTTTTTGACAATTTTTGCACATGATGTTGTATGGCTTTGTCATCGTCAGTAAGCCTCTTACACTTCTTTTTCTACTTATTTTCATCATGTTGTCAAAATTCACATGACACAATATTTTGTGCCACAACCATATGTCTTTGTTTCTAGTCATCAAGCAAGTGGGGTTAGTTTCATTCAGATAGAATAAGTTACCTTTAGTCTGTTCACCGGTACCAATCAATTTTCTTGATTCATTGAAAATCTTTGCCTTCTTGTTTTCAAATGATACTCTGTGACTTGAATTATTCAACTGAGAAACACTCAACAGATTATAATTCAATCCGTTTACCCAATAAGCATTCTCACATTTAATCAGGTTATTCAGCATTGTTCCTTTACCTTCAACTGGACAAGGTGTATCATTTCCCATTCTTATTGTACCACCATTATAATACTCAAAACTATTAAATTTTTCTTTGTCACCGGTCATATGGTGAGTGTAGCCACTATCTATATTCCAGACATCATTCTTACTAACTTTAGATATGAGTGCAGTTTCTTCATACCTTTCATCTTCATCTGAATCATCCTTCACAGCTACAAATACTATCTCATTGTTATCATCTGATTCAATGTCAGTATCTTCATCTTTGCAAGCAGCTAGGTAGCTATCCTTCTTGTCTTTATCCTTGTAGTCTCAGGTATCCTTTCTTTTTGATCTTCGGTAACCTTTGTAATCTTTGTTATCACCTCTGTCAGATTTCTTCTCAAAAGATTTGTCATCACTTCTGTCATCTTTTCTTCTGTTAGGACATCTTACAGCAAAGTGTCCAATATCTTTACAATTAAAGCATACAAGTGGTAACTTGCCTTTGTATTTACCTCTACCTCTTTGCATTCTTCTTTCCATGAGTGCTTCTATTTCATCTAGATCTTCTTCTTCACTTTCACTTTCACTGTCTCTTCTAGATGAGTGTCTCTGACTAGATTTGCTTATTCTCATAGAAGATTTAAATGCAGACTCTAAACTTGGTAAGACATTGTTGTCAAAGTTATTCATCTCAAATGAAATTAGTCTACCAATTAAGCTATCAAGAGTAACTGTGTTGTTTTCTACTGCTCTCATTTCTTGAATAATAGAAACTCTAATAGCATATACATGTAATAAGATTCTTAAGATTTTACTTACCACTATCTCCTCTTCAAGTGTACCTCCAACACCTCATATAGCATTGACTACTTTTATTCTTGTGTTGTAGTGTGTGATGTTTTCACCTTCTTTCATTCTGATATCATCAAACTTTCCTCTAAGGCTTTCTACCTTGGCTCTCAGAACATTTGTATCACCTCCATGTACAAGCTTCAGTTTGTCCCACATTGTCTTTGCAATTTTGCAATCTTTGACATTGTCAAATTCAACATCAGAGAGTGAGGAAGAAAGCTCTATAACCATGCAGTTATGCTCATGCTTCACTCTCAATTGATTTACTGTCAATGGTCCTATAGGCAACACATATTCAGTATCTAAGTATTGAGTAATATCATTACCAATACCTGATAAGTGGAGTCTTATCCTGCTTTGTCATGAAGCAAAGTTGTCTTTGTTCAACTTAGGCACATCTCGTCTGTTCATCTTGTGATCTTTAATTAGGTCTTGAAACCTTCCTTCTAAGCACACAAGCTCTGATACCAATTGTTAGTAATAAATGAGAGGGGGGGGCGGGGGTGAATCAGTGGCCTCAGAATTTTATCCTTTAATCACTAACCACCAATCAAATATATCTAAGATTATTTAGTCCCTACCAGATGCATGCCATCAAATATTTATAATATTTGACTATCTGTTGGTTTACCTTGTATGTCCTTATTCTCCTTGATAACTGATAAGTAGTAAAAATTATTTATCGATACTCAGTAAATATGCAGAGTATACCAATCAATCCAAAAATGCATATGTGAAATGTAAAACAATGAAGTAATAAACCATACACACATAACACATGGATTTTAACATGGAAACCCTGTTAAGGGAAAAAAACCACTGGGACCGGGACCCCAAATTTTCACTCTTCTGAAGTGAGTCGTGTTAGGATCCAACCCTATTAAAGATTAAAAACACACTGTTAAATGTGACCTTGTTAGAGGATTTTTATACATATAGGTTCTCACTTAGTATTTGGCATCTATCTTGCTACCATCCTTGAATCAACCTTCTTCTTATACTGTCAATAGGCTTTAGGAAAATCTTGCTACCATCCTTGAATCAACCTTCTTCTTAGGCTGTCAATAGGCTTTATGCAAATTCAATGCTACTTTCATGAATTAACCTTTTTTGGCAATCTGTTAGGATATACCTCAATTATAGAAGACGGTTAAGTCGTGCTCTGTTAAGAGACTTAATGCTTCAATGGTTAAACTGAAACACAATGACCTATTTCTAATGCAACTTGAATTGCATATTTTTAGATCTATTTAAGTACAATACCTCTCTAATCAATGTATCAATTCAATTCCTTTTTCTCCTCACTTTCTACTCTGTGATGTTCTGCTTCACTGTTCGTCGATGTCTGCAGAATTCTTTAGCTCTCCCACAGCTTGATTGATCAGGACTGTATGAAGTTTATCCTTCACCATTTTCTCTTCATCATCATCTTTCTATTCACTCCCTTTCTATGTATCTCATGGCTTTTGGAAATGAATTATGCTTGTCTCTTATATAGACACGCTATTCCTTCATTCTTGATTCTTGATTCTTGGCTCTTGGTGTGAAAAAAAATCCAACCAATCTGATTTACGGCTTTAACTCCTGATTTATCTCACAGTTATCTTCTTGCCAACTGTACAAATCTTCTTTAAATTAATTACTTAATGTTGGGTGAATAAAAAAAATAAAACAACCAGTTAAGTCTATCCTTAAGCTCTGCCAGCTAGATATTTTGTCATTTTATTAACTCTCTATTCTATCGATCAACTCTGCAGTTTGTCATCAGTGATAACTGCCAGTTCTGTCGGTGTAACTCCAGTTAGCTTCAGGATCTCCATCTTTCGGGCATCATTAGATTTTTCTTCGTTGGGAAACACTGTCTTCTGCTCGTCGGGCATCATTGTGACTCTTTCTTTGCCTTTACCGATGGTGTGCACCCCGTTGGTATTGTGTGTTACTTAGTGAATACTTGACTTTTATGCATTGCTGAAAGCATAATCTTTGTTCCATTGATTCTCTGAAGTCTTTGGAATTATGTTTATGACCGTACAGATGATATTAAGTTGACATCAATGACAATATAAGCCATTAACTGATTTAATGTCTTGCATCATCTTCAACTTAACATTATCAAACATTCAATTAGTTACATGTCATCACAATCAACATTAGTGTAAGAATGTAAAATAAATTCATCTGATTATTCATACCACAATCCATATTCTATTGTTCTTTTCAAGTATCTGAAAAAAAATTTCATAGTAGCAAGGTGTGTCTCTTTAGGATCTACTTGATATCTTGCCACAATTCCAACTGCATGGGAAATATCTGGTCTGGTGTGAGTTAGATATTGTAGACCACCAATCATCAATCTATACTTTGTCTAAAAAATACTTTGACTCTCATCATTACTATTCCCCTTGTAACCTGTCATCATGGGTGTCCCAATAGGTTTACAATCTTCCATTCCAAACTTATTCAACATTTCCTTAAGATACTTGGTCTAAGATTAAAAAATACCATTCTTACTCTGATTAATTTGAAAACCAAGAAAAAATTTCATCTCACTGATTATTGACATTTCAAATTCATTTTCCATTTCTTTAGAGAACTTCTTACTCATTTTATCATTGCCTCCAAAAATGATATCATCAACAAAAAATTCTATGATTAAGATTCTATCTTCACCAGTTCTTAAATATAAATTACTTTATGCATTACCTTTTCTGAAACTAAGATGAAGTAGATACTTGTCTAGTCTTGCATACCATGCTCTCAGTTCTTGTTTGAGTCCATACAATGATTTCTTCAATTTACAAACCATGTCTTCATCTTGTGTTAGAGGAAATCCATCAGGTTTCTCTATGTATAATTCTTCTAAATATCTATTCAACAATGTTGATTTCACATCCATCTAATATACTTTAAAGTCTTTATGTGCAGCATAAGCAAGAAATAATCTCACAAATTCTAGCCTAGCAATAGGATAACATGTTTCTTCAAAGTCTATTCCTTCTTGTTGCAAGTAGCCTTTACAAACCACTCTAGCCTTATCTCTTACCACTATTCCTTCCTCATCCATTTTTTTCTAAAAACCCATTTAGTTCCTATCATATTTTTGTTTTTAGGTCTTGGAACCAATTCCCAAGCATTGTTTATCTTTATCTGTTCTAGTTCTTCTTGCATAGATTTAGTCCAAGATTCATCTCTACATGCTTCATCAGTAGTTTTTGGTTCAACTTGATAAATCAAACAAATTTCATCTCTTACTTTAGATCTAGTCATCATTCCTTTACTTGCATTACCAATGATTTTATCTATAGGATGGTTCTTCTTAACATACCTCAGAGTCTTAGGAGTCTCAGTAAGCTCAATTGATTCATATTCAATATCATCAACAACCATCAAAGTTTCCTCAGGTTCAGTAGTGGCCTCTTTTATCTCTGCAATCTATCCATAGTCATACATTCTTTCCTGAATCTGAAACTTTTCATCTATCCTTACATTAGCCTTTCAATCAACTTTCTCAATCTTAGATTGAAACATTTATAGGCTTTTCTCTAAGTAGAAAATCCAAGGAAGATACCTTCATCACTTCTAGCATCAAACTTCCCTATCTCATCATCTCTTTTGATATAACATTTACTTCCAAATATTCTAAAATATTTTATAGTAAGAGTATGATCAAACCATATTTCATAAGGAGTCTTACTTGTACCTTCTCTGATCTAAATTATGTTCAAGGTGTACATAGTAGTACCAACAACTTCTCTCTAATGAACATGTGATACATTTCCTTCTAGAAACATAGTTCTGGTAGCATCTAATATTGTTATGTTTCTTCGCTCTGCTATCCCATTCTATTGTGGTGTCCTAGGTGTAGATGTCTATCTAAATATTCCATGCTCTTCACAGTAGGTATTAAATAAATCTGAAGTAAAATCACCACTTCTATCTAATCTCAAACATTTTATCTTCAAACTAGATTCATTCTCAACTTTTGATTTGAATAACTTGAATTTGTCAAATGCCTCTGATTTTTCTCTCAAATATGTAACCCACATCATTCTAGAAAATTCATCAACAAAAATTATAAATTACCTTTCACCATAATAAGATCTCACTCTTGTAGGACCACACAGATATGTATGTACCAGATCCAACTTCCCTTTTGCTGAATAAGATTTTCTTTTAAAACTTCTTCTAGTCTACTTCCCCATAACACACTCTCTACACATAGTGTTAGATGGTTTCACAATCTTAAGTAGATCTCTTATAGCATTTTTCATACTTTCCTTCACAATGTTATCAAAGTTAACATGAAAAAATCTTCTGTCATAACCAACTATCATCAACCTTCGCAATAAAACAAGAAGTTTCAGATGTATTTGATTCAAATACATTACCTCTAGATTTAGTACCAAATGCGATCAAGTCTCCTGATTTACTTTTGATAGAACATTTCCCATCAATGAATTTCAATTGATAACCTTTGTCCACTAGTTTTCCAACACTCAACAAATTATGCTTAAGTCCATCAACAAGCAGTACATTGTCAGTATTATTCTTTCCATCCAGAGAAATAGCTCCAACTCCAATGATAATATTAGGAGTATTGTCACCAAATCTAACAACACCACCATCATATCTTTTCATACTAACAAACTTGTTTTTATCTCTAGTCATGTGATATGAATAATTACTATTTATAACCCATTCAGATTTCTTTTCAACACGAGATAATAAGGCTTTTTCTTCATGTATAGGTTCATCATATTTAGTACAAATATATCCAATTTCATCATAATCAACATCATCATCAAAAACACCTTCACTAGCATAATAACATTCCTTTTCTTTTGAATACTTTGATTTTTAACACTTAGGTTTATGTTTTAAAACCCTTGTAGGACATCGAGATGCAAAATGACCAATTTTGTTGCATGAAAAACATTTCAAAGGTAACTTGCATTCAAATTTACCTGTACCTCGCTTTTCTCTTCTAGCAATCAAGGCTACCACTTCATCTAGCTTTCTTTCTTCCTCCTGTATCTGTTCCCATTCATCAACATAGATTCCAAGTTCTTCGCTCAAGTCACTATTGCTAGTGCTCACAATTGTAGATAAGGTCTTTTTGTTTATATGCACAGTCGCCTTGAATGTTGACTCAACTTTAGGTAAAGAATCTCCCAGTTCTGCGGCCTCAAAAGTAGTTATCTTTCCAATCAACATCTCTCTATTGAATTTTGGTTTCAAAGGTTTAATCTCCTCTAAAGCTTTTACTTTAGTTTTGTAAGCAGGTGTCAGAGATCTAGGTATATTCGCAATCACTTCTTCCTCACTTTAAGTACCTCTAGTATTTGTGATGCCAGTAACCACTTTATTAATTCTCTATGCATATGCCCTAATGTTCTCATCATCTTTAATCTTCAATTATTTCATCTTTGTTTTCCATTTTTGTAGCTTTTCCTATTTTGTAAACTTATCTCCTTCATATAGTGCTTCCAATCTTGTCCAAATTTCATTTGCAGAATCTAAGTCTTTTACTTCTGTGAATTCACCATTAGAAAGTGCATTGATCAATGATTCCCTTGTGACCATATTACATGAAAATAAATTCTTATCATCTTCAATAGCTTTATCTAATTCATCCTTAGTCTTTATCTTTTCATTTCTTTTCATGATCATCCAGTAGTCGATTCCCAAACATAGAAAATGTTTTCTCATTTTGTTCTTCCAACTGTCAAAGTTTTCAGGATCAATTTTTGGACTATCCTTCTTGTAGTAATTCATCTTCAGGATCACCTCAATATGTTAAGCTTTCTCTCTAAGGAATAGTAGCTCTGGTACAAACTGTTAGGAATAACAGTCCACAAGCACAACTAAGAGGGGGGAAGGGTAAATCAATTGTGATACAAATTATTAAACTTTAAACTTTATAAACCAAAACTTCAATGCAAATGATAACACAATAAATGCCAACACAAACCTTGTTGTCGAGGAAACCCTATTAAAGGTAAAACCCCGATGGGAATTAACACCCAAAAATGATGTACTGAGAGTATAATATCCTTGTTAAAAGATTTAGCCCTGTTAGGATCTTATTAAAACATTACAGTACATAGTTCATGTTAAAGGAAAGACCTTGTTAGGAGTGAAGAGTAACACTGAGCTCACTGCCTAGAAACACTTTCCAAAGAATTATAAAGCCACCCTCAAGGATTAACAATCCAAATAAGTGTATATTAGAAATATACAATCCAATGAACTCTTTGATAGTAACTATCTTTTCTTGGTTAGTTCCAATGAAGTACAATAATAAAAAACTATGCTCTACATCCAGAAGCCAATAAATATTTGCAGCTTCCATACTTCTTTTTCTTCCAATTACCTTCTCATCATACATCTATCACATCTTTTCAAAAGAAAAGATCTCCCATATATATCCTATTACAATAATTGATTAGGTCGGCCAATTAATCTTTCCCAATATACAAATAATTATTTAACCCTTTGCTAAGATACACAAGGTACCTAAAATAAGTAAACATCAATTATAATACATTAGATACACTCCAAAATCCACAATCCATGCTCACAATTCATAATACATGTTACATCTATGAAGTCAGCCCCAAATAGGTCTAATCCAGAATACACGCCACAGCTAACATCACCAACAATCTCACAACTATCGATCAATAAAGAACATTCCTCAATATTTCTTCTATCATCCCTTAAGGTCGCATAACCTGAATCATCTTCTCTTGTAAGATATACCCAAAACACAGAGACCTGCTCTGTCAAGCATCACTATTACAATCCATAAACTAGTCTTCACTAATACATTTGTAACATCTCTAATATGAAATATTAAGCCAAGAAACCTTAGGAATAAGGTCATCCCACATCCTTCTTCATATCCTTATCTTCGATTGTTTTGATTCATCCAGATAGTGTCCGTACACTTCTATCAGTCATCATACAATAGTAATAACTAATTTGTTCACTCCACAGAAACATATGTTGACATCAATGAACAAACATGAATACCAACAACATCAGTAGTAACCAATTCTGATATCATCCAACAGGAAATGCCTTTTTGATTCCAAATCTTGGTAGAGCAACATAAGGTAAGAGAAAGAGGTTTATTATTGAGGTATATTCCCCACCAGATAGATCTGTCCAAAAAAGAGAAATAAGGTTTCTCCCCTATGGCATGTCTAGAATAAAGGAATGTTTCGACATGTACTCATGCCTTCCACAATGTAGAGAATACTTTAGACCCAAAGACCTTCACATAAAAAATCCCCCAATAAGGTATCAATAAAGGGGACATTATTCCAAGATTTCCTCTTTTTAATGGTGGCATTGACAATATTTTTCCTAATAAGGATTTTTCATGGTTCATTACCTGTAACAACTTTTATTATCCATTTGGATGCCAGAACTATACCTTTCTTCTTGAGGTATTTAATCCCCAAACCACCCTGCATCCTTAGAGTGCAACACCACTCCCACTTGACATTGTATCTTTTCCTATTACTAATGTCATCTGACCACAGAACACCTCTAAGAATCTTTTCCATCTTATTATTTTGGTGATTGGAAAAAAACCTAGTTGAAGCATAGTATATGGCATGGGATGACAATACCTTTTGAACCACCTATAGTCTGTCTACTAAGGATAACATGTTATTTTTCCACTTCAAGTGTTTCTTCTCAATTTTTTTGAAGATTTAGTTCCACATATCATTTAGTGATGGATCAAGGGAAAATGGTATGCCCAAGTATCTGAAAATTATATTAGGTCCAGACCACTACCATCCTTTGTGGATGAGCCAAGAGGGAGGGGTGTTGTCCCATCCAAGGATAAAATATTTGTGAGGTGATATTTTAGCACTAGAGGCTATACAAAATAAATGGATTCTAGATACCACTCTATCAAAATTTTATTCTAAGAGATCAAAAAAAAGTGTAGTGTCATCAACAAACTGTTCAATGAATATATCTTCTTTGTTAGGTAGGGAGATACCTTTGATAGGGGGACCAAACTTAGGAGATTTCAAAATTTAGGACATTGCATCAGCAACAATTACATAAAGGGGAGGAGCAAGAGGGAAGCCTTTCCTAATAGACCTGGCAAGGGGGATGGGATTAGAGAGTTCTCCATTAACCTCAATAACAATATTAGATTCTTTGAACAAGAAACTTACCCATTTGCAGAAGTAATCTAGAAAACCTAATTAATTAAGCAAAGCTATTATAAAATGTCACTCAATCCTATCATATGCCTTTTCAAAATCAAGGAGTGTCATAGAAGCATTATGTTTGTTAGCCTTGCCCCAGTGCATTTCCTCCCAACTAGTAATAAGATTTTCAAGGATATATCTTCCATTTATGAAACCTATTTGGGTAACTGAAATAATATCATTTAATACCTCAGAGACCCTCTTAGCCAACATTTTAGCTATCACTTTATAAGACATATTTAATAAATTGATTGGTCTCCAATTCTTAACTTGATTTTTGTCTCCTTATTTAGGGAGGAGTTTGATTAATCCTGTATTGAAATTCTCCCCCAAAGTTCCATTGTCAAAGGCATATCTGTAAAGTTCAAAATTTTCAACTGAGATCCAATCTCTATTGGCTTTGTAAAATTCATTAGGTAATCCATCAATGCCCGGGGATTTTCCATTAGCCAGAGCCCCAATGACATCTTCTTGTATGGAGATTTCCTTTCCTAACATGCCACTTTGACTTTGGTTAATTTTCCTTGGGATGCTATTAATAAATTGTTCCATACAAAGATGGTTGCCTTCATTATGCTCAGAGTTAAAATCTTTTTATAAAATTCCACAAATGTATCCATAATAGTTTTACTCTCATTGCCGAACCCATCCTAAGTCTAAATAATAACTAACTTCTTCTCTGCTCTGTTTAGCTCTAATAATATTAAAAAGGTATTTAGTTCCCTATCTCCTTCCTTGATCCATTTGGCCTTTTCTCTAATCTTCTATCCCCGAATCTTGAACTATCGAATGGTTCTCAATTTCCCCTTAGTATCAATTAGATCATTTTCCAGTCCCACATTTCCCCCTTATCTTGTAGCTCCTTTTCAATTCCTAGGAGTTTGGAGTTGAGGTTTTTTATTTAAGATTTCTGTTCTTAGCTTCTTTTGTACCAATGGTTTGACAAAGATTTCTACAGGCCTTAACTAGCTGATTCCATTTAACTATGGGTGTAGAGTCTGCGGTCTAGAGTTTTGAAAGGATAGACACCATCCTCAGTGCACCCAGATGGTCCTCATTGCAAAGTATGTATGTATTGAGTTTAAACAGGTGTCTCTTAGGGAAGATTCTAGGTTTACCTGTAAGGTCTTTGATAGCGATACAAAAAATGATAGGGGAGTGGTCAAACATACTAGCAGGAGAAACTCCAATGGGGTATTGGCCTTGATTATGGATCATACCAAGTTCAAGCTTTTTAATATATAATATGTCAATTCTATAGTAAAATTTGAATTTGTTGGCTTGATTTTTACACCAAGTAAACCATATACCATCACAAATGCCTCTAAGACCCTCCATAGGATCAAAAATAGCAAAATGTCTCTTAAATCTAGCCCAAAATAAATATTCATGACCTTTTCAATCAAATTTTTCACCTCCTATCTTATCTCTAGGAGATTCAATCATATTAAAGTCACCAAAAAAAGTTCATGCAGCAATAGGTAGGTTGGTAATCAGCCACTCCCATAGCTTTTCCCTGTCTTTGTATTCATTAGGAGCATAGATGTTACAGACTCCTATAGTTTTGTCTTTGCTATTCAGAGTGATCCAAAGAGCTCTATTGCATCATGAAAATCCATGGGCAATGATTTTGTCACTCCATGAGGGACTAATTAGTGTTGCTAAACCCCCTTTACCTCTATCATGGTATAAATAAAGGCATTTATAACTTTTCCATACAAGTTTTAAGACATTAAAAGATTGATAGCCAGTGACTTTGATTTCTTGTAGACAAACTATGTCTTTACCTTTGAGATTGTTGCACCATCTTCTAACAATTTATTTCCTGTCAGACATTTCAAGTCCTCTAACATTCTAGCTATGAATTTTTATCTTCATCATTGGCCAATTAAGGGCGTTGTGTTCTTCCATAATCTGGTGAAACACTCAGGGATTTCATTCCCCTTTGATTTATTGTTTCTATCATTATTTTTTAGGCTATTGTTTCTTTCATAGGTTTTCCTTTTTTTCTTTTTAGCAATAACTTTAGTAAACCCATCCTCCATAACCTCAGTATTAGTAATGGAATCCTTTTTTGGTCTCTTCTTACTATCCTTTGTTGAAATCAAGGATATATCAGAGACATGCCCATGTTATAGAGATGTATTAGATGTAGGGGCATCTTTAGTATTCTCAGATCCTGCATTAATCTTTGACAGAGCAATTTGTTGAGCATTTTTATGGAAGGAGTTATCCTCATTAAATTTCTCTCTAGGCACCAGGATATACTAGGGAATAGAAGAAGACTTCTCATAGGGTTCAGAGGGAAGAATGGATGCAGGTCTAACCTCATACTCATCTTTAAACAAAGGATTGTTCAATGCTACAAAAGTGTCATCCTGAGTATCAACAGGTGTCCTATCTTGTTTAGGGTTTTGGCGAATGGCATTATTGTTAAGATTTTGAAAATCATTTTGGATCTTTTTAAACATAGGGCAGTCCTTTTTAGTATGTTCATTCAACTTACTGTGAAAATAAGCACCAATATCACCAAGTCTAGTCACTTCCCATTTGAATATCTCTTCATCAAAGTTCATAGATATGTCATTTGGGAAGGTAACACCTAGAGTAAGGGATAAGAGAATATGGGAATTAAGATGAGGGAGAGTGATTTTTAGTGTCCTTGACTTGCAGAATAGAGCCCAAAGGCTTAAACATGTGGGGAAGAAAAGGCCAAAATTAAGGTTAAAATCCTTTGAGTTCCACCCAAAAGGAAGTGGCTTGTGGAACAAATTTTTGTGATTTTCCTTAGGGGACCATGGCAGGGATCTAAACATGGTCTTCCCTGCATTCCAGAAACTCTTATTTAAAACCTTTTCTTGCATTGCATGGTTTTTAAAGAAAACCACAAAGAAACCCTTTTGAACCATCCTGCTAAAACTTACAATAATTGTGAGCTTCTTACCCCAAACATTATTGATCCAATCATCAAGAAATTTACAATCAGGAAGAAATTTCACATCCATACATACAAACAAAACTGCAATATTTTTAAGTCTAGTCTGGTCCTCTTTAATAGCATTCAACATGTCTTCATTTGGAGACAAAGAAATGGTATTTCCAGCAGGTTTCAGGATCTTACCTTCTCCTCCATCAGACTCACAAGGACAACGTGGCTTATCACAATCTCCTCATTGATTTCTTGGGTTGTTCTCCTCAGCCTCCCACATTCTTTTTAACAGTCGTGCTTTCAAAAAAATGTAATTTTTAGGCATTTAGAACTAGACCCATCTGTCACCACTGATTTTTAGGAATTTTATGTCCTTTCGATTCACGAGAACCTCGACCATCATCGTTTCTCAAGATGGGATCAATCTGCCTCTCCTCGCAATGATTAGGGTTGTCAAAAATACCACCAGAGTGCATATTGCAAGAATCATTAGCCATGATCACAAAAAAATCCCGGGAGATGAAAAATCAAACCTAAGAAAAAAAATTAGAGATAATAACGACATACACAAGCTCACAAAAATAAAACCAAGCACATGCAAGGTGACAACAAGAAAGAAAACAAGACACTAGACCCAAAAAAACAACCCTCAGAAGCTAGCAAGAGCCTCTAAGATGGGAAAGTAGATTGCGACACACATGGGGATGGTGCCCACTTGCAGAGCCCTCATCAAAAATTACAACGCCCTATTTTATCTATCTAGTTTTTTCACTCACATGAATTTTCCTTAACTAATGACAACAAAATATCCATAGAGATAAAAATCTCCCCCTTTGACATTAGTTGAGAATTTTGACAAAAACTTGAAAGTCAAAAACTTAGTAAATCCCCCTTGGATGTTACTCTCTATACAAAATATATACAACTCTTCTCCTCCCTTTTGTTTTTGTTTTCACATATATATACTTTTTTGTGTATATTGTATTGACTCTATTTGCTTTTTTTTTTTCTGAAGTTTATCTATATTTCCCCCTTTTTTGACAAAAAGTCTCAATAGTAAAACTTAAGTACCAAAAATGTGTTTATACCTCTTTTGTAATCTGGCAAGTACAGTCTCCCAAGTATCTCAGAGATTCTGTAATATCACAATGTGTTCATTTATGTCTTCTAATAGATCAACTATAGTATTGAGGGTGCTGACCTCTAGAAAATTTTCTAGTTCTTGTCCTTTCTTCAAATGTATCTACATTGATTGCATATGGGGAATAATTAGTGATTGCAACTTAATAAACTCTAGGATCATCTTGTCTTCTTCCCATCTCAGCAAGAGCTTAGCCCCCATGAGTTCATATATCTTTGAGTAACATGTTTGGAATTCTCCAGGCTTGGTAGTTAGCTTTGCAAGTTGGTCAGTCAGCTCTTTCTCAGTATTTCCCTCCTTGTTAATGTCCTCGGTATAGTTAGAAAGAATACAAACTTTCTAAAATAATGAAATGATGGACTGCAATTGTTCTTCAAATTTGGAACATAACTTAGAAAGAGTTACCTTCACTATAGCAATGTTCTGAAGTAGGCTTTCCATCAATTTCTTCTCCATTGATGTCTTTTGAATCTTCAACATGTATTCTATCATGTCCTTGTTTGGTCCTTTTATTTTTTGGACTAGATTTCCAACTTGGTCTAATAGTGGCTCAGACTCATAAATGGTAACTTCAGGGATAATCTCCTGGAAAACTTGTTTGACATCTTCTAGTATATCTACCTTTTTCTTCTTCTCCAATAGCTTTCCCTGTTCATCTTTTCTTCCAACTAACTTGGCATAGATAGCCAATTCCTTAGGCTTCATTTTGTTGGGGTCTCCTGCTGGTATTATGATAGTTTTGTTCAAATCAATGATTTGCTTCCTTTTCTTACTCTTCTTCTTCTCACTCAATTTACTCTCTCCAGTAGAGCATTTAGAACATGAATCCATTGTTACATCTGGTGTCTTGGTATGGTGATGTACTATGCTCTCCTCTGCTTTAATTTCCTCTTGTTGTTTTGTTTTTTCTTTCTCTACATCCTTTCTTTTTTTATTTGATTCCCACAACATTTCTTTTTCTGTGTCTTGTGGCTTTGGATCATTCTGAACATTTGATGTGTTAGTCATTTTTGTGTTCAACTTCTTTCCTTCAGTGTTGGTTGGAGCTTCCAACTCAATATACTTCTTATGTTTAGTCTTGGTAGCCTTTGGTTTATCAACATTTACATTTCCAGTGTCAACTGGTGGCTCAATTTTCATAACTTGTGTAACTTCAATGGTACCAATATGCATAGCAGAATAACTTTGTACTTGTACCAATACAAGTTTAGTATACTACAATGGTGCTACATCTACATCCATATACTCGGTGTCTGGTACTTGAAAATCCATTACATCTTCATCCTTTGACAACTCCTTTGTGGGATCAATATCCTTCAATTCATCTTCAATCAATGGTAAGATCAATTGGATCTATTTGGCCCATGCTTTCCTTTATCTGATCAGTGAAGGTTTCACTTTGATTCTTTGTTGCATCAGGTTTCTTGGTAGTAGATATGTCAAATATATCTCTCAATTTTGTATCAGTTTCCCTGTCCACATATAGTATATCTCCATTCATTATTCTTAGGGCTCTTCCCTTGACTATAAATCTTCTTGCATATTTTTGTTGTGTTTCACTAATCTTAGATGGTGTGAGATTAGGAATAGTATGTACAAGTGACCTCTCTCTCATTTTTCTTTCAGCATTAAGTGCATACTTCCATCTTGTATCAATCTTATTATACAATTCTTCTAGTATCTTATTTGCTAGCTCTATTGGGGTCAATATATATCTAATTAGTATTATCACCATAGATTCTTCAATATTTTCCTTATCTTCATCATTCCTTTTCTCATACTTTTCTTTCCTAGCTCCAAGTCTTTCTTGTATTCTTTAGCTCTTCCATAAAATTATCTAGAATTTGTGGAAATCTTGAAAAATATGCTAGAGGTGTTGACTTAGCTTCCTTATCTGATTCAGTTTCACTCTCATTCTCAAGTATTATCTTCCTTTGTGAGCGTATAGTTTGTTTTCCTCCTCGACTTCTCATGTATGTTTTACCTTTTGGTTGAGCTATCACAGCAACTTCCTTTTCCTTTGGTTTCACTAAAGATGTGGTATTTATTCCCGTGTCTCTCATGCTCGGTGAAGTTATAAGTGCAAGTTTTTTGTCAGCAACAACAACAACTTGCTCATCATTTGTGTCTCTAGAACTTGTCTCATCCACTCTTAATTTCTTGGACAGATTATCAATCATTTTTCTTGTCTTCTTGACTGCTTTAGGTATCGCAATGTTCTTTTTATTCCTTACTTTCACTTCTTCATAAGTGTCATACCTCTTATCTTTGGGATCAACAGGTTTAGCAAGTAGTGCTTCAATCTATTGTGATCCAATATCAATATCTAGTTCATATCCTGTCAGTTGTTTCCATTCGGTTCTAGGCTCAACAACCTTGATAATCCAAGTGTCAATGTCAACCTCAAAACATATATTATCTTGATACTTTGTAACCCATTGAGGTGGTATCCTGTACCTCTTGTACATTCTTGCTTGTAAATTTAGAAATTATTCACACATGATAGCATCAAAATTATCTCCTAAACTCTGTATATACTCATTTATCTGATAAAGAATAGGTATTTTGGGGATCCAAACTACATTTCCAATGAAGGGAAATGAATTCTAACAATAGAATAAAATACATATCAATAATGAACCAAACTTGAGTGTGCTAGTATTTTATTTTTTTTATTGTGTTCATATTGTCTTCTAATTGCATCAATGGGATTTCACATACATCCAATTTAACTCCTTTCTTTACTAGCTTGTATGCCAAATCCACTTCTCCACATGGTACACTATCCACTCAGGATGATTGGAACATTCGGTATGATAAGATATTACAAGCATATCGTAACTCAAGGTCTGTCACTATGGATATCATCATCCCTCTACCATCTCATTGTGCTTTAGTGAGTTGGGTGATCTTACCCTTGTCAATTTTCTTGTGTCTCTGATGGGTAATCCATTAATGATATGCAATATGTCCTTAGTGATCTTGACAGGTTCATCGAACCACATGAATTAGTCATGTACTCGGATGAGTACCATTCTTATCCATTCTATCTTAAAAACCCTCGGTAAGTGAACAATGTGTGTCAAACCTTTTGCTTCTAGATGAATATGTTCATCCTTCACTTTCCCACTCTCGTACAACTTGTTAAATGATGTATCTATCTCCGCTTCACACAAATCTTCAATCTTACAATGTATAAATGTGCGGACATCTTCAATTAATATAACTCTCAGTGGTATCAAAGATAGGGCTACCGTCATATCTATTTTGGAAGCTTTAGCTGGGGGTAATTTGTATTTCAGATTCACTAGTTCTACTTCCTTCACAACTATAGGTGTCTGTAACTTTGGTGCCATGAATAACTTCAAATACTTTGATTAAAAAGACTAGCACAGACTTTGATAATACATGACTTTGCAAACTCAACTCAGAATGAAATAAATATTTCAAATGTTTTTCAATACTCTTGCAAAGATTCATAAATACCTCATAATTGCTTGAATTCACTCGGGATAGTCACTTTGCAAATGTGCTCAATTTTATTTTGAAAATGTTAGGTTCAAATGATTTGCAAAATGACCTATTTATACTTTTTCCATGATTAGGGTTTCCAAAATCTCTATTAATGTGCATTAAATGTGCTTTCTGAGTCCCTTTTTCCCTTTATACTAACTGCATAGTTACTTTGCTCGACCGAGTTAAAAAAAATAACTATATATAATAATATTCATCCAAAACTTATATACCTTATCTAATTGCATCTCAATATGCTGATATAGATCTCAACTCTAATTCTAGGAACTGAACTAGGATTTATTATAGGCATGCAGTTCCTACATACCTCTCACCGACTAGGTGGAGCTCAGTGCAATCAACTTGGTAGCGATGGTGTTGTCTCTGCTTCCAAATGATATCCCTTCATCCTGAGTATTTTTCCTCCCGATTCTATTCATTTATTTTCGGATTTCCTCAACAGTAGTAGAGGCTTTTACTTCAGGTTCATCTTTGGTTGGTGCATCACCTTGGTATCTAAATACCTCGCAAGGTGACATACCTTATAAAAATGAAAACATGCCATTCTAGGGTGTTAGGGTTAGTTAGAGTCTCCTTTATTGAAGTGTCAAAGACCCTTGTTAGTTCATTAATTTGAAGCTCTTTAATGTGTTTCCTTGAGAGTCTTTCCTTGCGACAACCCTTCAAGCACATATGCCTTTCAAATTTGTCAAGTCCAAATCCATCCTTCCTTGAACGGATCCTTTCCAAGGCCTATACTTCACTAGAACCACTTCGAACCTCTTTGAACTCCGGTTCAAAGTAGTTCAAAGCAGTTCAATGAATATTTTCTCTTCTAATGACTATTTTCTGCAGGTGTGCCCTAGCCTATATCACCTGGTGGAGGTGAACAACTTCGAACCTCTTTGAACCCCAGTTAAAAGTAGTTCAAAGAGGTTCAAAGACAAATTGCAAGCAAAGTCATCAGTGAAAGGATAGTTGATGGGACACATGACATAAGCTGGCGGCATGTTAATGGTTAATTTTTTCAGAAGGGCAGTTTTTTATTTGACAGGAGCCACAGGCCGAACTTCGAATAAAGTGTTGGGTGGTATTTGATGAGATCTTAGCACAAGCGTAAGGTATCATTTGGGGAATGGTTAATAATGACATTAAAGATGGCAGATTTCAAGGACATTTTATTGCTGAGTCATTACTGCTTGCATCATTGAAATTAATGTCCCTGACTTATATTCATTAAAGTCGATCTTTCTAGGCATTAATTTGAAAATATAAACAGCTCTGTAAGTATTTCTTTCCTACTATTTTTCTATAGGGTCTCAGCTATGGAGAAGAGTTTGTTCAGAGTCGGCATGAAACAGGTAGCTCCCGAAGCCTTTTCTCATTTCCTGTTGCTATTTGATATATTGATTCAAGAGGGGGGAGCGTCTGTGTTTTTTATTCTTGAAGAAGGGATGAGGTCCAATTTACATTTCTTTGGGAATGTTATAAATATGCAGTGCCAAGCTCCAATTATCTCAGACACAGACCTGTTAGGGATATCAGTAGAAAAAATGGCATTTGACTACGCAAGCCCTGCAGCGAAAGAGCATAGTCTAGAGTTCCTATCAAATGGATTATTAGAAGTCGCGGCGTTCCCGCCATCAGTTGTATGTCCAGAATTAGTTCAGCAATGTATTAATAGATATAATGTCAAAACCAAGTGCATTTTGAATGTAGAGGGCCAAACCCTTGTGCCAGTCAATAGGGAGACTATTATGGCTATTTTCAAAATCCCAAAAGAATCTCTTGTTAGTTTTACACCTACCCAATCTCTAGCTCAGTACAGAGAGAATGAAGATAAAAACTGGAGTCATGTGGTTAGGAAGTGGACTCAAACCAATTACAGAGGTGGCTCTCAGTAACCTAAAGTGCTCACTAAGGATCATATGAAACCCCTTATTCATGATGTGATAGTGTAGCTTCACCGGATTAAAGGTTCAAAATAAGTTCTTCTCTATGAGGCTTGGATGTTTCATTTTATAGAAATAGTCTTGGAAGGGGGTCAACATATTGATTGGGTGGAAATAATTGCTAGTTCCCTTAGGGACCAACTTAAATAGGCTCAAGCCATTAAGAAGGAATTCTTTATGTCCTCCTATTTGATATATTTCCCAACGTGCACGCAGGATCTGTCTTCCATTCAACACGTTCCTTGGAATGAAGATCTTTTAATTTATGAGTACTGTTCGTTATTCAAGAAAGATAAAATTTTGGAAAACTACAGGAAGGTTCATGACATTTTCATGGGTAAATTATGTCAATAATTGATAGGAGTTCTGAACCAAAGAGTTTCATTGGAGGCCCGAAAACTGGTTCAAACCTACGGAAGACTATATATTCAGTTCCCATGTTTCACCTACCTTTGAGTCGGAGGCTTTGATCATGAACCTCTCAGACTCCCAAGGTTTTCTTTTGATTGCTTTATTTTTGTAGAAGTTTGCAGGAAATTGTTTGTGGTCATTAAAAGTGCTCTGTCAGAAGAAAAATGGCCTTCTATGTTCCCAGTGAAAATCAATAATTTAGCTTGTAACAATATGATAGACGCTTCGGTGATAGGAACCAACTTGTTGAACTTTCACTTGCAATTTTGTAAGTTAAGAAGGGGTTTTGACAGTAAAGGCTTCACCAGGCAAGTTCTAAGCTTAAGTAATTATCCTTCACCCAGCTCACACGTGGAAGACCTATGGGAAGATCTCGGTGATGAGGAGGCAATCTGGAAATGAGATCATTCCAGATTTGTAATTTCACATATCAAAATGTTGCAGTTGAATTTTGACATTAAGGATGTGGAGGAGGATAGTTACTGAACCACAAGTTCAGGGGTCGACAATGTAAATGTGAGAGTTTCCCCAGATATAGATTGGAATAGGAGAGAATAAGATGATATAAAGCTAAGGGCCCGAACCATTTTCAAGGTCACCGAAAGCTAGTTATTAGAGAAGAAGAAGGAAGGAGCTGAGAACCCCCCTCTTGAAAAGCATAATGCAAGACCAGCCTTAATAAATGTGAAACATGCCCCATCTAATGTATCTCTTGTGACTCCAAATGCAAGTAAAATTACGTCTCCCAAGAAAAAGGTAGTTTCCAGCAGGCACCCAACTACACCGAGATCGAGACTGAGAATAAGATCAGAGAAGCGTTCTCAAATGGCAGCTTTAGGACTCGACTATCTGGATGTTGAGGTTAATGAAGATGATATTTCATTTTCTCTGGATCAACAAGTAAGAGAATAGGAAAATTCTATCATGAATACAGAGGTACCCCAGGCTGAGAAGACTCCTGTAAGAACTCCCGACAATCGGATAGTCACCGGTTTAGTCCCTCCTTGGATAACTAAATCAGTGAATAAGAGGAAGAGTTACAAACCCATTTCACTTCTTATGAAGGAGATTGTTACTAAATATGCTACCCGAAAACCCCAAAAAAAAAGAGTGAAGAGTGATGCTAGGCTATGTACCGATCCATCTACTGGAAAGGTGACTATAGAAATAGCCACTTTCAAGCCTAAAGAGGGAATTCAGGAACCAGAGGCTAAAGACTTTGAAATTACAAAGATGGAACTTGGTGTTCTAAACAGGGATTTTGGGGATCACCTATTCAAGTTTTCAACTGATCATATGCTTGGGCAGTCATAAAAAGATGGAAAGGAGAAATGTAAATTAAAGCAGCCAGTTTCTACCATGGCTGAGTTTCTTTCCTCACTCGCTAATGATGGAGTTCTGCCACTGGCCCAGTCTTCACAAGATTTCAATCCAAATTCAGTTGAAAGCCAAAAGCTGGTGAAACAAATACAACAGGGGAAGGTTCTGATGGAGGTCGTGAACTCTTGGGTAAACAATGTTATCACTGAAAGGAGTGCTTTCATCCACGAATTTGTATCTACTTTCTTAGATGGAGAAACATTACTTGGTGAGGTTCAAACCCTAGTTCCAAGCTGGGAAATGCAGGAAGTGAAATGTGCAGCGATTGTCATACAGGTCCAAGAAATATAAAACTATGGTGTGACTCAGTTCTTAGCTGAGAATCCAATGAAACTGGTAGATCCCTATATTTTGTTCATCCTGAAGTAGAACTTCGGATGGAAAAACACAATGTTTAAAGTTGTGATCTTTCAAGCAAAAGCAATAGAAAAGGAGGTGTTGGATATGCATGCAGATGCCCTTAAATACATCAAGATAGTGAATCCCTCGAGCATTTTACAAAATGATGGGGGTAACAGGGATGCAGATACCATGGTTAAAGTCTTCGCAAACACCATGAATGCTCTCAAAGAAAATGAAATGCCAACAGTTCAGGATTTCACCAGAATTGCAAACATGGAGTCTATGTTGCTGCTGAATAGAGGTCAGTTGCCAAAGAAGATAGAGAGAATCAGGGAGTTAAGATGGGAAAAGAATGTGACTCAGGCGAAGCTGACAGGCCTAAAGAACCTGCATTCCTAGCCAGCCCAAGAGCTAACGAATGTGTACCGATCCTAGAATCTCATACAAACCACCACATCAAAAGGTCCCGAAGAGAGCCAGTAGTTTTCAGGATAGAATTTCCCTTGCTTTACGCTTTAAATGGCGCATGTTTTGAAACTCTATTTTAAGTTATGTAACTCGTTTTAAATGGTTATTTTGGATGCCCGAGAAGCTGGGTTTTCTGGAGGCTCTCTCAGACACGAAACTATTAATAGGGGAAATTTGAACTGAAAAAGGGTTAGAAAATCAAGGTAGAAGATAGATAGCTTTTTTTGGAAATAGATAGTTAATATAGGTTTTTTCTGGAATTTCTAAAACAGCTGGTGACTAATTTTTTATTAGACTTTGATCCAATTAATATATGAATATACAGATGCATGGTATGGTTTAGATCTTTAAATCAAAATCTGGAATGTTTTGATTTCTTTGAGAATTGATACATTTGAATCTGCGCATATGTTGTTTGTATTCAGTCACTTCCAGTTTCTTTATAGCTTATCTTTCTTAAGTTATTTCATAGGCTATTTGTTTTAGAAGTAGTTAGTAGATCTCAGTTTATTTCATGGTGGTTTCAATCATTTGCTTCCGTAAATTACCTCAATACCCAAGATTATTTGAGTGGTCGTTCTACACTTTATAGTTAAAGGTGTATGAATTTACTTTTATGTTGATAATTCATTGAATATCTTACAAGGAAGATAAACCTTAGAAAATCATAGGGAAGAAATTTCTCGTGCTTACCCAACTGTTGATGAATGGTTTGTCTTCAAAAACATAGAGTCTTTATCCATTTTCATTTAAAAAGAGGAAGACAAATCTGTTTGCCGACAGATTTTTGGCGACTCTACTGGGGAGAGTCTAGTATAAAATATTAGATTCTCCATTCATTACAATGCTACAAGATGGTGTTGCCTCACAATGACGTGTTTCCTATGCTTGAACCTTACCTAGGATTTGGAGACATGCAAGAAGACATAATCTCAAGCCTTTTTGAAGCGGCGTGGAGATTTAGATGCGGTAACCAATAGTTTCATCAATTCCAAGAAGTGCTTGAGAAGGAAAAAGAAATAGTTGAGCGACTAAGGGGTATACTAGTTGCTCATGAAGCAGTCATAATAGATAGGCTTGCACAAGTCCTAATGAGAAATTGAGGCCTGTTCCAAATACTTAAACTGGCAGAAAAGAGATAGACCAGAGGAGATAGGAGTAGGGGATTGGTTGAAGAAGATTTTGAATCCCTAAGGAGCCTTAGTTTCAAATTTGATCTCAGTTTCAAGAAGAAGAAAACCAGAACTTTAGCAGACCATCCTCACCTCCATCTAGCCCAGTTGTTTTGCCCCTTTTTCAAGCTATTGTAACACTTGGAACTATGGTACCTAGTGTTCTCAATATCCAGCCTTTGAATTTTTAGTTGCCTAACATGGCTGCCAATCAATCCTGGGGTCAAAATAATGGCCCACTGAACTTAGGAGCTAATCCTCCTGGAGATTTACCTAAAGGTGCTAATCAGGTTCTACCCAAGTTCAACGGGGATGAAAAAGTAACCATTGATGATCACCTCAGTGCCTTTCATACCACTTGTGGTGTGTTAAGTGTTCCTACTCAAGAAATATCAGTCAGACTCTTTGTCAGAACCTTGGTTGACATTGTTGCCAATTGGTTCAGTCATTTACCCAATGGCTCAATTACCGATTGGAATGACATGAAAGTTGCCTTTGAAGCAAGATTCAAAAATCCTGATAACGAGATGTCACTATTGTTCCAGATTAGTCAAATGAAGAAATAGATGCATGAGTCCATGAGGGATTTTGTAGCTAAGTTTAATAGAATATTACAAAGAATACCAGCAAATTTTGTGCCAAGTGACAAAAATAAGAAAATTTTCTTCTTAAACGTTGTCCCACCTGACATGAGCTTTCACTTGTTAAAAGATGGAGTGGCTAACTTGCCCGTTGCCTAGACATAGGCTATCCTACTAGAAGATACTTTCATAACAGCAGGAAAATGGAAGTGGGAAGTTCAGGCTTAAGGGAGTACCTCTTCCTCTACATTGACAGATCCTCTAGTGCAGAGGTTAATGAATGATATGGCTATGCTCAAGAGGTAGTAGAATAAGGCGAGTTCTCCATACCCATCTTCTTATCAAGATGTCAGCGGAAGACAATATGATCAACCTTTGGGAAAAACTCCTCTTTTGATAGCTTCACAACCTAGATTACAGATTGAACCTGCACCAAAAGAAGCAATGTGGTCCTTTCATCTAACTATAGATCATGATGGATAATCTTGTCCCGATTGGTTAAGGTATCTTCAAATGAATGCTACAAAAGATGCCATTGGCATAGAAGAGTTGCGAGAAGAGAAAGACTCACCCGATGTTGGTTCATCCAGTTCCTTTTATCTAGAGTATGAGCCGGGTTCTGTCAGAGGTGGAAGTGTTTTGGAAACCTTACAAGATCCTTCTTGTGAGATTCTAACAAGAAATCAGAGAACACAAAAGTTTATCCCCATTTCAACTGCTGTTGTTGATGCTAAACAGAAAGAAACTAAAAATGGAGATACTTCTACAAATCCAAAGGGTCCTGAAGTAAAGATCTTGTCAAAGGGAAATCCAACTCCTTCTTTTCCCTTTGACTTTGTTGAATTTTGTAAAAGCACCACAATCTCTATTTCTTCTGTAGAATACCTCAAAATGAACCCCAAAGAGTTGGACAGGTTGGTAAAATGTGTTAAAGGAGAGTCAAGTTCAAGCCCCCAATTAGATAAGCCTCTCATAGGTGAGACCTCCACAGTTGAAGAACCACTCATCTTTAAACCTCAAGATACTCCTCAAACACTAGAAGATTGTCCCTCTATTAATATAGTTGAAAGTGAGATGGAAGAAAAGAAACCCAATCAATTCTAAATCTCCTTGCTTCTAAATGGCCAAAAACTTAGTAATTGCATCATCGATTCTGGTGCATCAGATAACATCATGCCCGCCCCGGTCGCAAAAGCCCTAGGTCTCACCTTGACTAAAACCTATGGTCATTACTATTCTATGGATGGGAAGGAAGATCCACTAAGGGGTCAGGTAAAAGATTCCCAAGCCATTCTTGCTGCATACCCTGAAAAGCATATGAAGTTGACTATTTTGGTAGCAGATATCCTAGCAACTATGGTATGCTGCTTAGTAGAACTTTTTTTAAAGATTTAGGAGGGGACATTAAGATGGACTGGTAAGAGGCCCTGATACCGGTTGGTAAAAATAAAGTGAAACTTGAACCTGAACCAAAAAACAAATATACTGTGATGCCTTCAGATAATCCAAAAGCTCAAATTTTGTACGAGGAGTGTCATTTTTGTTGGAGATTTGATTATGAACAATTGATTGATTGTATGTTTGTCATTGATGACAACATATAATACATAGCAGTACTTCTATATGTACTTATCCATATGATGACATGAAAACTTGCATGGATAGATACATGTTGTTAACATGTTTATTATTCTATGTTCATACACGCAGACCCAGATATGATGTTTCAGTAAAGATATGTAATTTTGTTATTGACAGTTACAGTTCTGGAGGAATAGCAGTTTAAGGCTGAAGTATGTAATGTGTTTATTGAGTTGCACCTATCTTCAGGATATGCGTGTGTATATTCATGATGATTTATGAGTTTTTGATATTACTCTAAAGGAACCAAACGTATTTCAAGAAGATTACAAAGTTATGGTTAAATTGGTGAAGCCGACTTAGTGAAGCGACGCATCTATTCAGTTTATACTTGCGCAGTTGTAATTATGCATACGCGCTTAGTAGAGCCGACAAGGATTTTATGAAGAGTTTTCTAACAGGTCCCATGATCTCATACTTGGAGTATGTACTTATAGAAGGTCATTTGTGATAAGAAGAGTTGCGAAAGCTAGAGATAAGAAAAGCAGAGCAGAGTGTTAAAGCGGTAGAGCTATATTTATCATATGTTGAAAATATAGATATTGAAGTAGAAGCTTTCAGAACACAAAGAATATTGTTGTAGTGCTTTACAAGAGGTTAAAGCATCAGCACACAAAAGGAACTGATCAGACAAGCAGTGTCACAAATAGCAGTTCACCTTGTTGATATAGTGTGTATCAAATAACCAGAAGGTTGTAGCCTTCACCACTTAGACAGTGAGTCCACCACCCCTTATAGGGTTATTGTAAAAGACTCCTAACAGGGTCAAACCCTTAACCAGGTCACTATACTACTGCATTGTAATGAACAACTCCTAACAGGGTTGAAAGATCTTTTAATAGGGATTACTACAAACAGTATATTTCTTTGTGGGTACTAATTCCCACCGGGGTTTTTACCATTTGGATTCCCCGTAACCAAATTGATGTGTTGAGTAATGTGTTATCTGAATGTGCATTTAATTTATATCAATCTGGATTAATAAGTACAAAATATTTAAAGTTGCTGATAACTAATTCACCCCCCCCTCTCAGTTATCCCTGAAGTATTCTAACAATTGGTATCAGAGCCAAGTGCCTTGGAGAGAAAGCCTAACAGCTTAAGGTAGATCAAATGGAATATTTCAGAAAAGAGAGTCCTAATTTTGATGGAGAGAACTATCTGGATTGGAAGAAAAAAATGATAACACATCTACAATGTGTTGGCTTTGAGATCTTTGAGATTGCTACACAAGAAGTTGATATTCCATCTTTAAAAGACCTTGCAAAGGATGATGCTACAAAAAAATAGAAGGAGGTATTCACAGCAAATGCTATTGCCAAAGAAGCCTTTATTAGTGCCCTATCAGACAGTGAATTTTCTGAGATCAAGAAAGATGACCGATCTTATACCATATGGAAGTATTTGGAAGATATGTTTGAAGGAGACATCCAAGCAAAGAATGCACGCAGAAAGACATTGAAAAAGAAATATAATAGTCTTGAAATGTTACCTGAAGAAAACATTAGAGCTTATATTCAAAGGATAAATGAAGTAGTATCTGGAATTAGAAACAATGGAGGACAAATTTTAGAAGAAGACATAATGGACAAGTTAATGACTACATTGACAGCAGACTATGAAAGCAAAATCAACATTCTAGATGAGACCATGTAGTTTTCTAAAGACTTCAAGAGATAGACTTTGATCAG
>MU225521.1:984044-1026523 GCA_018584345.1 Thuja plicata | reverse complement strand
AAGCCTTTAGCAAAGGATACTTTTGAGTATCTAAGGGAGAAGTTGGGAGTCATTCCCTCTCCTAAGTCTGATTAAAGAAAGCAGCAAGTACATCAGTCCTATGTGACTGATGAATGGTTGACTACTCCACTTCTGGAGTAGTACCTATGCATAATGGTATATGGTGCCCTTTTCCATTGATGTCAATGGGGGAGTATGTACTAAAAACAAGGAAAACAAGGAACACATACAAGGAGCTTATACTCTAGGGGAGTATACATATAAAATACAGTCCATGTAACTGCAGCAGTGTAGATGAATCTTTGATGAGGATATTGAGAAGATTATAAAAGAAAGAGGATACCATGAACAGAAGTTGTTTTTATCATATGTTGCCATCAATGCCAAAGGGGGAGATTATTGGAGATTTGATTCTGAACAGTTGATTGATTGTATGTTTGTCATTGATGACAACATATAATACACAACATTACTTCTATATGTACTTATCCATATGATGACATGAAGACTTGCGTGGATAGATACATGCTTTTGACATGTTTATTATGCTATGTTCATACATGTAGACCCAGATATGATGTTTTAGTAAAGATATGTAATTCTGTTAATGA
Organism: Thuja plicata; assembly: GCA_018584345.1. Classification (NCBI taxonomy): domain Eukaryota; kingdom Viridiplantae; phylum Streptophyta; class Pinopsida; order Cupressales; family Cupressaceae; genus Thuja; species Thuja plicata. Next base: position 1,025,912 of record MU225521.1, on the reverse strand, counting down.
CGGTTACAGTTTTGGAGGAATAACGGTTTAAGGCCGACGTATGTAACGTGTTTATTGAGTTGCACCTATCTTTAGGATATGTGTGTGTATATTCATGATGAGTTATGAGTTTTTGATATTATTCTAAAGGCACCAAATGTATTTCAAGAAGATTACAAAGTTATGGTTAAATTGGTGAAGCCGACTTAGTGAAGTGACACATCTATTCAGTTTATACTTGTGCGGTTGTAATTATGCTTGCGCGCTTAGTAGAGCCGACAAGGATGTTATGAAGAGTTTTCTAACAGGTCCCATGATCTCATACTTGGAGTATGTACTTATAGAAGGTCATTTGTGATAAGAAGAGTTGCGAAAGCCAGAGATAAGAAAAGCAGAGCAGAGTGTTAAAGCAGTAGAGCTATATTAATCATATGTTGATAATATAGATATTGAAGTAGAAGCTTTCAGAACATAGAGAAGATTGTTGTAGTGCTTTACAAGAGGTTAAAGCATTAGTGCACAAAAGGAACTGATCAGACAAGCAGTATCACAAACAACAGTTCACCTTGTTGATACAATGCGTATCAAATAACTAGAAGGTTGTAGCCTTCACCACTTGGACAGTGAGTCCTTGGACAGTGAGTCCACTACCCCTAATAGGGTTATTGTAAAAGACTCCTAACAGGGTCAAACCCTTAACCAGGTCACTATACTATTGCATTGTAATGAAAAACTCCTAATAGGGTTGAAATATCTTTTAACAGGGATTACTACAAATAGCATAGTTCTTTGTGGGTACTAATTCCCACTGGGGTTTTTATCATTCGGTTTCCCCATAACCAAATTGATTTGTTGAGTAATGTGTTATCTGAATGTGAATTTAATTTATATCAATCTAGATTAATAAGTAAAAAAGATTTAAAGTTGTTGATAACTGATTCACCCCCCCCCCTCTCAGTTATCCCTGAAGTATTCTAACAATTTTGGCAACTATGTTGTTCTGACTGATCGTGAAAGGGATGGTGAAACTTCTTCTCAGAAAGAAGAGGATATCTGGAAGATGGATTTTGATGACAGCTACTCCAATTGTGGTTTAGGCGTAGGGGTAGTTATTTTCCCTCCTAATAAAGAATGTATTCGTCTTGCTTTCAATTTAGATTTCAAAAATACTAATAATACTACAGAATAAGAAGCCTTGTTGTTGGGATTGGACGAAGAAAAACTGAGGGGAGTCAAGAAGTTGGTTGCAAAAGGCAATGTTGAGCTAATCGTGAAATAGGTGAGAGGGAAATTCTCTATCAAGAATGAGAAGTTGAGACACTATATAAATTTGGTATGGGATGAGTTGGAGTTCTTTGATGCCTTCTCCATTGAATTTATACCAAGGAATTAGAATACCAGAGCAGATGCTTCGGTGGTATTTGCTTCAATTTTATTGCCTCACCCCAATTTTAAGACTCAAAAATATTAAATTGAAATGATTTACATGCCTAGAATACCTGACAATGTAAAGTATTCGCAAGTCTTTGATAGTGATTCCCAACTTAGAGACTTCCTAGAATGTGCCGCGGGTTTTTATGATGTATATTTTGAAGGATCCTATAGTGAGTGCAAAGAAGTTCACCAAGATGCTACAGATAGTGATGGAGTGATCCAATTAAAAGGAAATAAGATTCCCAAAGGCCTCGTGTCTCTTGAACATTTGTTCAGAAGGAAAGATGATAGTACCATTAAAGAAAAGGTATCTCATGTGCATAATTCTAAAGAGTACGACAAGATTGATATAGGAGAGCAAGATAATCCAAAATGGATTTCTATTGGGCTGACTTGTACCTTGTCTGAAAAATAAAACTTGAAAGGGTTACTTATGAAATACAAAGATGTCTTCGCTTGGGGATATGAAGACTTGAAGAATTTCAGAGAAGGCCAATTTGAACACCAAATCCCTTTAAAGCCTGGTGTAACCCCATTTTGCCAAAAATTAAGGAACTATAATCCAAAAGTATCTAAAGCTATTTTAAAGGAGGTCAAAAAAATGTTACAGGAAAGGATCATCTATCCTATCCACCATTCAACGTGGATCACCAATATAGTCCCTATCAGAAAGAAGAATGGAAAAATTAGGATCTGTGTGGATTTTCATAACCTGAACCAAGAAAGTTTAAAGGATAACTATGGCTTACCTATGATGGAACATGTGCTTCAAGCTATTTTTGGATCTAAAGTTATGTCAATTCTAGACGGCTATTCCGGATACAATCAAATCAGTGTGGCAAAAAGTGATCAGCACAAAATGGCTTTCATCACCCCATGGGGAACTTATGCATATAATCGTATGCCCTTTGGGCTAATCAATGCGGGTGCAACTTTCTAGAGGGCAATGAATTCATCCTTCGAGGATCTCTGAAACAAAATTATAGTGGTATACTTGGATGACCTTACTGTCTTTTCGAAGGAGAGAGGACAACACTTAAAATATCTTGAGACAGTGCTCCTGAGATGTAGAATTCACGACATTTCTTTGAATCCCAAGAAGTCAACATTCTTCGTGGAGGAAGGTAAATTACTTGGTCATATCATTTCAAAAGATGGGATCTGGATTGACCCCGAGCAGGTAAAGGTGATTCAACAACTCAACCTGCCATCAAACAAGAGTGGATTGAAGTCCTTCTTTGGTCAAGTAAACTTTTTGCCAGCATTTGTTCCTGCATTTTCAGAAATTACTAAGAATATGATTGATATGATGAGTGAAAAAGTTCCTTTCAAGTGGAGTGATAATGGGCATCAAGCTTTCAAAGATATTAAAAATGTAGTATCACAGGCTCATGTATTAAAGAGTCCCAATTTCAAAAAGGACTTTATCATTTATTGTTACGCTTCTGAACATACTCTGTCAGGTATACTAACACAAAAGGATGAAAAAGGACAGGAAGCACCCATAGCCTATATGAGCACACCACTGAAAAGACATGAGCTTAAGTATTCCCAGATGGAAAAACATGCCTTTGCTATGGTAAAAGTAGTGAAACAGTTCAGATACTATATACTTCATTCTCATTGTACAATTTTTGTACCTCATACAGCAGTGAAAAGTATTTTGACTCAAAAGGAGATTGGTATGAACAACAGAGTAGTTTGGATAGCAAAAATCCAAGAGTATGACCTGGTAATCAAACTAACCAATTTGGTAAGTGGAAAAGGTTTATGTAAATTGATAGCAGAGAATGGTGAGCCATCTGAAAAAATTGATTAAGTACCCATGGCGTTGCTAGTCAGTTTAAATGACCCCTGGTTCTTTGATATGGCCTATTTTATTACTTATGGTGAATGTCCTGATCACCTAAACCCAAAAGAGAGGCGTAACCTGAAATTGAAAGCTAGTCAATATGTGATATCTCAGGGAATACTATACAAGAGGAGCATAGATGGAATCTTTCTCAGATGCGTGGACATTAAGCAGCAAAAATAATTATTGAAGGTGTTTCATGATGAAGTCTGCGGGGGTCACTACTCTTCAACAGTAACAACGTTTAAAATTCTTTGAAATACCTTTTACTAGCCTGGCATGTTCAAGGATGCATGCCAATATGTTCACAATTGTGAAAAATGTCAACTTTTCACTGGGAGACCTCATCTCACCGCCCTGCCTCTTAAACCTGTAATTTTTGATGAACCATTCAAGAAATGGGGAATAGATTTTGTGCGGCCTTTGAACCCACCTTCTAGCACTGGGCATGTCTACATTCTCACAGCCACTGATTATTTTACAAAGTGGGTGGAAGAAATTCCCACTAAAAAAGAAAAATCTTAGGTGGTGTGTGAGTTCCTTTTAAATTATATATTTGTCAGGTTCAGGGTACCAGTTAAGATAGTAGTAAACAATGCTACATATTTTTCCTTTGAAGAGATTTCAGCCTTCTGCTACGAGCATGGCATATCTTGAGCTCATTCTTCTGACTATTTTCCACAAGGAAACGGTCAAGCGAAATCCATTAATAAGAACCTGGTGGTGATAATGGAAAAATTGATGGATGATAGTCCCTGTGAATGGCATAAGAAACTATATGAAGCTTTATGGGCGGATCGAACTACTTTGAAATGAGCAATAGGGATGGCTCCGTTCGAACTGGTATATGGAATAGGGGCGCATGTATCACTGCCTTTGGAACTCTCCTCGGCTAAGCTCCAAGATATAATTGAAGATGAGTATTTTAAAGATCCTCTAGAAAAATGTGTCATGCATTTGGCTAAGCTGGAAGAGGAGAGAGAAGATCTGGTGGATCATATTACAAAACACCAGTTGAAAGTGAAGCAGATTTTTGATATGTGAGCATGGCCTCATAACTTTATGGAGGGAGATGAAGTGCTTCTATGGGATAAGAGACGAGCTCCTAAAGGTTCTCATGAGAAATTTCAGTCCTTATGGAAGGGCCAATTCATTATTTCTGAAGCCCTTGGTTCAAATGCTTTTTGGTTGTCTTACCCAGATGGTGTGAATTTTCCTTTTACCTACAATGGGAAAGACCTTAAGTTATGCAAGCTCTAATGATGTACCTCAGTCAGTATCCATGTACATATTAGGTAGTTTTTCCCTTGCTTTCCTTTTTGGTGTGTCGTAGTTGTCTGTTTTTCTTTCTCTTTTGTTAGCTTTGTCTGCGAGACTAGTTATCTAGAGTTCTCTGCACATTCAGCAATATGTAGTCCCTAGTTAGAGCCAATGTTAGGGTCAGTTAGAGTCACCTTTGTTGAAGTGTCAAAGACCCTTGTTAGTTAATTAATTTGAAGCTCTTTAATGCATTCCCTTGAGAGTCTTTCCTTGCGGCAACCCTTCAAGCACATATGCCTTTCAAATTTGTCAAGTTCAAATCCAGCCTTCCTTGAACGGATCCTTTCCAAGGCCTATACTTCACCAGAACCACTTTGAACCTCTTTGAACTCTAGTTCAAAGTAGTTCGAATTAGTTCAATGAATATTTTCTCTTCTAACAATTATTTTCTACAGGTGGGCCCTGGCCTATATCACCTGGTGGAGGTGAACCACTTTGAACCTTTTTGAACCCCGGCTCAAAGTAGTTTGAAGAGGTTCAAAGAAAAATTGCAAGCAGAGTCATCAGTGAAAGGACAATTGATGGGACCCATGACATAAGCTGGCGACATGTTAATGGTTAAGTTTTTCAAAAGGGCAGTTTTTGATTTGACGGGAGCCACGGGGTGAACTTCAAATAAAGTGTTGGGTGGCATTTGATGAGATTGTTAGCACGAGCTTAAGATATCATTTGGGGAATGGTTAATAATGACATTAAAGATGGAAGATTTCAAGGACATCCTATTGCTGAGTCATTACTGCTTGCATCATTGAAATTAATGTCCCTGACTTATATTCATTAAAGTTGATCTTTCTGGGCATTAATTTGAAAATATAAACAGCTATGTAAGTCTTTCTTTCCTACTATTTTTCTGCAAAGTCTCGGCTGTGGAGAAGATTTTGTTCAGAGTCAGCATGAAATAGGTAGCTCCTGAAGCCTTTTCTCATTTTCTGTTGTTGTTTGATATATTGATTCAAGAGGGGGGGCATCTGTGTTTTTTATTCTTGAAGAAGGGATGAGGTCCAGTTTACATTTCTTTGGGAATGTTAGAAATATGCAGTGCCGAGCTCCTATTATCTCTGACATAGACCTAGTAGGGATATTAGTAGAAAAAATGGTAGTTGAATATGCAAATCGTGCAACGGAAGACCATATTCTAGAGTTCCTGTCAAGCAGATTATTAGAAGTCATGGCGTTCCCGCAATCAGTTGTATGTCCAGAATTAGTTCAGCAATGTATTAATAGATATGATGTCAAAACTAAGTGAGTTTTGAATGCAGAGGGCCAAACCATTGTGCCATTCAATAGGGAGACTATTATAGCTATTTTCAAAATCCCAGAAGAATCTCTTGTTATTTTTACACCTACCTAATCTCTAGCTCAGTACAGAGAGAACGAAGATAAAAATCGGAGTCATGTGGCTAGGAAGTGGACTCAAACCAATTATAGAGGTGGCTCTCGATTACCTAAAGTGCTCACTAAGGATCATATGAAACCCCTTATTCATGATGTGATAGTGTTGCTTCACCGGATTAAAGGTTCAGAACAAGTTCTTCTCTATGAGGATTGGATGTTTCATTTTATAGAAATAGTCTTAGAAGGGGGTCAACATATTGATTGGGTGGAAATCATTGCTAGTTCCTTGAGGGACCAGCTTAAATAGGATCAATCCATTAAGAAGGAATTATTTATGTCCTCCTATTTGATATATTGCCTAGCGTGCACGTAGGATCTGTCTGCCATTTAACACGTTCCTTGGAATGAATATCTTTTAATTTATGAGTACTGTCCATTCTTAAGGAAAGATAAAATTTTGGAAAACTACAAGAAGGTTCATGACATTTTCCTGGATAAATTATTTCAACAATTGATAGGAGTTCCGAACCAAAGAGTTTCATTGGAGGCCCAAAAACTGGTTCAAACCTATGAAAGCCTGTATATTCAGTTCCCATGTTTCACCTACCTTCGATTCAGAGGCTTTGATGATGAACCTCTAAGACTCCCAAGGTTTTCTTTTGATTGTTTTATTTTGGCAGAAGTTTGCAGGAAATTGTTTGTGGTTATTAAAAGTGCTCTGTCAGAAGAAAAATGGCCTTCTATGTTCCCAGTGAAAATTAGTAATTTAGCCTGTAACAATATGATGGATGCTTCAGTGATAGGAAGCAACTTGTTGAACTTTCACTTGCAATTTTATAAGTTAAGAAGGGGTTTTGACAGTAAAGGCTTTGCCAGGAAAGTTCTAAGCCTAAGTAATTATCCTTCACCCAGCTCACACCTAGAAGACCTATGGGAAGATCTTAGTGATGAGGAGGCAATCTAGAAACAAGATCATTCTAGACTTGTAATTTCACAGATCAAAATGTTGCAGTTGAATTTTGATATTAGGGATGTGGAGGAGGATAGTTCCAGAACCACAAGTTTAGGGGTTGACAATGTAAATGTGAGAGTTTCCCCAGATATAGATTGGAACAGGAGAGAAGAAGATGATATAAAGCTGAGGGCCCGAACCATTTTCAAGGTCATGAAAAGCTGGTTATTAGAGAAGAAGGAAGGAGCTGAGAACTCCCCTCTTGAAAAGCATAATGCAAGACCAGCCTTAATAAATGTGAAACATGCCCCGTCTAATGTGTCTCCTATGACTCCAAATGTAGGTAAAATTACATCTCCCAAGAAAAAGGTAGTTTCTAGTAGGCACCTGACTGCACTGAGATCGAGACCGAGAACAAGATCAGAGAAGCATTCTCAAATGGAAACTTTAGGACTCGACTATCTGGATGTTGAGGTTAATGAAGATGATATTTCATTTTCTCCAGATCAACAAGTAAGAGAATAGGAAACTACTATCATGAATACAAAGGTACCCCAGGCTAAGAAGACTCCTATAAGAACTCCCGACAATCGAATAGTCACCGATTCAGTCCCTCCTTGGCTAACTGAATTAGTGAATAAGAGGGAGAGTTACAAACCCATTTCACTTCCTGTGGAGGAGATTGTTACTAAATATGCTACCCAGACCCCCAAAACAAAAAGAGTGAAGAGTGATGCTATGCTATCTACCGATCCATCTACTGGAAAGGTGACTATAGAAATAGCCACTTTCAAGCCTAAAGAGGGAATTCAGGAACCAGAGGCCGAAGACTTAGAAATTACAAAGATGGAACTTGGTGTTCTGAACAGGGATTCTAGGGATCACCTATTCAAGTTTTCAACTGATCATATGCTTGGGCAGTCACAAAAAGATGGAAAGGAGAAACGTAAATTGAAGCAGCTAGTTTCTACCATGTCCGAGTTTCTTTCCTCACTCGCTGATGATGGAGTTCTGCCACTGGCCCAATCTTCACAAGATTTTGATCTGAATTCAGTTGAAAGCCAAAAGTTGGTGAAACAAATACAATGGGGGAAGGTTCTGATAGAGGTCGTGAACTCTTGGGTAAACAATGCTATCACTGAAGGGAGTGCTTTCATCCACGAATTTGTATCTACTTGCTTAGATGGAGAAACATTACTTGGTGAGGTTCAAACCCTAGTTCCAAGCTGGGAAATGGAGGAAGCAAAATGTGCAGCGATCGTCATACAAGTCCAAGAAATAGAAAACTATGGTGTGACTCAGTTCTTAGCTGAGAATCCAATGAAACTAGTAGATCCATGTGTGTTGTTCATCCTGAAGCAGAACTTTGAATGGAAAAACACAATGTTTAAAGCTATGATCTTTCAAGAAAAAGAAACAGAAAAGGAGGTGTTGGATATGCATGCGAATTCCCTTAAAGATATCAAGATAGTGAATCCCTCAAGCATTTTACAAATTGATGGGGGTAAAAGGGATGGCGATGCCATGGTTAAAGTATTCGCAGACAGCATGAATGCTCTCAAAGAAAATGAAACGCCAACAGTTCAGGATTTCACAAGAATTGCAAACATGGAGTCTATGCTGCTGCTGAATAGAGGTCAGTTGCTAAAGCAGACGGAGAGAATTTGGGAGTTAAGATGGGAAAAGAATGTGACTCAGGTGAAGTTGATAGGCCTGAAGAACCTGCATTGCCAACTAGCCCAAGAGTTAATGAACGTGTTCCAATCCTAGAAGCTTGTGCAAATCACCATGTCAGAAGGACCCAAAGAGAGCCAATAGTTTTTAGGACAGCATTTCCCTTGCTTTACGCTTTAAATGGCGCATGTTTTGAAACTCTGTTTTAAGTTATGTAACTTGTTTTAAATGGTTGTTTTGGATGTCTGAGAAAGCGGGTTTTTCTGGAGGCTCTCTCAGACATGAAACTATTAATAGGAGAACATTGAATTGAAAAAGGGTTAGAAAATCAAGGTAGAAGATACATAGCTTTTTTTGGAAATAGATAGTTAATATAGGCTTTTTCTGGAATTTCTAAAATAGCTGGTGACTGATTTTTTATCAGACTTTGATCTGATTAATATATGAATATACAGATGCATGGTATGGTTTAGATCTTTCATTCAAAATTTGGAATGTTTTGATTTCTTTGAGAATTGATACATTTGAATCTGCGCATATGTTGTTTGTATTCAGTCACTTCCAGTTTCTTTATAGCTTATCTTTCTTAAGTTATTTTATAGGTTGTTTGTTTTAGAAGTAGTTAGTAGATCTAAGTTTATTTCATCATGGTTTCAATCATTTGCTTCTGTAAATTACCTCAATACCCAAGAGTATTTGAGTGGTCCTTCTACACTTTCTAGTTAAAGGTGTATGAATTTACTTTTATGTTGATAATTCATTGAATATATTACAAGGAAGATGAACCTTAGAAACTTAGAGGGAAGCAATTTCTCATGCTTACCCAACTATTGATGAATCATTTGTCTTCAAAAACATAGAGTCTTTATCCATTTTCATTTAAAAACAGGAAGACAAATCTTTTCGCCAACACAGGGTTTCTCCATGCCCTTCTATTGTTCCTTTCCTGCATCAACATGCAATTTGTAGCAATGTCTCATACCTTACACAAGATAAACATGAAATTATTGTATTATAGTCCCATGGTATAGAAATTTTTTCTCAGTTGGTTTTAGCATTCTCTCGATTAGGCTTCCATTTGTCATTTCTTTTCTTTATTCTGCACTCTTCATCTTTGTATCCAAACTTATTAAAATTCTTGTAGTAACCATCAAACTTAGGTTTCCTTGTATTATTAGCAAGATTAGTTCTGCATTCAAATGCTTGATGTCCATACATATTGCATCTAAAATAATAACCATCAAATGTAGCTGTACTCGGTAATTTACCTTTCTTTCTCCTGCAAACATTAGCAGTATGTCCAAGCTTGCCACAATAATTGCAACTAGGCCTCTTTTGTTTTGGTGGGGGTGCATTACTTTCATCTCTCTGTGCTTTTGATGATTCTCCTTTCTCGGTGGTGTTGTCCTCTTTGAATCCAATTCATGTTTTGTCAGTCATTTGCTTTTAATTCTTAAATTGTTGATCGAGAGATTTCAGTGCTTCTTCATTTATTTTTAGTATTGTATTTGCATCTATCTCATCTTTCAGTATTTGATCCATTCTTTCAATTTCAGCTTTCAGCTCTTGATTCTAAAATTGTTTCCTTGTGTTATCTTGATTTTCTCTCAGAAGTTGGTCGGTCATGTTATAGTGAACTTGCATCATTCTCATGATCTCATTACGTTTTTCCAATAGCTTGATTTCAACTTTTCTTTTATCATCTTCTACCATTTTATTTTCATCTTCAGCAATCCTTTTTCCTTCAATCAATTCAGTTATTCTTATCATGTTGGTTTCAAGATCTAATTTCATTACATCCAACAGCTCGATAAGTGTATCATTGTTTTCTAGTAGTTCTTTTATAGTTGTCTTGGACTCATCAGTAATACTACCTTTAGATGTTGTTTCAAGTGTATCAACTTGTTCTTGTGTAACCTTTAATTCATCATAAATTTTCAATCTAAACTTTATAGACTTCTCAATTTTCTTCTTTAGATCATTGATTAACTCTCTTGCACTTTCTAACTCATATTCAAGACCATCAATTCTTTTGAATTGCCTAAAAATTTCCATGACTAGGATCTTTAACTCTCAGGTGGTCAAACCTTATAACTCAAGAGTAGTATCTTTGGTACCAATTATTAGAGTAACTATTGAAAGTTGGGACTGAGAGGGGAGGGGTAAATCAATACCACAAAAACTTTTATAACTGAAACTGTCTATAACCATATACTCATGCTTGTTGTTTACCAAATTCAATAACTTGAAATGAAACTAATATAAAAATTATACAATATAACATCACAACATTCAAGTAAATGAGCTCATAACTCCATGATTTTTTTAACGTAGAAATCCTTGGTTAAAGGACAAAACTATGGTGGGGATGATACCCACAACCTTCACTAACTACAATATAAAGGGTGCTCGGTTAGAGCTTACAAACATTAGTCATTTTGATAGCTTACCCGGTATAGAGTATACAAAGACTTTCTAGGTCTACCTGATTAGAGTATTTTACAATCTCTACACTTAAAGATGTACCCTGTTGAAGGTTTTACAAATATCATATCAGGTAAGATCTACCCAGTATTGGGATTTCTAGCTCTCAATAAAATAGTATTAACAACTTATCAATGTCTGTTATATTGCATCAATAACAAATGTTGATTAGACTTTATGTGCTCTGAAATATTGTGTTACCTCAATTAAAAGCTGTAACACTGCTTAGATTTTCTATGTTCTAGATAGATATCAGCTCGGTGTGCTCTGCTTTGATCTTTGTACTTCAATATCAGCCTTCTCTATATTATCACTTTGTCTCTTTTTTCTCCTTTGTCATCTCTTTTGTGTTCTATAAATCATCCCTTAAGTATAAGATTTATTGCCTCTTAATCATGTGTTATGTCACTAATAAATTGTTTCAACCGTTAGATATGCTTTTCCGCTCGGTGAATGTGTCACTTTTACCTCGGTACTTGGTGTTTTTCTTGGAAATAATAATCTTTGATTAACCGCTTATTCTTCTTCTCAAATCTTCTCTTTGAATTATCTCAATCATTGATCATGTAACAAACTGATCTTCGTGCATTGTAGAATCACAATTAATATTGTATCAATTCATTGAATGCATCCTTATCACTTTATAATCAATTAAGTAACTCGGTAGAGTAACTTCTCTTCGCTCGGTTAACTTGCTCTTTTAGTACTCGGTAACTGTAAACTCAGTGTACTTCATATGCACTTAGTGTTTGGTAAACTATGTGCTCTCAGTGTATTTTTTGGGCTTTATCGACTTCACTACCTTGCTCGGTGTACATTATCGGCTGCTCATATATTTTATTTTCTCCTTTTCATTGATTGAATCTTTTGACTCATATGACTTTGCTTCAACTAATGATAACAAAATATGCATAGAGATAACAGTGTGATGGAGTGACAAGCCAATGAGTTTTTGAGGATATGAATATTGGTGATGAGACCATACCATGGCATAGAATGAGACAAAATTATGCCCCATTACCATATGTCCTAGCATCGTTGATTGCAAGATTTTTATTGCCACACATATGTGGACATAGATTTGCAATTGGTTGGGGTTGTATCTTAAAGGACATGATTATACACACACAAATATTTTTCATGGGGATCATGTGTACTTTCTCATTTGTATCATAATTTACACCAAGTGGTATATCAACATAGTGTTGCTTTGTCAGCAGGAGTTATGTTACTATAGATATGGGCTTAGGAGAATCTCCCTATTGTGAGACCAGTTGTGGAGGGTAGTCATCCCCGCAAATATCCCTATATTCATGTATTTAGAGGATTGATTGTCCAGTGTCAGTTTGGAAAACTAGAGTACTAGAGACGTATGTTAGATGATATTGATCAGTTATGTTGGAGACCATATATCGGATATGAGACATATACAGATGATCATGTTGAGGTCTCATATTTCTTCATGGCTCGATGGTTTATCAGATAGACTATCTTTGTGTTTGAGAGATTTTTCTTCCATAGATTTTTGAGACAATATGGCTGAACTATTTTCCTTCCACATGGTGTGGCTCACTATGCTTGTGTCTATTCAGAGTGATCATTGTGGGGACCTATTATTTATTATAGAGTCGTTAGAGCTGAAGTTTTTGATCTTCAACCGATAGATTGGGATTATAGAGATGATATTAGAGATGCAGGTGTGGTTCCTCAGTAGTTACAGTAGTATGCTCAACATCTATTTCCCAGGTTCACAGATCCTACTGATCCTATTCCCGATATTGATGATCTATATTCAGAGAGTGATGATGATGACCCAGAGAATGGGGCTAGAGTATATCAAAGGTAGATCAGATTCCCTATCAGTGGAGGTAGAGATTTTGCTTCTCAAGGTGGTAGAGTAGGTCATCTTTTATCTTGGAGAGTGGTTCATTCTACAGATGAGGGAGTTGAGTTAGGTATTGTTCATGGTGGAATTTGTAGTAGAGGTGTTCTATGTGGAAGAGGTGTACTTCATGACAGAGGTGGAGTAGTATTATTTGTTCAGGATGATGATGAGAAAGAGGGTGATGGGGATGATGGTGGTAGGGTGAGGGTTCAAGGTGGATGGGATCCTATACCGGCTAGAAAAATGGACTTATAGGTTTTTCCTAGATATGATGTTTATCCAGTTGTGGCATAGGATAAACAAGATCCTCTAGTTCATCTGTATGCCCTTGAGGTTCCAGTTCCTATAGTGGCTCCTCCTACATCTAGTCAGGATATTTAGACATTACAAGCATGTATGAAATCTTTTCAGAACCAGGTAACATAGTCTATGAGTATTATATAGAGTTTAGTGACATAAGTATCATAGATCCAGGCTCAGTTTAGTCATATTGGTCAAAGGTATACTTAAAATTCCTTCATCATCTAGGCCTCTGGGTGATCTCAATGCTAGTTCTGGTGATGTTCCACCTTTAGGATCAAGTGATGGTACATAGCCTCATCATAGGCAGAGTTAGATTTTCCCCTGGTTGATTAGATGCACATTAATGTTGACTCCTTTATGATTTACATATTTGAGGATGGACACATTGCTATCTAAATTTTGATAGACACACTCCCTTTTTTGATGGTTTATCTCTGTTATGATGTCATTATATGTTGGACTATATATTTTTGATGATCTAGACATGGATGCAACTTTTACATGATTATATCTATATGCTTGTTTTTGTGTTTTTCTATGCACATGTATGGATGCATTTTACTTCTTATGTATGGATTCATTGAAATATGTACTTCATTTCCGTAAATGATTTAATGAATGCCTTTATGCTTACAACATGTTATATGTACTAGTGATGATGCTATGAAATGCATTTTAAATTATTATAATGTGAGATAGAAAAGTAAATGGATCTAGATGATTTTAAATGAATGATGTTATGATTAATGCCTTGATATGAAAGGAATATTTTTATGTGATGCACCTAGATGGTTTAATGCAATGTGATGTATACATGTTATTGAAATTCAATGTAAATGCAATCTATGGTAATGATTAATTATTTAGCGATATGAAAATGTATGTACTAGAATGTACTATGAGATGAATCTAAATGATTGGTGCTTTTAGTTATTTTTGATATGCAATGATAAGACTAACAATGATAATGTTGATAATAATTAATGATCTTATACTTAATGTATCTAATTAATGATTAATGTATAGTGATATGGTTAAATGCATCTATATGAATGATAATGAATGATTGAAATTTCTAAAATGAAATGTACTTAATGATGAAATGAGATGCATGAATGGATTATGCACCTAAATGTAACTTATGTAATGATTTAATCTAAAATGCATTGTTTTTGCTATAGTCCAACATATTCCATGTTTGAGGAGAAATTTTAATGATGTGACCTTGGTTGCCCCTCCCCCCTTTTTTGATTGGTACCCCCTTTTTTTGCATTGTACCCCCATTTGTGGGAAATCCCATAATAATCATCATGCAAGAGTAATATAAAATGATTGCAAATTCAACTAACATTGTCAGTTATCATTGGATTGCATTTATTTTGGCATTTTTATCATTGATTCTTGTGAGAACCTAAAAAGGTACAACCCTCACTAGTGAAATGTTCAACCATGATTGTATGAATACCTTGTGATGCAGATGTCAATAAAAAAATTAGTACAACCCTCATTGGTTAGATTTGCAAACCATGGGAATATGAATACCACTTTCATCAGATTCAATGTTGCAAGTGGATATTGGCATTAAGATATGAGTAATCTAAATATCCAAGATATTTTTTTGCGTAAACAAACAAAGGTATGATCCCTTTTAATATTCAAATGTCCTCGAAGATTCTTCGATGATCATGTCATTAGACTAACTTGCATACGTTGAAGAATAAACCTTACAAGTAGAAATCAAGAAAAAAAATGTCTCTATCATTGCTTATCTAGTCCAATACATCATTGATCTGCTAAAAAGACATGATACAAAAATCAAGAAACATCTTTGAGCCATCTATGCTATTTGTTTGTCGATCCATTTTCTTAGAAAAAAATTTCATCCAATTTTGATTCTTTATTTATATTGTTTGATTTTTTATGGTTCATCTTAGCGTTTGATGTGCTTAACCTTGGAATTTGATACGAGTCATGCATTTGGATTTTTGAAATTTGATGTTTGGATCAATCGACAAGCGTCAAAGATTGTGATTCTTGATTTTTGATAAAGGTGTTGAAGTCTTACTCGTCTTTGTTTCTCAGATGAGCTCCTAGAATCTTAATTGTTCCCCCAGTTTGTTTTGAAGGATTTGAGAGATACAAATCCACAGAATGCCAAGAATACCTATATGTAAATAACCTATTACAGGAGAGAAGCAGAAGGTGGAAAAATCAGAACTCAGAAGTTACTCAAAATGTGAGAGCAAAATTATAATCTGACTTAATGAAAAAAGAATTACAAGATTCAACCTATAAAGGTGAACAAAACCCTAAAGCCTAAAAAAGATAGATTGCACATTAATAATTAATAAAAGAATTAATTATTAATGCACCTAAGAGAAAGCTTAAGCACTAAAGAGTAATAAATTAACTAATTAAATCAATATGATTTAATTAATAAGAAAACTAAATATTACTCTAACACGCCACTTAAGCTAAGCACAGGGGGTAAGCTAACCTAGCATTACTGTAAAAGAAGGAAAAAGGTCCCGACAACGAGGCCTAATTAGTAACCCAATACAAGGAAATCTCTGTAAACTGGAGACAAAGGAGAAAACCTAGCGGGAAAAACCCCTCTCCAAAAAGAGATAGAAAGATGCAGAAAATAAATGGCTCAAGAGACTCTCTCAAGACCATAAGTAAAACCAGCCCCCCCCCATGAGAGAGGGACGAGACACCAAATCCCCCCCAGAATGATGGAACCCCTGTGGGAATGATCGAACCAATGGAACTCCAATGTGGAAGAAACAAAGGGATAGAACAATAAGGAAACCCTGGAATGAGAGGTGAAATTGGAAGGTATAAGTGATGCTCAAAGGAGAATGCATGAGACTTCTATAAAGGAATCTCCAATGAAGGTGGGCCAATAGATGGGTTGAATATGACATCTTGGAGGAGATGAATTTCCTTTGATATGCCCTCAACAACTAGAGTAGGTGGCTTGATGCAGGAAGAAAACATAATAGGTACTGCTGAAGAGAAATCATGTTGAACAGATGCAAACTCAACAAGAGGAGGAGGTGTAGAAACCATGACACTAATCTCAAGAACAACACATAAGTTTAGGTGACCTGACTTCTCCTCAATAGGAAATCATGAAGTAGGAGAGATATTCTCCGACAATGGAGATGGTGGACCAAAATGAGAGAAGGAGTATAAGAGAGTAGCATGATCAACTGTCCTTGTGGCAACAAGAGCACCTATCACGCTATCTATGATGTGCACTGAATCTAAAGTGAACTCAAATGTCTTTCCTGTCCCACTGTGAGTAATCTGATAAATGGAGAGAAGGTTAGAGGACACAGATCAAACACATAGTACATCATGGAATGTACCATCATCGATGTTAATAGAACCCTTCCCACAAATAGTCATAACAGTGTTATTCCCCATCAAAATGTGTGGGGTAGGTGAGGCCTCAAAAGATGAGAATGAGCCCTGAGAAGATGCGATATGGTGTGAAGCACCTGAATCTAGTAGCCATCTAGAAGAGGGAGAAATAGAAGATGCACATAATGCATGACCCTTTCTGTTGTCTAACCCAACTGCCTGAGAAGATGATTAAGAAGACCAGTGAGAAGAGGAATAAGGAATATCAATCTAGCTCTTGTGAAGAAGAACTGTCAAATCAACAATCTGTTGGGCATATCCATCTACCTTCTTCTGAAAGCACTGAGACTCATCATGATTGGGCTTATTACAATAGCACACTTAGGTTTTTTGGTCTTTGAATTCTCCTTATGTGGAGGAGGTGGGCTAGAGGAATGCTAAGAAGGAGAATCCTTCCAAAAATCTGTGGCTGGTGATACCTGTCTCTGCTCCGATTTCTGTGAGGATGGATGAGCAACCAAAGCATGGCTCACAGAGCTAGAAGTATCATCTAACTGTTGAATCTTTGACTACTCTCGAGTCAACTGATCACAGAAGGCCGCAAAGGAAGGTATAATGTACCTAGGGCCCAAAGCATCCATAGTGGAATAGAAAGTGGAGGAGAATATCTGGAACTGTCCTCGAAGCTTTGAGAGTATCAGGAAGATACACTCATTATCTAATTTGTTCTTTCCACCTCCCTGTAAAAGTGAACGTAGAGAATTGAACTTCATCAAGAAGTCCTCAATGGTGTAAAAACTATCAAGAGACAATGATGTCAACTCTACATCAAGTTGTAGTGCCTGGAACTCATTCATTGTGCCAAACAGATCTACAAACTTTCCCCAGAAGGCCTGAGGAGTGTGCAAACTCTCCAAATGAAATAAGAGACTGTCAATGATATTCAGTGCAATTAAGCCCATGGCTTCAACCATTTTGTTCCTGTGATGAATAATCTCAAAAGGATGCTACAAAACTGGTTGGTTCTCATCTAGCTAGGACCATAGGCCCCATGACATGAGAAATCTGGTCATGTGTGCTTTCCAGGTATGGTAGTTGTGGTTCAACATTGAGAGAAAGAAGATGGAAGAAGAAGGGTCTTTCTAAAGTAAATTATAGAAATTAAAATGCACCCCCATTAATGTATAATACTATCCCTCATACACCAAAGAAATAACTTCAGAAAGAACAAAATGCAAGAAGAAAACCTTGACGCCAGATGCAGAGAGACAGGAAACTGAAGCCTCTACTTTGACAGAAAAATCAGGAACTCAGACGCCTGACTTTGAAAACCAAACCAGCATGCTGGTCTTCTTCTCGAAAAGAGATTTCTGGTGATATCTCATTTTTTGAAAAATGATACCGTATGCAAAAGTTATGGCCAAAAAACCAACACCTTTGAAAATCAAGCTCTCTGGAAAAAACTAGTCCTGGGAAAAAAATTGACGGTCAAATGACCGTCACACTTCCATGGGAAAAAATAGATGGTCGTATGCACGTAACCAAGTTGTCGTGCCAGAAAAATGTATGGTGGTCAGAAAATTTAAAAACTTGCCAGAAAAATTGGGGACCCAGAAAATGATGTCACTTTCTGGCAAGTGACGTCAGCAGCAGACAGGTGACACTCTAGTGGCTAAGGTGGTGCTGCGATCGAAGGAGACGGCTCCTCAGTGGCACTGTGGAGGCGGTCGGGCAGTTCTGTGGCTGCAGCGGCTGCCAGGCAGCCAGCCGGTGGCGCACTGGTTAAGGTCGGGCACGGGCTAGGCTGGGGCGGCGCTTCTTGCCTGCACTCAAAAACCTTTAAAAAAGGTGTTTATTGATTTTTTTTTATTTTTTTCTCAAAAACCGTGTCGTACGGCTGGGAGAGAGAAAATAATTCTCAGAGGCCATTGTAATAAAAAAATGGCAAACTCTATATGAAAAAGTGATCTCCCAAGCCTTCTGAGTGCGATGGTGAGGTCTGTTTTCACTCAAAGTGCTCCAGAAAAAAGTGCATCTTTCAGATTGAAGAGAAAACCCCCAAAAAGTTATGGTTTTTGCCCTCGAGTCACTGCTTCAAAAACACCAGACCAGATAGCAGTAGGGCGGCTCTGATACCATGAAGGATTTAAGAGATACAAATCCACAAAATGCCAAGAATACCTGCATGCAAATAACCTATTACAGGAGAGAAGCAGAAGGAGAAAAAAGCAGAACTCAAAAGTTACTCAAAATGTGAGAGCAAAATTATAATCCGAGTTAATGAAAAAAGAATTACAAGATTCAATCTATAAAGGTGAACAAAACCCTAAAGCCTAAAAAAGCTAGGTTGCACATTAATAATTAAAAAAAGAATTAATTATTAATGCACCTAAGAGAAAGCTTAAGCACTAAAGAGTAATAACTTAACTAATTAAATCAACATGATTTAATTAATAAGCAAACTAAAGATTACTCTAACAGGTTTGACAATGATATTGGACTTAGACAATTTTCAAACCATGATGAAAGCTTTGGTTATGCAAATCCAACTTTTGAGGGTTTTTGAAAGATTTTTTATTTTTTATTTTTTCAAGAATTTTTTATTTTTTTGGATTTTAAAAATAAATAAATAAATAAATTATTTTTTAGAGATTTTGATTTTTAGAGATTTTTGAAAATTGATCACTAATTCTCAAGCAAGATCAAATTTGTTTGCCACCAATATCTAGCAAGGTGTTAGAGCACTACCATGATGAGTTGTAATGCTTGTGCTAGGGTTTAAGGAAGTTTTTGAGTGCTTATGCTTCATTTTTCCTTTTTTTAACACTTATAGCCTTTTTGTGGCACTTGCCATGTGTTATAGAATTTGTGCTTGCTTTTAAAGTGCTTTCACCCTATTTTTGTTTCTCTAGATCTTGAGAATGAAATACATCTTACCATCATCCTATTTGACTTTTTTCGATCAACATTAACAATATCAATATAATGATCATGATTGACATCATACACCTTGGTTCAAATCAACGTCATACACGAGGGAACTCACATCACTATTAATTCAATGGATTCATTGTGGCGGTCTAATTAATAAAAGTGTAAGCATCAATCACCTATCATACCTTGGAGTTATTCGGATATGCATATGTCCCTAAACAACTTGCATTTCCACATCAAAGTGCATAAGTGCTAAAACTAGTTGTGGAAGTGCTCTAATTCATAAAAGATGCTCCTAAACAAGCATATGTGCTACAAAAAATTGTACAAACACACAAACAACTTTCATAATGCACTAGGAGTACATAGGTGCCACAATAAGTCATGGAAGCGCCCAAACTCCTCTACATATGCCATTCAAGTGCATAGGCACTATGAAAACTTGTGGAAGGGCAACAAGGAGAATATGCCAAAAAAGTGTGCATAGGTGCTATGAAAGCTTGTGGAAGTGCTCAAAGATAAGGAATATGCCAAATATAAGGTGCAAGCGCTCTAAAAAGATGCATAAGCACTATAAAACTTTCCTAAACCCTAGTGTAGGCACTCCAAAACATCATGGCAGTGCTCTAACATCATGCACAAGCGCCATAATGACATGCATAGGTGCCAAAACACTTAAAAAGATTCCAAATTCAATAAACAATGGCACCTACATTAAATTTTACACTATATACATCAATTTTTAAGGAAAAAAGAAAGATTGGTAACATACAGGGGCTCCATACGCTCTCGAACGTTGAAAATGCCTCCTACGTTCACATCTATGCTCTCGGATTGGTACCACCATAGCTTCCACCAAGGAGAAAAATCAAAGTTCAGAGCAAAATTTGCAAAAATAACATGAACAAATGAGAGGGAAAAAGTCACTTTTCCCTTTTGAACCCACTTTTACCTTTTTGATGGGGTATTTTTATAACATCAATTAATTAAAAGGAGTTCTTTTTAATGCATCATTTTGACCGGGGCATTTTTACACATCATTGCTTATAAAGAAATTAATTTAAATGAGTATTTTTATCAACATATCCAAAACTCATTTCAAATCTCAAAATAATCCAAATTGGCAACATTTATTTCAATTCATTTCCTAACGGGGCATAGGATTGTAATCATGACAAATCCTTCAAAACATGAAAAATTATTTGAAATCATCAGTGGGGAATCAAAGTCAATTTAAAAGTTTCATCAAGGATTCATATCGAGGTTGTCATCAAATATGCATCATTATCCAACATCAATCAAATATGCATTATTATCTAACATCAAGTAAATCTGCATCAACATCAATCAATCAAAATAATATCAAGGCATCAAAATCAAAATCAAGGAATTACATCAAGGTTTTATCATCAAGAAACCAATGTTACATCATCAATTTCATCAAATTGGCATTAGTCATCTAATCGGACATCAATAATCAAACATCATATATTCTTTGAAATAACATGTTTTGCACATTATTTTAAATAGGGGCATTTGTATACACCCTAAATTGATCAACCAAGGTCAAAGTGGTCAACTCAATTCAATATCATGGATTAACTAATAAGGCAATTAATTAATTAAATTCAAGTTAAGAAGGATTATTTAAACTATGTAATTTATTTATTCAATTAGTTATAAAGTTCAATTCAATTAAATCAAATCCAACCAATCTAATCCCCCTACATGATTAATTTAATTAATTATTTGAATTAATTAATTCCTTAATACTTTCAACAACCATTAAGGTACAAAAATCAATTAGCTAATAAGAATAGAGGATTCCAAGCACATGGATCATGAAGGATCTGAGAAACACTGATCCAATTACGCCCAAGAACAAGTGCATGCAAAATACATGTTACAAGAAAGAAGCAAAAGAAGGAAAAATATGAAGAACTCAGAAGCTCAGAGAAACTCGAAAGAGTAGAGCAAAAATATATTTTGAATTAATGAACAATAATTACAAAGTTCAACCTTAAAAGGTGAACGAAACCCTAAAAGGAAAAAAACTAGGTTGCACATTAATAATTAATAAAAGAATTAATTATTAATGCACCTAAGAGAAAGCTTGAGCACTAAACAGTAATGACAACTTAACTAATTAAATCAACACGATTTAATCAATAAGTCTAAAGAAAAATTACTCTAACACCCCCCCTTAAGCGAAGCTCAGGAGGTAAGCTAACCTAGTACATCTATGAGAGTAGGAGGGTCCTGGCAACAAGGCCTAATCTGGTACCCAAGTACAAAAAAATCTCTGTAAAGAGGAGAAAAGGAGAAAACCTAGTGGTAAAAATCCCTCTTCAAAAAGAGATGAGGCCTAGTGAAGGAATGAAGAAGCCTCCAAACTAGAGAATGTCCCAGAAAATAGGAACAGAGAAAGAACATGTAGAACACCTCTGAAGCATAAAGCTGCAAACACTGTCAAAAAATAACTGATAGAGCCTCCACTGTAATAGAACATGATTAGGTAAAGAAGACTGCAAACAAAGCCTAAAGGGATGATCAATCAAACCACGAAAGCATTAGAACCAACAGGAGATAGCCCCCATAATGCTGAGCAGGGAAAGGTATGATAGGTACATTGAAACAGAATGCCAAGAAAAACTGCATGATGAAGAACGGATAAACACATATAAAGGATGGTGTCGTGGAAGGATCTCTCACTTAACACACATCATGAGGCTAATGTCGTGGAAGGGGCACTCACTTGACAAAGGTAATTGGAAAACATCAAACCCCCATGGCACTTTATAATATAGTTTGAGTATAATAGAAGCTCAAGCATGCATCAGATGACACTTTATCTCAGTGCGTTTGCAAAAGAAAGCCACAGAAAAAAAGTGTATACAATGTCCAGAAAAGAAACGATCCCAAGACTTGAAACATCCAAGATATCCATCAAAATGTCATAAAGAAAAAAATGAATACATAGATACATGGATCAAAATCTGGGTGTGAGACCCATAAAAGAAGAAAGAGAACGAAAGCATCTTTCTGACGCCATGCGAAAGACAAAAAAAGCAGACTGGAGGAGAAAGATATAGTGACTGGAGTGCAAAATGGAACCCTGACTTTGACTTGAAAAAAACATGTAAGACAAAAAATTAGATAACCAAACTAAAAAAAAATAGAACGGCCTCGGAACCAGCTTTTCGTTGGCAAAAAATGCCCCTGTTTGCTCAATTTATGAGCAAAAAACCACCAGTAGGTCAATAACCAAATGATCCGGAAGAACCTCAGCCAAAAATGGTGAAGTCCGGCTAAACTGGTGAAAAAAATCCAAAAAATGACTGCCTCCATAATTCCCACCAAAATGGCAAGAAAAAATATTATTTTTTTAATGAAAAATAATAAAAATAGCAATTGTTTTTTTGTAAGAAAAAACAATTAAAAACAGAAATTGTTTTTTTAGAAAAAAAAATTAAAAAAAATAGGCATGCTTTTTTTTAAAACAAAAAAACATTAAAAAACAATTTATATATATTTTAATTTAAAATAAATATTTAAAAAAAAAAAAATTATATTTTTTATAAAAAAAATATTTAAAAAAAAAGGCGGCGTTTGAGCTTGAAAGAGTAGAGCAAAAATGTATTCTGAATTAATGAACAATAATTAAAAAGTTCAACCTTAAAAGGTGAACGAAACCCTTAAACGAAAAAAGTTAGGTTGCACATTAATAATTAATAAAAAAATTAATTATTAATGCACCTAAGAGAAAGCTTAAGCACTAAAGAGTAATGACAACTTAACTAATTAAATCAACACGATTTAATCAATAAGTCTAAAGGGAAATTACTCTAACAGATCACTCCAAAGCTTTTCTATCTTAGCTACTCATTTAGCCTTTGCTATCCTCACCAATCATTTTCCAATCTTGTCCCCCTATTTAAAACACAACTCAACCGCTCTCATCTAACTATGGTTAAATCACTCTAGCCCCCACCCTTGAGGAAATCCCATAAATAGGATGCATTTCTTAGTGCAAACAACCAATTCAAATCCACTTCTATTTTCATCATCATTATAGCCAATTCACATCCATGTTTAGAGTAATTTACATTTAATATAACATTGTTATAGCATAATAGGATTCAATACATCATTTAGCATAATTTCATATCATTTTCACTCTAGTTTTATAGGTTGTCACTTTAGGATTGCTCATTTGCAGCTGAGAGCATTCATATTGTCCTTCTAATTAGAGAAACATGAGACGTTCTTGAGTATTTTCATTTCAAATAGTTTAACTAGTCAATTTGAGTAAAAATAGTTGAAGTAAAGTTTCATGATGGTATTTTACATAAATAAGTTATCTCCATCCTTGAAACTCCATTTGAGGATTTACTCATACCAACTTTGTAACCTCTTCATTTCTTCACGGTTGCTCGAAATTAATTTTGGCATATCTTCCTAATATCATCCCAAGGAGCTTGAGTGATATCTCCTCCTACTCCCATCAAGTCTAAAGCCTCAATATAATTCTCATTAATTCCTCTAAGGAATAGCAACTTCTAGGACTCTTCACTGAGTGCATGATGTTGGGATTTCTAGAGATTGAACAAGAAATTTCCTATATAGTACTCTAGACTTCCATCCTCCTTATGTTGCATCCTGAAGATATCATTTCCTCTCATGTCACTACCTCTACAGTATTATTTATACTTCTCTAGAAACTTTTGTTTCATCTCATCCAAAGTATCAACAACATTCCTTCCTGGGCTCATGAATAATCTTCGTTCAAATTATTTTGATGCAGTAGGGAAAAATTTAAGCCTATGAGCATCAGTAGTATAATCATAGCCTCTACAGAGGATATCAAACACAAACAACAAATTTTTTGGGTCCTATGTTACTAACTCATATAATTTAGGAAGGACTGAAGCAAGGATGTTCTTGATATTGTCAGCTTCATTCTGGTCAGTGATAGGAAATGGAAAGCCTGGATGGTTAGGTTAATTTTGGGCAGCCGTCCTTGTCTGGTAAATTATGAAAGTGAGAGGATTATCAACAAGTGGTTGAGGAAAAGGATCTTAAGAGTATATATAAGAGCTACTCAAATGGGGAAATATGTCAGCAAACGGGATTTGGCTCTCCTTCTGGTACATCTAGTGGCTCAATTAGTTGATTGTCAGGATAAAGTTCATTAGGAAGAAATCTCTCATGAGCATCTCCTCACCTAGCTCTATGTGTAGACGTCTAAAATCATCCTTATATTAATTTAATTAATATTCCCTTGGCATTATAATTAATTTTAATTAATTAATTATATTTGTTATATTCATCTATTTATTTAATTAAATATGATTCACTTTCCTTAGTATTTAAATTTAATTTAAATACTATCCCCTTTAATGTATTAGATTTTATTTATATACATTATCCCTCATTAGTCCCTTTAAATAAATTTTTAATTTATTTATTCCTCCACATGACTTAAATTCTACTAAACTGTAATTAATCTAAATTTTAAATTTAGATTAAGCTAATTTGAACCTAGATCCTACCCTACCTCACATCACTCTCACCAAATAAACCTACTCACTAATTAATTAAGGTTAATTAAGCTAATTTCTTGATTCATACACATATTAGTCCTAATTATTTGCCCACACATGTGTGAGCAAATTTTCAAAAATTCACTTTTTTCAAATAATCTTAATTTGGTGCCAACAAGGTTTCTTACACCTATGATGACACCCTCTTACACTTTCTAAAAGTGGCTCATTGGTCCAAAACTCTTACACCTCTTACAAGATCCTTCACATGTGTACTTTAAGTACACTTTGACCTATCACATCAAAAGTTTCTCACACATGTGTGAGCAATGTGGGCCACTTGCATGGCTTATGTGTCCCTCATGTGGCACCTATGTGGATGCCACATGAGCTCCACCTCATCCAAGCCCTCTCTCTCCTTCAAAAAATCTATAAATAGAGGCCATTGTCAAGAGAAAATCATCTCCCTTTTATGCATTGTTATCATGCTAGTTTAGCTCTAAATTTCTTTAAGCAATTTAGTATTTCATAGCAATCTTAGTTCTTAGTTCATGTTTATTTTATTTTGAATCTATATATCACATCTTAGGTCCATAATGGAATGAATCTTAGTTAGTTTTTCTCATCTTGCATATCAATTTAAATTAGTTTTTGCATTCATCAGATCATTGTGATGGCTTGAGACAAGTTCCTCATACTTGTTCTTGAGTTCTTCACCCTCTTAGCTTACATTTTTATCATTATTGAGATTAAGTTATTGTGTTGGGAGAGCACACCCACAATAATCTCTAAGAGCAAATTAATAAGGCATTGGGTGCCCTTGTTTGGCTCATCGGAGGGTGTGGTGAAAGTCTTTGTTTTGGATTTCATTTTAAACATTCTAACTCCTTAAATCTTGTTTTAATGACTAACCTTGATGTTTGCATGTTTTAGTGTTGTCCTTTGCAGGTATACCTTTTATCACATACATTCTGGCACGTCCGGTGGGACCCACGTCCCTTTTTTCTAACAATTTTCTTGCAATTTTCGTTATTCTGGAAATTTTTTACGCAGACCCGTATGCACTCTCATTCCGTCGTCCACATTTCCAAAATGTCGTTTGCGCAGACTACCATCTACGATACTTCGCCATCTGCGCATATAAACCACTGTCTCCGCCTGCTAAAAAATAGACTTTAGTAACATGGTTTAAAATTGTTTTTTATCACATTCTAGACTTTTTAACTCTCAGGTTTTTGACAGGAAGACACTTTTTTAGGACTTAAATGCTGTTAAAATATGATAAAAAACTTATTTTTAGGTGTGCTATGTCATTTTTGTAAGTAGAATCTGACTGTGTCTTTCATTTGGTCATTTGTGCAAGTGAACGATCATATTCGCAGATCACCATCTACGTAGATCACCGTCTGCGCAGATTGCCATCTGCGCAACTTTTTATGTAGTTAACATATTTTGCAACATTTTACATTTTAACAATTAGAAACTACTAACTTTTTCATGCAGGTTCCCTGAAAGTTTTAACAGATTTTTTGGAATGAACTTGTATGTTTAATCATTTGTCTTGGAATGTATGTTGCTTAAGAAAAATGAACCTCACCCAATCTTGAATGTTTAAGGGAATGAACTTCATCACTCTTGAATGACTTAAAGTGAATCAACACACCTTTACAAGCTTTCATTTTTGATGTGTGGGAAAAGAATTGAACATGTATGTTTAATCACACTATTGTGTCTTTTGCTTAGGTAGAAAACACATAGTTTTTCTTTAACTAGGTTCAATTTGGAATGAACTCTTTTTGGTGTGTTTGAAGAAGTTTTTTCAACACTTCTTTTGAGATATTTGTTATTAGATTAAATTCCTTAATATAAGTGATGCTATGATTAAGTTATAGATGTATCCTCTCCCCTCTCCTTCGTGGAACTTGGGTGAAGAGAAAGATTAGCTTAATCAAGCTTCTAGAGAGGCCTGTCTAGAGGGTACGCTTCCCCTTTAGAGGACGACCTCAAACCGGTAATACCTTCAGCCAGTATAGAAATAAAGTGCAACCCAAAGGTCCTTTTTATCCCTTCAAGCTCAGACGGGTCGTGTTCAATGGTAGTCCATACTAAGTGAATATCCTCAGCATATTGGCATGGTTGAACTAGAGACTTAAGTGTCTCACACCGTACAAATTGATTATGGGGACGCCACAAAATCTTATTAGAAATTGTAACTTAGTAGCCTACCTGATTCACCTCTGGACGGTGATTTATTATAGTGCAAGGGGAGGGAAGATTCTCCCCCCAAGATTCTCATCTTACGTGTCCCAGTGTATTGTGTTGCAAAAGAGATCTTCATAGCACGACAATAATACCTGGAAAAAGGCAAAAACACGGGCGCCCTTCCGAGGGTGACACTGCTGTGTGAGCTAAACGACTACCAAGCAATGGGCCTATAATATTTCATGTGAATCCAATTTCCTAAGGTAGCTACTATTTGAATTATCTTCATTGTGATAAACCAAGTAAAAACACAAGTGGCTTGAAAGAGTCACTTGAGCATACACAAACAAAATTTTGCAATTTGAATCAAAGTTCCCCAAAGTCGCATTTGCTTCTATCCCTCAAGGTTGCTTTGTCCCTTGTTGGATTGTTTTAAAATGTGTGTCTGTTATTTTTCTGGTTTGAGTGTGCTGAATTTTGTTCTTGTCATCGAACAAATGTGTCCAAAATCAAACTGAAGATCAAAATCGGCCTTAGCAACAGTCGGCCTTCTACACTCTTAATCTGTCGTCTGCATAAATTACCATCTGTGCAGATCATCATCTGCACATATTGCCAACTGCATCTAAGATTGTTGTCTCCACTTAAAAATACTAAGCTTCCAAATCATTTACCCTGGATCATTCAGTCATTTAGCCAAAATCAAATTTTTCACATGACATGACCAGTTTCAAAAAACATAAGAAGGTTAAGCTTCCAACACCTCCAGTCTATAGAGAGCAGAAGGAAACCACTCACAAATCTAAGGAATATCAACATATTACCACATCTATCAAACAAGAGATCGAATATCATGAGAAAGTTGATAAAATCCTTTACAACAACAAGATCTGCAACTTTATGGCCAAGTATTCTATCAACAGTGCTTTCGTTGCTATTGAGCAATACGACAAGATAACCTCTTGGTTCTAGATAAGTTCTTAAATTCTTCCATCATCATTCTTCCTTCTCTTGGAGCATTCAATCAAATCATCAAATCAAACCAATCCTTTTAGGTTGAAAGACCTTAATCAAAGTATCACAAACCTTCATCCTCAAACAAACACAACATTACTTGTAGACCATCGGTCTGTCTCAAGTAATTTTAATCCATTAGTGATATCTCATTTTTCTTGAGATCACAAGTCCATATTCAAGTAGAACATGTGTTGCTTCAAATAATTTTGTGTTTGTATCATCACAAGGTTTTTTCATGCTTAGGTTTTGTTCCAAAAACCTTTAAATCAATCCTTAATCAAACATCAATCAATCAATCAATCAAATCTAATCAAATCCAATCAAATCCAAAATCAAGATCTTTGCTCCATTCCAATCTTACACCTTCTTGTCTTCCATTCTTCTAAGTCCACCATTGTATGGTAATTACTCGATCCCAAGCTAGAAACATGAGGCGTGGAATACTCAACACCACTACCAATGAAGTGAACCCATTTGGCAGTCAATACTTTCAAGGTACTAAAGTATAAGCTGAGGAAATTCCTGAAGAAACTGAGTTAGTAGAACAAGAGGAATGACCCACCCAAGTGAATGACTTCCTTAGCGATCCTTACAATGTGGAAATGGTTAAGAAATCCATTATGCAAAATAGCGGTCAAATATTCTTGAATATTATTTGAAATGGCGTCACAGTGCCTGCTAACTTTGATGATACACTTCTTACCCAAAACATCACCAAAGTTGTCGCTGCCACTATTGTAGCCATGGCTTCTACCTCAAATGCTACATCATCACATGACACCGGTAAAGGACCTGTTAGTAAACCTTCCACATCAACACCTATGTCAACAACTGCATCAATACCCCAATATACACAAGAACAAATTCAACAAATCCTTAGCGCCTTGCCAAACAATACTACACATAACAACACTCAAACGATGACAACTCAAGGAGCAAGTGCTAATGTCAACAACATAGGGAAAATTTCCATGCCTTTTCCTACATCATCTCTGTTTCAAACAACAAGAATGAAGACATCCGCAACTGACACATCTAGAGCTTATCAATATATACCTCCTCCTACTGTTGGTATGACCTCCATGGGATTTTCAGCTGCACAGTTTGGAGGAGGAGGAGCTTATGTGCCACCATTTATTCCATAGAATACTCCAGATTTCACCCAACAATTCAATGAGCTCAAAAGCATTGTACAAGGTTTACAAAAAGGGGGCAAGAAGGATTTTTCTTTTGAGGAGATTTGTCCCTACCCATTTGAAAAGTCTATCACAATGCAACCATTCCCACCAAACTATGAGATGCCTAAATTTGAGAAATACAAAGGTGAAACATGCCCTCTACAACATCTCAAAGATTTTTTACATTGCATGTCAAGAAGCTGCCTATAATGAGAATTACTTTAAAAGACTCTGCACTAGGAGTCTTGGAGGCGCAGCTTTAAAATGGTTCATGGCCCTTCCTTATGGGTCAATCTCTACTTTCTCTAATCTTGCAGAGAAGTTTGTTGGACAATATTCATATAACATTGAGCATCAAGAAACACTCAATGATTTGTGCAATACTAAACAAAAGAATGGAGAAACCTTTGCTAGTTTCTTACAACGATGGAGACATATCGCAAATCACATGCCATGGAAAATACCTGATAGTCACTTAATTGACATCTTCACAAAGAATTTGATCTCTAATATGTCTTTCCAAATGAAAATGGCTTCACCTGACACCTTTGAATCCCTTTTCAAGAAGGGAAAAGACATTGAAGATGGCATTTTTCAAAGAGGTAGCATCAAACATTATACTCCCTCCAAAAATGATAAACTGAAATTTGGGAGTAAGAACAAAGGAGTTTTCAATGATGGAGTGACTGATGCCAAACATGTTCAAACTGTTCAGGCATCCAACAATAAAAATCAAAACAATCGCAACACCAATCAGAACCAAAATTAGAATCACAACAACAATCAAAACCAGAATCAGAATCAGAACAACAATCAGAATCACAATCAGAACAAAAACCAACAACCGTGCAATTAGTCATTCCTATTTCCTTGCAACAATAACAACAA
The DNA here is from genome assembly GCA_018584345.1 of Thuja plicata. Taxonomy (NCBI): domain Eukaryota; kingdom Viridiplantae; phylum Streptophyta; class Pinopsida; order Cupressales; family Cupressaceae; genus Thuja; species Thuja plicata. The sequence goes on along the minus strand of MU225521.1, from coordinate 995,563 downwards.
CAATAACAACAATAATAATGACAATCGACAACATTGACAATTCATAGCATTGGCAGAACCTCTACACGTAATCTTCAAACAACTTGTAGATCAAGGGATGATAATCTATCCAAATACTCAGCCTTTCGATGAGAATCAACCTAAGCCTGTTTGGTATAGAGATAATGAATATTGTTATTATCATCGCATCAAAGGACATGATACCAAGAAATGCATGAATCTTAGACACTTTGTGCAAGACCTTATTGAGGATAGAAAAATTGAAGTTGAAGGTCAAAATGCATCCTCATCTAATGCAAAACTTAAATTCTACAATCAGCCCTTCCAACCACACAATCAAAACAATGCATCCAACGCAATCCCATATGATTACTCTACCAGTACTATCATAGACCATGATCGAATATGTGGGAGTCTAAATGAAAATGATATCTTTGGGTTTGATTCTCTTTGTGGCCGCATTGAAGAAGCTGACACACATGTTAACACCATAATACTCAAAGCTGTAGATTGTAATGCTACCACATGCAGACCCAGAGTTACTGTTCAAGCTGCTGATAAACCTTCTACATCTGCAAATCCTCCAGCTGCATCATCTACCATTGTTCATCCTGCTTCATGCTATGACCTATTGGCTCAGTTAGGGAAGACACCTACATAGATATCCATTCTAGAGCTCTTGAAAACCTCGCCAATTCATAGAGAAATCCTTGATAAAGCTCTAAATGAATCTCGCGTCCCTGAAAACATCAACACTGCATGATTCCAAGCTATGATAGGGAACTTAGCCACACAAGAACATCTTGTCTTCATGGATAAGGACTTTCATGGTCCCGACTTGCATCATAATAAGTCCCTCGATATAGAAGGAAAAATCCAATCCACAAAAATAAAATGAGTCCTTATAGATGGTGGATCTGGCTTGAATTTGTGCACATTAAAGATGATTTGTGACATCGGTCTTTCTGAGGACCTCTTGGATGTAGACAAACAAATCATAATAAAGGCCTATAATTATCAAGAGCGAGAAAGCAAGGGTCTGATCACACTACCCTTACAAGTGGGCCCGACCTTGATTGAAACTATTTTCCATGTGCTAGATCTAGATCTACCTTACAATATATTGCTGGGATGACCATGGATACACACTATCAAATGTGTACCCTCTACTTATCATCAATGTCTGAAGTTCCCACTTCATGATAGAGAAATCACAATTCTTGGAGATCCTGAGCCCTTTCAATATTGCAAGAGACTGGAAGGCAAACAATCTAACTATTGTCCATTGAATGAGTTTGGCCGATATTCTAATCAAGAAACCCATGTTTCAAACACTCCATCAGTTCTAGAAAAGACATCAGAAACACCAGCTAAGCAATCCAAAGGAAAGGAAAAAGTTACTGAAGACAAGGTTTTTGAAGACAAACCCTCTTCATCTGAAGCAAAGGCCACTTTTATAGATCAAGGCATGTGAGAGTATAAATTTTAAAGTGCTCTATGTATTGGACAACTCCCTTTGTCTCCAAAGTCTTATGGAAGACCATCACCATTACCCCTCTCTAAATAAAAAGAGCTCATGCATTGTAAAAAAACTACTTTTGAAAATTGGGGGTCTTTATCAAATGAACACATGGAACACAATGTCCTTGATTGGCTCTATAACGATGAAGAAGAAAGACCTATAACTTTCCCCAAAGTAAAATATCGCAAGGTTACTCCCATTGTTGAAAGCATAGGATATCATGGTACTGGACTTGGAGCTAATGAAATAGGTAAGAAGAAGATCATAACAGCCAATGGCTATCCTAAAGGACATGGATTGGGTTTTGTAGAGACCAAGACCAACTTTGCTAAGGATTACTATTTAGCTACCTCACATTCAGACACTGAGGAAGAGTTCTTTAAAATTCCTTTCCACTATGTTTAAGATGACCTAAATAAAAATACCATGTCTTCACTATCACCCAAGCCAACCTTTCATCCCCTCGTCTACCCCTCACAAACCTTAAATTAATTGACTGGGGTTAGCAAGACTCATCACTAGCTTTGGATGTTTGCGATTCGAATGAGGTAGTTTTATCCCTCTTTGGACTTAAGAATCTCCAAGAGTATGAACATCAGATCCACTACAACAAACAAGCCTACTTTGGTATCCAAGTCAACTCTCTCAGTCAAAAAATGAAACAGAAAATAAAAATCAAAAAAATGAAAATACATCCTCTGGTGAAAACCTCTCGCAGGCACCTTTGGATGAAGAAATAGATAAAATAAAGGATGCTTCCTCTAGTGAAAACCTTTCTGAGGCACTAGAGGAGGGAGAGGCTGACTTTTTGTTTATATCCTCAGAACCAAAAGTGTCCTCTATGATTATCGAAGACACTATTCCAATCAATCTGGGCACATAAATAGATCCACGCATCACCTACATTATAGTTTCTCTCAGTGACCAGGAAAAGAAAGACATGACAGTGTTCCTGCATAAACATAAAATCAACTTTCCCTAGACTTACAAAGACATTCTTGGGCTAGATACAGATCTTTTCATGCATCATCTTGTAGATCCAAGTGTAAAACCTGTCAAGCAGAAACTTCGCCAGATGCATTCGCAAGTCACGCTAGTAGTCAAAGTAGAGCTTCAAAAAATGATGGATGTTGAAGTAATCAGACCAATCGATTATCCTAAATGGATTTCTAATATTGTACCAGTAGGCAAGCCTACTGGGGGCATTCGCATCTACACTGATTTTAGAGATCAAAACCTTCTATGTCCCAAGGATGATTTTCCACTCCCAAATATTGACATTATAGTGGATTTGACTGTCAGACATGAAATGTTGTCGCTTATGGATGGCTTCTCAAGTTACAATCAGATCAGGATAGCACTAGAAGACCAGCACAAAACTGCATTCACAACCCCTTGAGGCACTTTCTGTTATCAAGTGATGCCCTTTGGCCTTAATAATGCAGGAACCACTTATCAGCAAGCAATGACTACCATCTTTCATGACCTTTTACATGGCATCATGGAAGATTATGTGGATGATCTTTTAGCCAAATCCAAGACAAGGGAATCATATATTCCTATCCTTACTACCATTTTTCAGTGGTTGGAGAAGTATAAGATTAGGATAAATCCTAAGAAGCGTGTCTTTGGAGTACAATCTGGTAAGCTACTGGGATACATTGTGTCATGACGTGGAATAGAAGTTGATCCAAATAAAGTGAAAGCAATCCTTGAGATACCACCACCCAAAACATTGAAGCAATTACACAGTTAACAAGGAAAATCGCAATCAATCAAAAAATTCATGTCACAACTAGCAGAGAAGGTGCATCCGTTCTCTCATCTCCTACGCAAGAATATCAAGTTTCAGTGGGATTTCTTATGTCAAAATGCATTTGAGAAACTAAAAGGCTATCTGGCTAATCCACCTGTGTTGGTACCACCTGTTGCTGGCCATCCTTTGATTTTGTATATATCTGCTACAGAGGTTGCATTGGGAGCCCTTTTGGCACAATAAGATGATACCGACAAATAGCAAGCAATTTACTATCTCAGCAGGACTCTTATTTGTTATGAGTTGAATTATTCCCTAATTGAGAAGGCATTTTTGGCTGTTGTTTTCTATACACAAAAAATACAACATTATATGCTCAATCATAAGATTCATCTTGTTGCCAAAAATGATCCACTCAAATATCTCCTAACACTTGCTGCTCTTACTGGTCATACAACAAAATGGGTTATGATCCTTAGTGAATTTGACATTGTTTATGTGGATCACAAAGCTATCAAAGGACAAGTTATTGTAGATCAGCTAGCTGAAGCACCTGTTGATGGTAAACATCCTTTGATCACATATTTTCCAGATGAATCGGTCCTTAATCTTGCCCCGCATACACCATGGAAGCTTTAGTTTGATGGATCCTTCACTTAGAAATGATCGGGGGTAGGAATCTTGTTTGTTACACCAAAAGGGGATCTCATCCCTAAATCTTACAAGTTACAATTTCCTTGTACAAATAATATTACAAAATATGAAGCCCTTGTACTCGGACTCTGTCAGGCCATACAATGGAAGATTCTCAATTTGTTGGTATTAGGAGATTCACAATTGGTTATCAAACAAGTTATGGATGAATATCAAACAAAATATGACAAGTTGCTTCCCTACCGCCGTATAGTCGAAGATCTCAAAACACATTTCACTAAGCTAATCTTCCAATAGATCCCCCACATGAACAAAAAATTAGTTGACACCATGGAAACTATTGGCTCCCTAATCACCATGCCAGAACATAGTACACGGTGTGAGTTTCTTGTTGAGAATCTTACAGTCCCTGCTTGTGACAAACTAAATTCTAAAATGGTGTGTGAAATTGTTGATCCTAACTCCCCATGGTACCAAGAAGTATATTCCTACCTTTGTGATGGACATACCCCACTTACCTTAACCCCCAATCAACGTAAAACCTTCATTCTCCGTACTTCCCGATACACAATCCTTGGTGATACCCTTTTTTGAAAGCATTTCGATGGAACTCTTTTAAGGTGTCTGAATTCTGATGAAGCAAAAATGTCCTTGGAGGAGGTACATCAAGGAATCTGTGGGGCTCACTGTAGTGGACTTACTTTGGCCAAGAAGTTGTTATGAATTAGATATTATTGGCCTATTATGGAACAAGATACCTACAACTATGTAAAGAAATGTGTGCCTTATCAGCAACACAGTGATTTGATACACGCCCCATCCCAATCCCTTCAGCCCACCATCACCCCTTGGCCCTTTTCCCGATGGGGTCTTGACCTCATTGGCCATATTTTCCCTAATTCTTCCAATGGCCATAAATACATCCTTGCTGCTACTGAGTACTTTACCAAGTGGGTCAAAGTTGTTCCTCTCACCTACACTACTGGAAAATAGATTTTGAAGTTTATTTTGAACTATCTTATCTGTCGCTATGGCATTCCTCAGGACATTGTTACTAATAATGGATGACCTTTCAAGAACAAGGATGTCACAGAGCTATGCAGGAAATTCAGCATTACCCACCATACCTCTTCTAAATAATTTTTGCAAAGCAACGGTCAAGCAAAGGCTACGAATAAAACCATCCTCAGAATCCTCAAGAAAATAGTTAATGAAGTTGGCTGCGATTGGCACCTTCACCTCAATCCTGCCCTTTGGGCCTACCAAACCTCCATTCAAACCCCCAATGGAGCCACCCCCTTTTCCCTTGTTTACAGCACTGAGGCTATTCTACCCATTAAAATTGAGCTCCCTTCCCTCAAAATTTCTCTCAAGCATCTGTTGTCCGAAGAAGAATATAGAGTTTCCCACTTGCAAGAGCTAGAACTCCTTCATGAGAGACACCTCAGTGCCCTAAACCACCTCCGTGTGTATCAAAATCACCTTCACCTTTAGTTCAACAAAAGGATCAAGCCTCGTCAGTTTGAGGTTGGTGATCTTGTCCTATAGCACAATATGAAGAACCTCTAGAACCATGAAAAGAAAGGAAAGTTTCAACCTAATTAGTTGGGGCCCTTCATCGTCACAACAAATTATGGTTCTGATGCTTATCAGATTGCGTCACCAGAGGGAGATCTTATCCCTGATCCTGTAAATATTGTACATCTCAAGCACTTTTATGCTTGATCCATTAGTAGTCCATTGTACAACCAAAATTTTCAAAAATCAGAAAAGCAAAAAATCCAAAAACATTAAAAAATAAGCAAAAGCAAAAAAAATCAAAAAAACATAAAAAAATATAAAAGATTGAGAAAAAGTATCAAAAAAGCAAAAGAAAAAGAGAAATAAATATGTCCAATTGTGAAAACCACTTCAGTGGCGCAATGGATAAGTACCATGGTGAAAACCTATTTCAGGCGCCATGTGTAGTCAGATCCACTATCTATTTCCACATTCTTTCCATGCATCCTACATCATTTTTCATATTAAAGTCACTACCCATATCTGTGCAGGTAATTCCTTGACCATTTTCCACCTTCGCAAAAAAAATTCCCACATGACTGAGCTTACCATATCAACACTGAGCTTTGTTCTAGACACAGTGATCGCAAACGTTTCCAATAGATCAACAGATAGATTGACTTTCCTAATGATCTTTCTATTCACAATAAATTGCCAGCTAATTCTCATTTTTATCAATCAATCTTTGGCCCATCACAATGTATCCTTCTGGTGTCGATTGTTCTATCAATTCTCACATCAAAATTGTTCATGGCAAGGACTTTTGGACTGAATGACCCCTTGGTCAGGATATCTTTTTGTTAATTTTATCTTGTGTTTTACTATTTCCTTATCGCGACAGCCTCGATCTTTTATATCTTGGTTTTTTATGGTGAGTATATAGTGAAATATGTGTCATTTGTGGTATGATCTGCTTGTCATAGATTTTTAGTACATTTATGTTTTATATTTAGTTATGACTATGTATGCCTCACTGGGGATAGGATTCATGCATCTCAAATCCCTCAAAAGATCTGGATGTACTGTGTCTCTTCATGAGTAACATTTCATAGGTCTCATCATACCTGATATCTTTCATTCTTGTTCCTAACAACCTATTTGTCTAAGAGTCTAGTCCACGCAAAGGAAACATGTCACTTGTGTTTTCTAGCACATGGTGCATAACTCCTTTTGCAATATCAAACTAGGGTGTTCTCTCCAATATTAACATGGTATCAATCCCCCTGTCATCATGTAGTTAAGATTGCATTGTAGTTAGGTCATATCGCATTTTGATTTTTCTCTTGACATGGTTTCTATTTATTCCCCCTATCCAGACACCTAAGTGATATTATTAGACCTATTTGATACACACAAAAATAGTGTCCTCATTTGTCTCATATTGCATTCATTCATTAGGTTACTTTTATTATTCATTAAGTCCATTCATTAATCATTATTCATTATAGTTGCATTTTTACTTCATTAATCATTATTCATTTAGGTTGCATTTAGTTCCATTTACATTAAGTTCATTAATCATTATTCATTACAGTTGCATTGCATATCGTTACATTTCATTCATTATCCATTCATTATTTAGTTGCATTGTTAAGTCATTAACATCATTTTTACGATTCATTCATTTTAGGATTCATTACACATTTTACAAATCACATAAACATTTACATTTATTTACCATCACATTGCATCAATACATGTACAATACATACACCCATAAGCATTTACATATCACATCTAACATATGTATATATATGCACCCCATCCCTGCATCACAAATAGGTCAGTATACTCATATACATTCATATCATCCTGCATGTCAGTCATAAACATCATATAACACATCATGTAAATTTATAATGCATCCATACATCCTGTATAAACATCACATAGCATCATTAATAAAGTCCATAAATTCCAAATAAGTCCACAAAGTCCATGTATATATATCAAAATGTCAGTCGTACATAATGTGTCACATAAATCATACAAAAATGTGTATCAAAAATGGTCTGAGATGAATCATGGTGGTGGCTGCGATGGTCCTGTACCACTACCTGGACGCGGTGGTAACCCCACTGATCCCTGTGAACCTCGCCCTATACTCTCAGTTTGTGCTCTCTCTGAGTATGGAGGTTGTCGTAACCCCTCTGGCACTACAGCGTGATAGAGACCCATATAATATGTGGCCTCTCAACCTCTCCGACCAGCCTCTCTCTGTACTACAAAAGTGTCTTCCATCGCATGTCCTAAACCGGCAACCCTGCCTGCCTGACGAGCTATCTCTCGATCCGCTCTATAATGCTCTGCATATGTCCGTGCTAAGTCTCACTCTGCTGTCAGAGCTGCTATCTATGCTGACATAGCTTCTAGCTCCTCTACAACTCCATGCTCCTCAATAACAATGAACTCTCTGCTGTCTACCTGAGCCTGTAACAAATCTAGAGCTCTTTGTGCACTATCCCTACAAGTGGTCTTCGCTGCCAACTCCCCCTGTACCCTGGCTAGCTCTATTTTCAAACTACTAGAGGTAGCTTGGGCCATAGATAATAACCCCTACAGCCACTAGATCTTTTCCTACGCGCTCACCTTAGTCTCCTGAGATGTCGCTAGCAAGCCCTATACCCTGCCTAACTCAGTCTGAAGACTATCCTGCTCGGCTACCACTGTGTCATAAACCTCCTGAGCTATGTGCCTGGCTGGTGGTCCCTGTCCCTGTGGCCCCTGTGGCCCCTATCCCTATGGTCCCTATGGCTGATCAGGTGGCCCCTGTGGCCCCTGTCCTTGTGGTCCCTATGGCTGATTAGGTGGCCCCTGCGGCCCCTGATCCTGTCCCTGTACACCTGGGACTATAGGAGGCTGCCTCCCTGCTGGTATCTCTACTGCCCTCTCCACCTCGGAGCTGCAACCTTGGGTCAGCCCCTCCTCCATCCTCATCATCATCATCATCATCATCTTGGCCTCCTCCATCCCCTCCCTCTCTAGGTTGCTCATCTTCCTGAACTATCCCTAGCACTGTCAACCTGACTGGTCGATGCGCTACCCACCACTGAGCATCTGTTGGTACCACCTCAGCATCCTGCAAAGACTCTCATGCCCTAATCCATGGGACCTCTATCATCCCCATCCAAGATTCTCATGCAATACGTGGATCTACCCCCATCCCCCAGATGCTCCCCACCTCTCATGTCACAAGTGGATGCGGGAACCCATCTGGAACTGCCTCATGCACCTGTCCCATCTATCTGCATACTCTAGAAGGCATATACCTAGAGATCATGTAAGTTGTTTGCCCAATGAGCCAACAGTCTGTCTACACAAATCTCATGTAATATGATTCATAGAACTCGTCCTCTGTGTATCCATTCTTTTGTGGGATCTGATGTCCCCAGGCCTCGCACCCTGCATAGGGTGCCCACTGAATCTCCCCCATCTTGTCAATCCTCCTCCACCAATATCCCACTATGTTTGTCACTTCGTAACTGATGGGTGGCTGGTATCTGCATATGAATAGCTCGTAAGCTGCTTAGGTCTCTTGCTACCTGATCGTTCATATGACCACAATGTGCTCCCATGCCCATACAAGAAGCAACATGCAACCTGGCCCTAGTGCACTACCCTTCCAGTAGGAACACATGTGTAGGTCATAATATAACTACCCAAGGATGGTATACCCCTAGCAGTACTGATCTTCATACTCTACCATGCTACTGAGAACTCGAGCCCAACCTATCAGGAATCCCTTGCCTGCATGATCAGGCATCAACCGACCTCCTATCAATCCGGCCAAGTAGAGGGCCACCCACCGCAACCGTGGCCGAAGTGCCATCGCTCCTGACCAGGACATCCATTGTCATGTAGTCGGTAGATCTATGTGCCTCTGCCCAAATGCCATCTCCATGTAGGGATCAGAACCCTCAAAGCAGTACTCAGGTATCACCCCATGAATAGGCACTCTGTAGATCCTCCACACATTGTGGAGGGTGATAGTAGTTTCCCCTATTGGGAAGTGAAAGCTCAAAGTGGTACTGTGCCACCTCTCGATCAAAGCAAACATAAGCACATTATGTGCTCTCAGATGTGGCCATCGATATGCATGCTCCAACCTGCACAGAGTCACGATCCCCCACTCGGCCGCTGCCAGCTCGTGCTCCAGCACCATCGTAGCTGGAAAGCACTCCCTCGGCTGGAAGGTGATAGTCTCTTCCTGTATCCAACCAAGCTTATGTCAAATATTAGATAGGATTACATGGCATCAAAAAATGCCACTCATCTGTGCTGGGGCATCGAAAAATGCTCCCGCCCCCTTCTTTCCTCTTCTCCCCCCTTTTTTCTTTTGTTTTTGAGTCAATCCGCGCAAATGACGGTTGACCCTCGCAAACGGCAGATCTTCGCAGTCGCCAGTCTGTGGAGATGATAATTTAGGTCACCACCTCTTTGTTGCACAAATGACAGAGTTCTAACTCCATCGTCTCCACTGCACCTTTTCCACTCATCCCTACCCTCGCAGATGGAGATCAAGCAATCTCTGTCTGCGCAGACATCGATCCCTGATCAGTCGTCTGCGAGGACGATGATCTGTCGATCACCGTCTGAGCAGACGATGGTCAGGCGACCACTGTCTATGCTACACACCATTTTGGACCGCATTTATGACGACCTAAACACCTAAAAAAACATTAAATGCATAAAGGACTAGGAGGTGTTCAACTACTCACCGGCGGTCCAGCGTCTGCCGGTCATTCGTGAACCCAAATGCGCTCCCCAAGCTGTGCACGATCTTGCTCTACTGCCATCACTCTCCTTTTCTTCTCTCTTTTTTCTCTTTGTGATTGAGAATGACTTGTCTATGGGCCCCAGTGAACTATTTATAGCCCCTTGGGACCCGTTTCCTTTGTTCTTCTTCCCGTTCCTTGTTCTGGTCCCCATATTTCCTCTATTTTTCTTGGACGTGCCATGCAATTGGTCTTCTTTCCCCATTTTCCTGTCTTTTTCGAAAAAAATTTATTAAATTTTTTTTTTTTCCCTATTATTTTCTCGAAGGGGCACCCTCCTTCGCTCTCGCTGTTGTAGGTTTTCCTAACCTCTCTGAGGCATCTTATTTTATTTTATTTGATGTGACGCCACTTTCGATGCCGCATCAAAGAGGGGCAAAATGTAGACGTCTAAAATCATCCTTATATTAATTTAATTAATATTCCCTTAGCATTATAATTAATTTTAATAAATTAATTATATTTTTTATATTACTCTATTTATTTAATTAAATATGATTTACTTTCCTTAGTATTTAAATTTAATTTAAATACTATCCCCTTTAATGTATTAAATTTTATTTATATACATTATCCCTCATTAGTCCCTTTAAATAAATTTTTAATTTATTTATTCTTCCACATGACTTAAATTCTACTAAACTATAATTATTCTAAATTTTAAATTTGGATTAAGCTAATTTTGTTAGTAATAATTGAGAGGGGGGGGTGAATCAGTGGCCTCCAAAATTTATCCAATTTAAACTTTAATCCACCAATCAATACTTCTCAAATTATTAAGTCCCAACAAGATGCATGCCTTTGAAATATTTGAAACAAATAACTGTCTGTCGGTTTACCTTGTCTGTCTTGTTTCTCCTTGATAACTGATAAATAGTAAATTATATTTACCGATACTTAGTAAATATGCAGAGTATACCATTCAATCCATAAATGCATATGTAGAATGTAAAACACTAAAGTAATTAACCATACACACATAACACAAGGATTTTAACATGCAAACCCTGTTAAGGGGAAAAACCACTGGGACCGGTACCCCAAATTTTCACTCTTCTGAAGTGAGCCCTGTTAGGAACCAACCTTGTTAAAGGTTACAAACACACTGTTAAGTGTGACCTTGTAAGAGGATTTTCAATACATAGGTTGTCACTAAGTATTTGGCATCTACGCTACCATCCTTGAATCAGTCTCATGACTGTCAATAGGCTTTATGCAAAATCTTACTACCATCCTTGAATCAGCCTCCTTC
>MU225521.1:953208-978028 GCA_018584345.1 Thuja plicata | reverse complement strand
TGTATTTACCGATACTCGGTAAATATGCAGAGTATACCAGTCAATCCATAAATGCATATGTAGAATGTAAAACACTAAAGTAATTAACCATACACACATAACACAAGGATTTTAATGTGGAAACCCTGTTAAGGAAAAAAACCACTGGGACCGGTACCCCAAATTTTCACTCTTCTAAAGTGAGCCCTGTTAGGGGCCAACCCTGTTAAAGGTTACAAACACACTGTTAAGTGTGACCTTGTTAGAGGATTTTCAATACATAGGTTTTCACTAAGTATCTGGCATCTACGCCACCATCCTTAAATCAGTCTCATGACTATCAATAGGCTTTATGCAAAATCTTACTACCATCCTTGAATCAGCCTCCTTCTTAGACTGTCAATAGGCTTTATGAAAAATCTTACTACCATCCTTGAATCAACCTCCTTCTTAGACTGTCAATAGGCTTTAGGTAAGACCAGTGCTACTATCATGAGTCAACCTTCTGGTAATCTGTTAGGATATACCTCAATTACAAAAGACTGTTAAGTCCTGCTTTGTTAAGAGACTTAATGCTTCAATGGTTAAACTGAAACAAAGTGACCTATTTCTAATGCAACTGAATTGTAGATTTTTAGATCTATTTACTTACAATATCTTTCTGATCAATGTATCAATTCAATTCCTTTATACTTAACTCTTTCTGCTCTATGATGCTATGCTTTTTTGTTCGTCGGTGTCTGCAGAATTCTTTAGCTCTCCCTCAGCTTGATTGATCAGGACTACATGAAGTTAATCCTTCATCAGTTTCTCTTCAACATCTTCTATCAGTTCACTCCCCCGTGTATCTAATTGTGTATTGACCACCCCTTTTGAATGAATTATGCTTGTCTCTTAAATAGACATGATTTTCCTAAATTCTAGGTTCTTGATTATTGATTCTTGGAATGAAAAACAATCCAAGCCAAATTGATTTATGGATTTAACTCCTGATTTATCTCATAGTTATCTTCTTGCCAACTGTACAAATCACTTACTTAACTATGGTTGAATAAAACAAATAAAACAACCAGTTAATTCTATCCTTTAGCTCTGCCAGCTAGATATTTTGTCATTTTCTGATCTCTCTGTTTCGTCGGTTAATTCTGCAGTTTGTCGCTGGTGACAACTGCCAGTTCTGTCGGTGTCACTTCAGTTAGCTTTAGGATCTCTTTCTGTCGGGCAACACTATTTTTACCATGTTGGGTATCATGTGATTCTGCTTCGTCAGGCAATACTATCTTCTGCTCGTCGGGCATCACTATGACTTTAATGTCTATCTTTACCGATGGTGTGCACTCCGCTGGTGTAGTTTGTCACTTAGTGAATACTAGACTTTTATGCATTGCTAGAAGCATAACCTTTATTCCATTAGTTCTCTGAATTATTTGGCATGATTATACAGATGATATCAAGTTGACATCAATGACAATACAAACCATTAACTGATTTAATGTCTTGCACCATCTTCAACTTAATATAGTCAATCATTTAATCAGTTACATGTCATCAAATTTGAACCTAAATCATGCCCTACCTCACATCACTCTCACCAAATAAACCTACTCACTAATTAATTAAGCTAATTTATTGATTCCTACACATATTAGTCCTAATTATTTGCTCACACATGTGTGAGAAAATTTCCAAAAATTCACTTTTCCAAATAATCCTAATTTGGTGCCAACAAGGTTTCTTACACCTATGATGACACCCTCTTACACTTTCTAAAAGTGTCTCATTGGTCCAAAAATCTTACACCTCTTACAAGATCCTTCACATGTGTACTTTAAGTACACATTGACCCATCACATCAAAAGTTGCTCACACATGTGTGAGAAAAGTGGGCCTCTTGCAGGGCTTATGTGTCCCTCATGTGGCACCTATGCGGATGCCACATGAGCTCCACCTCATCCAAGCCCTCTCTCTCCTCCAAAAAATCTATAAATAGAGGCCATTGTCAAGAGCAAATCATCTCCCTTTTATGCATTGTTATTATGCTAGTTTAGCTCTAGATTTCTTTAAGCAATTTAGCATTTCATAGCAATCTTAGTTCTTAGTTCATTTTTATTTTATTTTGAATCTAGATATCACATCTTAGGTCCATAATGGAATGAATCTTAGTTAGTTTTTCTCATCTTTCATATCAATTTAGATTAGTTTTTGCATTCATCAAATCATTGTGATGGCTTGAGACAAGTTCCTCATACTTGTTCTTGAGTTCTTCACCCTCTTAGCTTGCATTTTTATCATTGGTGGGATTAAGTTATTGTGTTGGGAGAGCACACCCACAATAATATCTAAGAGCACATCAACAAGTCATTGGGTGCCCTTGTTTGGCTCATCGGAGGTTGTGGTGAAAGTCTTTGTTTTGGATTTCAGTTTAAACATGCTAACTCCTTGAATCTTGTTTTAATGACTAACTTAATACTAGTGAAATCACACAAAAATTGGCAAAATAATTATGGTTCACCACTTATCATAACTAAGGTTATGCTTAAAAAAAAACTTTATATGCTACTGAAAACTGAAACAACTAATGACCCTTAAGAACATCTTAGTTTGACACCATCCCTGAAAATAATGCCAGAATTGTTGGTTCCTGAATAGTTGGGCATAATGCCTCAATTCAGGGATTATTTTTCCTATTGGTAGCTACTAAATCCTACCATCAAGACTTCATTTATTTGTCAGATCAAGGATGTACACTTGACATTGGGCAGCACTATATGTGCACTAAGAATCCTTAAAGCCACACTAATCATACTTCTAATCAAAAAAATATTGAATTTAATACTTCAAATGAAATGCATAAGTAACTTGATTCTAACTTCCTATGGAAAAACTCAGCTTAACTCATGTTGAAAAAAAAATTATATAGTTAACCAAGCTAAAGTTTCTACTCTATGTTGGTTGCAGGAACAATCGCAAAGATGAGTTTCTATGGTTGTTGGAACAAACCTCCATTGAATGAACATAAACTAACAGAAAAAAAAAAAAAAGCATTATTGAATCAACTAAATTAACCTACAGAAAGAAAGCAACAAGTTTCCTCACCAAGTGGGAACCCTTCAATACTCCTGAATATCAACTATGAACTCACAAGATAAACATTCTAAATACTACTACTCATTCATATTGATAACACAAAAATACTGGAAATGTCTTTACTTGTAAAATATACAAAAATTATTACCATGTTTGACCAACCATTTTTAAGGAAAAATATGGGAGAATTTATAGAAAAGAAAAGACTAGTTAACTAGCACCTCAATCCCTCGGATTTAGGGAGAGTGCACTTATTGGAAACAAGAAAATTGGAACAACAAGAGTGGGATGAAGTCCACTCTATTCAACCATTAGTTGAAATCATTTTTTTCCGAAATATACTATATGATTGAGCATGAGGATCAGTTAGGAAGGTAGATATTCACCTAACTATCTTGAAGAAGTCTTCCTCAGAAAGGAACAACTGGATTGAAATTGATAACCTTTTTGACTGATTCCTTGTTTGCATTGTCTGGACTACTTCAAAGGACCTGTTGAAACTTATCATTCTTTAACTCATTCAATAGTTGCACCCAAGAAATTACATACTTGTTCACGCATTAATAATAAAACACAAAAATTATCACATCATTTCACACACACACACACTTATAAGGATAACAACTTTATAACATAGTTCATTATGATATTAGGATTAATTGTCATTAGTTCACAATAAAAGTCTTAGAAAAATACCACAAAATATATAGTATGAAGGTTTATACAATGAAATAGATTCTAACCAAGCATAAAAACATCTAATAAAATATGCATAAATGGGGCTCATCAACCATCTCCACCATCCAGTAATGTCGGGTTGAGTTAAAGTAGTCTTCATTTTCCCCTGTATTTCATTTTTTAAATCTTTGACCTTGAGGATTGAAAAAGGAAAACCATTATATCCAAAGTAATGTTGCATCCCCATTGTTATGGAATAGCTTTCGTGAGCATTTATTTTACTTCATTGTATCATTAGAGAGAGGCGCTCTTATGGGCCTTATTGCAATGAGGCCTATAAAAGTGAATCTATGGAATGTCATTTTGTAATGTCCCAAAATTTTATTTTAATGTCACATTTTTTAATTGAAACAAAATAGGTTTAAAGATACCTTTCACTTTGATTTATGCCCTACAAACAAGTTAGGGATCATTTATAATCATATTTCATAAATCAGATCTCTCAATTAGAAATAAGCATATACTAGAAGTATAGATCTAATCACAATATTTCTTAAATTATTTTAAGAAATCTCAAACATAGAAGGGCTGAGATAGGATGAATCAGTATCATGCCCTAGAGATCCTCTACCCTAGGCCCAAGAGTGGATATACCATCCCTCTTGGCCTCATATTGCATGTGTCATCCATATGAGGTGGGGTACCTAATGAAGTGTCCTATGATTTTCCTCCTCAATTTTAAGACTTATATCCTACTTCCCATTATTGAGCATACTTAATGCATTTACTCACCATGCCAGAGAGCATGAGGAACATTTACAATAGGGTTCCCTAAAATTACATCCTTCCTAAGCCCAAAAGCAGTACCTTTTGTACCCCTTTGTCCTCATAGGACTCCTCAGTCATATACTATGAGGTGGCATGCCTAAAAAATGACCCCATCATCATTCCCCTACTTGTAATTCCTCATTCCCACATTCAAAATAGGGTGCCTTGAAATTCCATCCTTCCTAAGCTCAAAGGTAGTAACCTTTGTACCCTTTTGGTCTCATGGGAATCCCTAGTCATATACGATTAGATGGTGTGACTATAAGATTATCATCGTTCCCCTACTTGTAATTCCTCACAAATCAATCAATACATATAAGGAGTATAATATTATGCATGTATTTTGTATATGTGATAATCAATTATCAAAACCATATCCTAATCAGTATTGATTACTTATGCTAAATCTACTTACTTCGCTTGTTATTTGATGCCCTTCTTCAATGAAGTTTTTATTTTTTATATCTCGTTTGAGTGCAGGGAGACACCCTTTTATTTGGTAGTGCCCTTATGAAAGGATCATGCCCTTTGGTTATGAAAAGATACATCTATTTGAAAACAACTGTTTCCCCTTTCACTTCTTATTTAATCTTCACCTCCCTCTCACTTCTCAAATCTGTCTTTATTTCTTTTCAAATCTACACATATCCCATTTAAGATATGCACATCTTTTTATTTTAGTTCTACTTGTCTTATTTTCTTCTTTCATTATTAATTCTTATTTCAGATTTCTCCTTATACTTATGCTCTAAATATACTCTATATCTTCTCTACTCCTTTTTCATCCATTCCATTTAATCTTTCTTCCCCTTTATATCTTCCCAAGTGAGGGAGAGGTCGCACATCTTCATTATGTTTGCCTTTTGGCAAGAGTCACAACCCTTCATAGTTGTCCTTCTTTGAAAGAGTCACAACCCTTCATAATTATAACCCTTTTGAATCATCACAACCCTTCATAATTACAACCCTTTGGAAGAGTCACAATTATTCATAGTTACAACCCTTTGAAAAAGATACAACTATTTCATCATTGTTACCCTTTGAAAGATTCACTTCCTTATTTTCTCCACATTCATTTTTCTTACATTAATCCTTATTTAATTCCTATGGTCCCCCCTTTCTCGCTTCATTTTTATCTCCTTTCAAATGAACTCTCCTCCCTTTTATATCTTATGTTGAGGGAGTCACAATTCTTCATTGCATATCTCTTGATCTTTCATTAAACTTAATTAATTTGTAATTATATATTATTGTAGACACCCAAATCTGAAACATAATTAATTAATTAAATTAATTACTCATCTTCTACAGTCTTTGGTAAATTCATTTATTTAATTTATCTAACCTCCTTATCCTATTTAATTAAATGGATATTTATATTTTATTTAATTAAATAATGAGTCTCAATTCTTCTATACTCCTCCTATTGATTGAATAACTAGCCTATTTAATTAATTCCCCTTTCCCAATCCCACTAGGTAAATTAACTGGTTTAATTTATCTAGGTCCAATCCCTGTTTAATTAAATAAAACCCTTCCTTCTATTTTGAATTTAAGGAAATTCAAAATTCACAAATATCCTCACCCACTTGCATTTTCCTACTCGTCCACTTGCATCCCTTAATTCTACTTTAATTAGGCAAATATCCTATTTGGCTTTATTATTCCCTATCCTCTCCTTATCCCCCTCCAATTGCATTTTACTAACCTACCCACTTGCCCCCTAATTAACATGACTCATTAGCCTAATCCCCCCTCTAATAGTGTACACATTCCCAAGTATGAGGATTAGGGAAGAAAAGTCTATTCATCCCAATCCTCGACCAAATGCCATAAAAGCCCCCATTAATGAAGTTGGACTTTGGGGTTTTGAGATATAAATGTCATGTATATGGCAAGTATATTTCCCCATCCCTCAACCACACTGAGGTTGACATTTGGTCACCTCAAATTAATGTTGGGAGCCCTAACCTCCTCAACTCTTCTATTTAATCATCTCATTTCCATTCAATTCAAGATCCATCTTTTTTATCCATCTTTGAATTAAATCCTCAAATCCATAATCAACTCTTTCATTTGTGCAAAACTTATGCATTTGTGAGAGAAACTCAACCACACTTGTGAAAACCCTTTGGAATCTCTTTTCAGGCTTTTACCCCAAGCTTGAACAAATATGGAGCACTTTAATCTTGTTATGTTATTAAATTCGTGGGCATACATACAATCACACTATCCTGGACAAATCCTTGCAACAAAGAGGATACAACAGGGTTTAAAGTGATTTTCTTTCTTGTTTGTTTATTGCTTATTTATGTCTAATCTTGATTGTTGCACTGTATTTGTGTTCTGAGTGTGTTTACTAGTTATTTGCATTCCTTTTGCACACATTTCCTTGCACACAATTATATTATATTATTATTTTTCATTAAATCTTATTTCAAAAAGGGACATTACACTTTCATGATTCTTTCTGATGTTAGAACTTTTAGTGACTTTTTAATATTTTAGTGGTTTCTTGAGGTTTGAGTAATTTCTTTAGATATTCTCAAGTTGCATGTAAGTAAACTAGCCTACATATAGTAAATATTAATATATAAATATAAAATAAATTGAGAGATATCATTTTTGTGACACCCATTTTCATCAATTTCTAAGGTGCAATAGGTACCTCGATAAGAATGTCTCTTAGAATATTTTATATAAAAAATGAAGATTTTAAATGTAATAAATATGATAAATAATAATTGATAAAACAGAAAGAAACTTATAATTTATATCATTAAATGAAATTGAATTACTGCCACAATTGTAAAAGAAATACCAATGCTTATCAATTAAAACAATAAAAAAAAATCTAAATTATTTCTGAACATAGTATGCATGTTTTCAATATTTAATTGTCTTCTCATTACTAATATTTGTTGAAACAGTAGGGACCATATAATGGTCATTTCCCTATTGGAGTCTCCTCCATTTCCACACGTAGCATACAAACAAAACCTGCTTAAGTCCCCCACCAAACAGAAGCTATATGGATAACACCCTCTAGATGTCATGCAAATGGAAGATGGTATCAATGAAGACATTGTGTTTTATACTTGTATCTGATGGACGCCTTAAGATTGGGGTAATTCGAGAACCAGAAATCAACTGAAAAATATATATTACACAATTCGCAATAACTTTACATTATCTAGATTGCAAGCAACATTATGTGAGTTCATATGTAATCAACCTTCAAATGCATCTATAGTATTGGATTTTTTTATCTTGTCACTGCTCAGCTCAACATTTGCAAGAGATATCAGTTGTTACATAACTTAAAAATTTAAATATTTGATTTTAAATACTCTTTCATAATGGATCATTTTATTTCCTCATCTTAAATAGAAGAATAAAGAGAAAAATGTTGACCTACAACCCCTATCAATTTGGTGATATGCATGCATAAAAAACTCACAATGAAGATTGAGTTCTTTACCATTAAATAATAGAATTTTCCTCTACAAACTTCATCTTGAGAAAAAGACAATATGCCAATAACTAATGGTACCTGAAATCATATATCCATGGCAAGAAAGACTATATCCATTGTATTTATAGATTAAAAAAGGAAACAACCTTGGTGATTGAGAGAGGTTTATGAGATGGTCCATATAATTTTAGCAACACAAGGAGCATCGTTAATAAAATAATAAGACAACAAAGTTTTTTTTTAAACTATCATGCAATGGTGGAATATCATTAAATCCATGAAGAATACAATCATCTCTCATCAAAGAAATAATTATAGATCCTACACCAACTCATAAAAGGAATGCTCATACAGTATTTGTATCTCCGCCAAATCATGAAAGAAATGCTCCTACAATATTTAAAATTTCAAATTCCTTTTATAACTACTAGTAATGGAAGTGGTCAACCATTGTCTTAAATTCTTTTTTGCAAATGCAAGTAGTACAAGGTATCAAATTAAATAGGTCATCTACAAATTGACAAAGGTTTTTATATCCACATGTAACTGTAGAACACCTCTCAACATAATAATTAGAAATTTTAAGATTTTATTAGTTTCTTGAGATGTTCTCAAGTTGTTTGTAAGTAGATTAGAAAGTTTTGAGATTTTAGTAATTTCTTGAGATGTTCTCAAGTTGCGTGTAATTAGTTAGAAAGTTGATAATTGGAAAATAGTAAGTTTGTATTAAGGTATTAAATTTAGGAAATTATACAGGTGATAAAAGTATCTTATTTTCAATTGTAAGGAGATTGGAGAGCATAGTAATGAAGTAAGACATTAATCTCATTTCTTGAGTTTTCTTATATATTTTTCTTTTCTTTCCTTAGTGTTAATGGTGAATTGAATGTTGTGAATTGGGTTGCATCGTGTTAAAGAAGGAAGATGGGGGAGAAGAGAGGAGGACGACGTCTTGCCCAAATGCATAAAGATGTGCAAAATCTACATTGACAAGTATCAGAGTTTGCATGCATTATAGTAAATCAAAGAATAAGAGGAAATAATTCAAATAGGGAAATAAGTGGAAGAGGTGAAGATTATGTTACAAGTGTGGTTGTCGTTGCATCAAAAGATCGACCTTTCAATGCCCGATACAACCACTAGACTTATAGAATCCACATGAGGCGGTTAGTCCCTTGTCACAAATCCGAAGGGGAGCACTAACTATTTTGTCAACAATCTCCCCCTCGGGGTTACCCAAGGGGATCCGAACCTGTGACCAAGCTTTGATACCACTTGTTACAAGTGTGGTTTTCATTGCATCAAAAGATCGACCTTTCAATGCCTGATACAACCACTAGACTTAAAGAATCCACATGAGGCGGTTAGTCTCTTGCCACGAATCCCAAGGGGAGCGCTGACTATTTTGCCAACAGATTAACATGCAGATTATGAAGAGGGAGAACAATTAGAGAGCCTAACCTTTTAAAAAGGATACTCAAAGCATTAAAAGGAAGAAATGAAAATGATGGAATCAAAATTGAAGTTATTGATTATGTAGGTAGTCTCAAACCAGAGGAACTAATAGATTGGTTGAATACTATGAGGATTTTTTTGAGTGGAAGTCTATAAGAGAATAAAAAAAGTTAAAATTTTCATGCACTAAGTTAAAGGGTCACACAATGATTTGGTGGGATCATTTATAGAAAGAACAGAAGCAAAAAAAATGTTAAGGATAAAATTAGGACCTGGAATAAGATGGAGAAGAAGTTGAGAAAGATTTTTACCCATGGATTATGCACAATCCGTTTTTCATAGATTTCAAAACTTGAAACAAAATCTATCTACGTGGAAGATTACACAAATGAAATTTATAAATTGTCTATTCACGTGGAGCACCAAGAAATTGATGAGCAGATGATTGCAAGGTATGTGATTGGTCTAAAATTTTCTATCGAGATGAATTGAGCATGCATGGATTAACAATATTGAAGAATTATAAGAAATCATACACGTGGGCCAATTCTTGCTTTCTAGATGAGATATAAGGTTTCTTATTTTCAATTGCAAGGAATGAAAAAATACATTAATCTCATTTCTTGATTTTTCTTGTATCGGTTCCTTTTCTTTTCTAAATGTTAATGGTGAATTGGGTGTTGTGGATTGGGTTGCATCACTTTCACTTCATCATATCAATAGAAAGAGGTACCTTTATAGACCTCAATACATGCTATTTGAGATTTATAGACTGCACTACTATATGAAATGAAGTGTTCATAGTTTTCTACGTTCTGTCATAATTGGACTAATATGTTCTCTTATAAAACTAAATCAAGAGAAGCAATATTGTCAATTGCTTATTCAACTATTCAAGCATCTTGTCAAATATTTTGTAAATCTTTTCAAAACTAGAGATGTAGAATCACACGGAATATGAAAGCAATGTAGAAGATTCCAAATGGAATAATTTCATAGCTTCAATTGGATTGTTCAGGTGAACAAAATCGATGGACAATGGAATTTGCAAATCCCAAATACTAAGGAATATTCTTCGGATTGTTGCAATCTCAATGGAAAATACTGAATATTACTCCAATTGCTGCCCAACAGTAAGGTTGAAGTGGGTTTTATTGAGTCTCTTGCATTTATTTGAGAAAAGGGTGATCCCAACTTCTGATCTTGCTTAACTAAAGTATACATTTATAAATGTTGTTCAAAACATTTAAAATTTGAAGGAAAATTTAAAATCGCCGCTGCCGGGGATCGAACCCGGTCACCCGCGTGACAGGCGGGAATACTCACCACTATACTACAACGACCTGTGCGATCGATTCGACGCGCAAGTAGTAATTAAATTATACAATTACAAATCTGAACATATGCTCACAGCGCTAGGATCAGAGATGTTATTATTGAGCAATTTGCACGTAAATGAGTTTACAATGTGAGATTAGCTTCCCTCATAATTTGCATATATATTTTCGCTTTCTTTTAGTTGTTCAGCCTGTCTTAAGAAATATAGGAAGTTGACTTATGCAGTAATTTGTATGTATAGGCTTACTTTGTTTTAAAGTTAATATATGCTTAAAAGAAACATATTTGCATGTTTATTTCCTTATGTCTCAAGAGAGTAAAATAACTTCAAATGATCATGACAAAATTTGCAGGAATTATCATGTATTATAGTCAAATTATGCAAAGAATGGCTTTAAAATTGGGTAGATTCTCCAATGCCAATTACTAAATATTGATGTAATAATTTTGGGAGGCTTTGGTTTCTTAAGTTTTTTGTCGATCTTGTATAACTGATTAGTCTTTGTTGTAGTAAGACATGGATTTATGGCTTTATTGAGTTTTTTTTAATGTTGTGAGAATTTTGTTTTTGTAGTTAGGTAAATTTTATCAATTTTGTAGCAGTCATTAAATGGTAAAAGTTTAGTTAGGGTTTTGTTTTTTTAACTATGTATTTTTCCTCGGTCTATCCCCCATCATTACTGCATTTATTGTAACTTTTTTTGGTTTTGTAATGGCTTCGACTCAACAATTGATGTTGGTATTGGAACTTTCGCGACAGACGACCATAGTACCACCAAACAAACACCCCAACAAGTTTGTCCTCAAGGTCTTTACGAAGTATGTCTTCTACTACCCCTGATGTTATCTTGCCTATTCAGGATTTTGATAGCACATGCCAGTGACTTGAAAAGTTTACTTTGATGGGATATTTTGTGGGGAGGTTCCACTTGAAAGCATGATTCATGGTTGGGTTGCCAAGGCCTGGACCTCTCATGGGGTTTGGTTTGGTGGCATCCAGAATCTCACCATAGGCTTTGTGTGTTTCATTTTGCGAATTCCAACCATGTTCAAGGCATTTTCCAACATGCACCATGGTTTATTCAGTCTTCCTTGCTTATTTTCAGCCATGGTTGTGATAATTCTATGTCTTTGATGACAAGAAGCTCAAGATTCTTGTTTGGATAGAATTCCCTAGTCTTCCTTTGCCTTGTTGGCCTTTTCTGCAAACCATTGCCCAATCCATTGGCAAGGTGGTATGTATTGAGCCTAAACGGTTCTATCATGCTCAACCCCTAAAGAGGGTTTCTATGGAAGTTGATTTGTCTTGGAACCTCAAGGAGACTATCAAAATTCAAATAGGATGTATGTGTTACTCTTAAAGGGTGCTCTATCTAAATTTGCACAATACTTGTTTTTGTTGCTGGTTTTCATAACACAAAATCAAGGATTACCCTTTAGCTTCTTTGCGGATCAAGACTCCTCCAAGGAATCTGAGCCCCTAGGGCTAAGGATGGATGGACTAAAGTTGTTCACAATGGGAAGGGTTCCTCATCTGCTTCTCATAAGAAGCTAAGTACCACTCCTCCATAGCCACAATTACAGCCTCAACCACATCCTATTTCAAACCCCTTGATCAAGCGAAAGGAGACAGTAGGTGATGGTGGTTCCCACCCTATTTGGGTTTGTACCCCTCAACCTGCCTCCATTTTATCATCTCAGCTGACATCTCTTTGTTGCTCTCGCAGCCCTTCTAGGTGGGCAAAGGATGGCGATGAAGCTCTAGAAAAATGCAGAGTTTCATATCTTGTCTTCCAGAAGCATTGGATTTATCGCAAAACAACTTCTCTCATGACGACAAGGATGACATGCAATAATTTAAATCACGAATTTCATATCATAGAATGCTTGAGGTCTTATTGACCTTTCCATGAAGTATTCCATGCAGGATACTCGACAAAAACATCTTGGTACAAATATCTTTTTTCTTCAAAAAATAAAAATATCTTCACTTATGCTTGCTTCTGCATGCTATGTTATTTGGCCAGTCGGCCTGGTTTTTGCTTCAGAACATGAAGTTGGTCAAAGAGTTGTCGTCACCCTCATTGTACCACGCTAGAAAATCTCTATTGTCGCTCATGTATCAGATCCTACTCAGAGGCTAGTGTGGATCCTTAGGTCAATTGATAAGCATTCTTTTGGGATCATTAATATTTATGCTCCCAATAATGATATTGAGACATATTTTCTTTGGCGGTGGAATGTTAATTCATTACCACCTTCTACTTGGGTATTGTGTGGCTACTTTAATATGGTTGAGGTGGCCTTCGATAAATAAGGGTCAATTCCCTTTCACTAGATAGCTAGAGAAAGGGAAGCATGATTTTACATGCATAATAAATAGGATCTTTTCGATCCTAACACCAATCATCGTTGTGCTAATGGGCTCTGACATACGTGGAGCAATTTTTGAGCCGGTATTAAAAAAATTCTTAAACATCATGATTACAGCTCAATCTTTTTTCTCTTTTGTTGACTCTCAAGATCTATGGTTTTACCTCTCCTTGAGGTAACCCTATCAGACCACTATCCTATCAGGTTCAACATTAAATTGCAAGTGGGTCGTATATGATCACCCAAGACTCAATTTTTTCACACTTCTTTGTTGATTCGTCCATCCATGATGACCCACATTCAAAGGGTTTGGAATCTTGAAAGTCATCCTACTCAACTATCTAGTTGGATTACTTGGTGGAATGATGTTATTCAATGTATGACTCACTTTCTTAGAATTTATGGATGACAGTTGGCCATGTACTATTGGTAGGCATATGAGGCTACCACCTTGGACTTGTGTCATGATACAAATGCTCTTGCTATCAATCCCTTTTGTCTTGACTTGAAAGTTAGGGTTGTGCAGATTCACCACTAGAAGAAAATTATTGATATATATGTTGTCCACGGTGCGTAGATCAAAGACAGGCTTCACTGGCTCAAAGTGGGTGATCATGCCTCCAAATAGTTCTTTCTAGCCCTTCAAGTGCATCATTCCTTGCCCAATATCAAAGAATCAAGGAAGTTCACACAGTTCTCTTTGAGCTACCAAATATTCTTCATGCATTTGTTTGTCATTATGAGAAGGTTTTCACTGCACAGGAAGCTTCACCTAAGCGTAACAGGGCTTTGAGAGAATATCTTGATGTTGTGTCATCTTAGCTTTCTAAATCCTAAAAGGTCTTCTGCAACCAAATTCTCACAATTGAAGACCTTAAGGAATCAATTTTTTTATGGCCGATGATAAGGATCATGGTTGTGATGTCTTTCCTTATGAATTTTATAAATCCCTATGGCCTTATGTGGGTTTTGATTTACACAAGGCTTATCTGGAAGCCCTGCATTCTCAATCTCTTGATCAACTTATTAATAAAGGAAATATCAAGTTTATACCTAAGGTGGGAGATCCTAAAGATATATATAATTAGAGACCCATCACTCTGCTTAATTTTCCCATAAGATCATCACTAAACCCCTGGATTTTAAGATTCATCATTTGCTTCTAAATATTGTTCGCCCTAAACAAACTAGTTTCATTAAATCTAGATTTATTCTTAGATAATATCATTCAAGTGTGGAAAGGCATGGAGTGAGCCTTCCACTCCAAGAACAATGCCATTTTTTCCAAGATTGTTTTTTTCAAAGCCTACGACCAAATATAATGGTCTTTCACTCTCACCATGCTAGGGGCTATGGGTTTTGGTCCTTATTTTATTTAGTCTGTGTAAATGCTTTTTGGGGATGCTTCAACACACGTCACTATCAATGGTCAACGTTTTTCAGCCTCTGGGTTGTACAGGTCTATTCACTATAGTTACCCTATGGCCCCCTCCTTGTATATTCTAGTTGCTAAAGGCTTGAGGTATCTTTTGGCTAATGCTATCTCAACTAGGCAGGTTAGGGGTATGTCCCTACACGAATCACCTTCTCAACTTGTCAATGGACATTTTGTGGATGGCTCTTTTCTCACCCTCATTGAAGGAAAGCATAATGTTTAGGAGGTGCTTCAGTGCCTTGATATATTTTATTTATCTTTTAGGTCAGCAATTCAATGACACAAAACCTAGTGTTACATGCAATCCTTTCTCTCGACTCCACCCTAGATCCTCCAGTTTGGGTCAAAGTGGATCAAACATGGTGAGATATTTTGATTTTTGGGCATTCCTTTTTCATTTTAGGGCTCCCATATGGATCTTTGGAATGCAATCCTTGTCAAAATCAAGAATAAGTTGTCTTACTAGATTATGAAGCTGCTTTTTCTAGCTGGTAAATTCCTGATTTGCTCCAAGGTTCTCATAACAACCCATGTGTATTATTCTTCTTTTTGGGCTCCCTCAAAAGATTCTTACAATAAACTTTATAAGATTCTTAGGGATCTTTTATGGGCATATGTTTTTTATCATCATTGTTTTCATAGAGTTACATGTGATTTTTTCAAAAGGACTTGGACTCCTCTCTACCTACAAGAAATCTTTAGCCCTGCCTCATTAGGTCATTTTTGGTAATGAGGCTTGGAAAATTCTCCTTAGGTATTTTATTTCTTCGAGATATCTAACCAATAGACCTTGTTGGAAGGGGATTATCTTTAAAACCTTCTTATTGTGAAATATGTCATGCATATTCAAGGCACTTTTGTTGTCAAAAGGAATTGGTGTGTCTAGGAAGTTGTCAAACCTTAGCTTCATTGGGTTGGCTCTGACTTCAGGGCTAGTCTTTCTTTCAACCAACACAATATTTGGTGGTCTTTTCTTATTCAAATTCAAGGGCTTCCTTTGGCCCATGTGCTTGGGGTTCACGCTCTGCACTCTCACAAGCATGGCATTCACACCCCCTCGGACAATTTTTCTAGAGCTACCATGAATCTTTGCTCTTGGGAAGACATGCAAGCCCAGTTTTTTCTCATTTGGTCAAATCAATAGACTTTTGAATTGGTCATGTATTCTTTGCCTCTAAATATGCTACATAGGCTAGGCATTTATGTGGTCAAGCCATGGTGCAAATATTTGCATTGGTTTCCCAATACCTCTTTTTGCAATTACAAGCTCAAGCTTGGTTATCACTAGCTTGTTCTTCATTTTCCTATGGTGCCAACCTTGATTTTTTGGTGGCACTTGTAGTCCTCTTATGTCATCTAGTGTCATAGGTTCCAAACTAGATGGTTTTCCATTTTTTATCCCAACCTGGGTCGTGTTTCTTGGTGTATTCTTTTCCAAGGCTTGTCATTGGACTCTCACCTGCAACATTTGGTTGTTTCAGATTCATGTTGTCCTTTCTGTGGGAAACCAAAAACTTTCTCACACCTTTGTGGGTTTTTATGTCATGCCCAACACTTATGGCATTGGATTCAAGATTTATTTTGGTCATTTCGGCCTAAACCCTTTTCATGGCATATGGTTCTTCTGGGGGATTCACCTCATATCCCTTTCAAATTTACCCATATTTGGCATGCTTTTAGAGTGGAAATCATCTTCACATTATGGAAAGATATAATTGTTGTTCTATTTTCTCACAACTTAATTAATGTTCATGTTTCATTTTTAACTAAAGTGTGTATACGTAATAATGTGATGGTCTAGATTCAAGTGCAATCCAACAAGGTTGCGTTGGAGGTGGCCCCTTGTAGGAGGTTTTAGAGAATTGATAAAATGCCCCTTGTACAATTTCTAGAGTGCCTCTAGATCCTTCTGCTTCACTTGATCAATCTCCACCCCATAGTCATCATTGTACCACTCTCAGACCCTATGGTCTCAAGCTCCTTTCTGCCACTTTGGGGGTGATAGAGACTTTCAAAGGTGGTGCTCCACCTCTCTTCCACGTGTGGGCTTAGCCTCTAGGTGGGGTATAAGAGTTGTGATCCCTTCTACTGGTGTTGGTTGGCTGGCCAGATTTTGGCGGTGACAAAGGTTGGCCCAAGTCTTCCAAGTGGCTCCCATGTTTACCACTGGAAATTTCTCCTATACGGAAGGACTGCGATAAGTATACAAAGGAGGATATGATTGAGGAAGGGTGGTCCCTCTTGGATTCTAAACCCAACCCACTAATGTATGGAGTCCCAAGAATGATTGGGATCCTCCTTCGCCTCCCTCGGCCACTGCTCTAGCCACTTAATGACTTTTTTTGCAATGTTTTCTCTCTACGTTTACCTTGTGTTTCTTTTTTTGGCGCTACCCTAGTGTTTTTTATCCTCCAAGCACTGTCCATTTGACTCCTGAGGAGTGATCTTGTATCCCCCTAGTTTCTTTGTGTGAATAGTGTACTATTATCTCTTTTAATGAAAATGACTCTATTCATATAAAAAATGTTATAGTTAAAAATCTTCAATGAAGTGTGGATTCATAATTTATTTTAAAATGTAGTATTGATTCTTTTTTCTTAGTCTTACTTAAAAATTATAGATGGGTATTTAAAAAAATTAGATATTTTTCAATAATATTTTACAAATAAAAAATCTATAAATTGAAGAGAAATTTTAATTCTAAGTTTGTAAATAACAAAGTAGGGGCTCTGAAGTGTGCAACATATGTTAAAACTTTCTTCTGATATTTTATAGATAATTGAATAATGTTATAATTTTTAATCTCACAATCACAATTCCTACAATAAGAACAAAGGAATATCCCTTTTATATTTTAACTTAGTTGACATTTATCCTCATTCTATATCCAAATAGTAGATGAGGATTTAATTATTTATCTACTATGTGTCAACACAACGATAGAGGGCCAAAACTTGGCTGCAACAACTTTTTAGTCCATGGAAGAAATTTGCACTCACGTTATGGCTTGATAATGATCGGGCCCTAATGTGAGCATGTTATTTTTCAATTAAAATTAAAAAATAGAGATCAATATCCATTGAGCTTGACCTTGTTTCTTGCAAACCCTAACATGATCTTTGAGTAGATTCAAGCGAACACAATGTCGTCATGAATGCATAAGGTTTAAGAGGTAAACAAATTTTTTGTCCAGTGGTTTAGAGTAGAATGAAGTGAGTTTACATTTACTTTAATTCATTTTTTTGTTTTATGAATTGAAAACCCTGCAACACCCCCAAACACTAGTTCCTTAAATCTGTTAGAGAGAACTCTTATCAAACAACAAGTGGAACCAACTCTCTTGAAACTCCCTCATCTATCCCTAGACCTCCTCATGACACACACAAAAATATTATTAGGTCAAATTGAAACCAACAAAAACAAGTTCTAAACACTGATTGACATAAATTTTAAAAAAAACCCATGGCAACTACTTTACATCGGAGTGCCCTCACATTATTGGTTAGAATCTATCATTTCTCATAAATATTCCATGAGTGGCCAAGTAAACATATGGTCCAATCATAAGGAGAATGCACAATAATTCTACTCTATAATTTATTTTATTTTGATAAAAGGTATAAAGCCTAAATATAAATTGGGGTCTTGTGTTAGTAGAAGATAAGTTGCTTTGCAATTTATTGAAGCTACAAAGTGCTACTAGAATTTTGAGAGACAAATTGAGAATTATTGTAAATTTGAAGTTGAATTTAATCTTTGGATTTCTCTAGGCTGTGAAGTTTTTTTGTTGAAAGAGTTTGTCCATATAAATTTTGTGCCACTTATGGTATTGTTTTATTCTGTTCATAATTTTGTTAAATGTGTCATCATATAATATTTTTAGAAAATCTTGATTATAAAATCTATTTAAAATTTGCATACAATTAATATCACACTAGTTTAACCTTGATTTCCAATAATAATTCTATTTCCAAACATCAAGATGAAACATGAATTGATTTTAAAAAAAAATCTTCTTCTTTAAGACACAAGTAAAAAAACAGTATAAAGAAATGTTCAAAAATGACCTAACTCCTTAGAAAATACTATGAGCTCCTTTATTGTTTATCTTAAGGAAAGCCTCGTGCTAGAACTCCCTCTTATCAAGATGTTATCATATATTTGTGAAATGATAAGACTGAAAATGATCTTTTCAACCATATGAAATGATATGCCATAATTTTCTTCTTAAAAAAGGATAATTTAGAGGATAAGATTTTCTTATTGATGTCAAAAGAAGCAGGTTAGACTAAGTAAAATTTCCAAGTCAAAAGAAGCAGGTTATTGGTTCAATTTCCAAGTCAAAAGAAGCAGGTTAGACTAAGTAAAATTTCCGCTCTTAACAAAGTCTAGTCTAAGGAGTTAAAATAATATTATAGGTTACTTATTCGAACCGCCTCTTAAATGGGACAAAATTCTTGCATAACAACGATCGTTGGGGAGGTAAATTAAAAAAAAAAAAAAAAAAAGGAGGGCACCATTCTAGGAGGACACGTGGACTGGGTAACACAATTAAGACAAATTTTGGAGTGAATGATAATTAGAAGAACATACATGGAGTGGATATTCTAAGAAGAACGAATTGCAACTCAAAAAGATTTTGATCATGACAAGGATGAGTATATCAATTTGGGATGGAATCTAGGCAACTATAGTGTAAGAGTTGGTTACGCATTAGATGAATCTTCACTACAAGGAGGGATGACCAACTCATTTATGTTGGCACAAATATCTACGGGTATTTGTTTGGGTAGACATACATAAAATAACAACTAATAGATTGTATAAAATATCATTTTAATGACTACCCATATGTTTTATGTATAAAAATGATGAAGAAATTATTTATTTGATGAAAAACTATAAATTTGATAAGATTTTTTTTTGGAAGTAGTTATGTGCAAAACAAAATTAACAAGTTTCATTACCCCTTAACAAATTAGAGTTATTTAACTTTTGGTTGTTACTCTAAAAAAAACTACTTTTTCTAGAATTTGGATCTGAAGTCTATCAATTATCAAATTTGAATTCTAGAAAGAAAGGAATATATACATTTTAAGAGAAAGAAATGTTAGTATAAGTATTTGTTAATCAGATTGAATAATTCAATCAAAGAAGTTGTTAACAATATGAACAAAAAATTAGAGCGCAATTTTTTCCCTCACTTCTGGAATAATGAATTAATGAGCAGATGGATATGCGTCAAGTTCCCCCCATTAATGGGTTGTAAAGAAATCATCCTTAGGCAAATCTTAGCACGAGGATGAGTTCAGATTCTCCTCTTAAGGGATGGTTCAAGCTCAAATTTTATGGAGCTTCAAGGGAAAACCATGAAAACTCAAGATCTAGTTGCATAATCATGGATCACAAAAGGAAACTAATTAAAGTAGCTTCAAAAAGATTAGCTTTTGTAACAAACAATGAAGTAGGTGCACAAGAACTCCTAATTGGTTTGTAATTTTAGTAAATATATAATATCAAACAAGTGTAAATTACAGGTGATTCAATGGTTGTTGTAAATTATATTACAAAGAGAAGATCCATAAACTAAAAGATAAACAATATAATAAGACAATGTTGGTCCTTCTTAGAATCTCTCTCGACTTTAACAATAAAAAATGTTTATAGAGAAATAAATTGCTAAGAAGACTCCCTTGCCAATTTTACCATTGACATGAAGAGAGAATGACTCATTGAAAATTGAAAGTGAGCATTACAAGATGTTGATCCTTTATAAGTTATTAATGTACTTTCTATAACTTGCAAGACTAAATCATAGGGAGGTGGAGTTGGCAATCATTGGCACATGTGATGATAGAGAATGTATCCTCTTAGTATATATTTCTAAGCATACAATATGTTATGACAAAATATGCATTCAACTCTTTTTCATAGTTTGTAAATGAATCTTTGTCGCTCTATTTCAAGTGATATTGTAGGATCTTTATAATGGACACACATATTAGAGGCTAGACTGAAAGTGGTAGATCATCTTTGAAGAACAGTCTGGATAAATGAGAGGGGGAGTGAATCAGTTATCATAAGATAATTTGCATTAACTTGATCAATCCGGAGCAACCTTCATTCAATCAGATAAACATAACAGATATAAACTTGAAAGCACAAAGGAACACCGAACGCAATGAACACCAAATTTACGTGGAAAATCCAAGAGGGAAAAACCCCAAAGAAACTAATTCTCATGAATAAGAATACTAGTTAAGGTGACATAGATTAAGGTGATTTTTATAATGAAGGATCACTGGAAAGATGGTCACTACAGGCAGGCTCAATGTCGGTCTGGCTAACTGCCCTAAATACATAAACCAACTATCACAACTAAAACTCAGCTAACTGGAAAAATAAGAAATAATGAGAAAGAATTCCACCACTAAAATATCTCACGCTCACTGCAACACTGAAGAATACTGCTATCACCAGTTGCATACAGTCGCACATGCAATGATGTCTGAATATCTTCTCTTCAAGTTTGCATCGCTCACACACATATCTCCATCGAGCAGAAATCATCATCTACATATATCATTCCATGCTTCCATATTCATCCATGTCAGAGAAACACAATATTAATTATCATTTTACAAAGTCAGCCACATACAATTTGAAATAGGTCGCAACAAGACATTCCTACGATGGAAGGAATGAAACATGGACCACCCCAAATTATCTTCACTCAAAGCAACGTGCGCTATCCACTCATCTCACTATCCAAATCCAAAGAATAAGATCTACACATTATAATGCATATTATGTTGTTGAACCACAATCATCGATGTCCAGATAGGTTTGAACCCAAAATAATGTATCTGACTATGTCAAAACATGAATGGAACTAGGACAAACATGACCAAAGATAGAACAATATAGCACATCATCTGGAGCATGCTAATTCTGGATCACCAAATCCAAATAGAACCACAACCAATCAACCAAAATATGTTGACATGAATGAAAACCATTAATGACAACAACAATAATCAAAATCACATTCCAAATATCTCCCCCTTTGTCATCGATGGCAACATGCATCAATGACAAATCAAAGAAAGAAATGTCAACATTAGGTCCTATTTCATTCTCCCCCTTTGACAACAATTGCAAACGACAAAACTCCCCCTGAAAAAATTACTTTGATCCCCTAAGAGGAAGCCACGAGGCATTGATCTAGAAAATATTAGGCATATAATACCTTAGACCAATGCACACCCCGATGTGCTTTAGTTCAGACTCAATGCACCAATTTCCAATTCCTATGTTTGATGGATCGACTATAGTTTATGGAAAGTACAAATGTGAGGTTACCTGAATTCCCTGAGCTATACTATTTGGAAAGTTGTTGAGACAAAATATGTTGCACCGAAAAATGGTCCTACTACTGCAGATGATATTTTGGCTCATGAAGAGTATGCAAGAGTGAGGTATGCTATCTTTAGTCCTTTATCAAAAGATAAATTGACAAAATTTATTTCATTGAATACTGCTTATGAAGTTTGGCAAAAGTTGAAAGATATATAAAGGGAATGATAGATTTAAATTGTCAAACAAATTGGCTGTGAAGCGTAGATATGAAAATATGATAATGGAAGAAGGTGAAGATATTGCAAGCTATTTTTAGAGAGTTAACAATGTTGTGAATGAAGTCAAAAATAAAGGAGGTACTTTGACAAGTGAAGACATTATGGAGAAGATTCTGATGACCCTACCAAATAGTTACAACGACAAGGTATCTATAATTAAGGAGGTCTATGATCCAAAGAAGTTTAGTAGAGAACATCTTTTGGAACTTTGTCCACTTTTGAGATGAGGAAATTCAAAAAAGAGAAGGAGAAAATTGAAACCACCTTTAAATCCACAAAAATAGAGGATGATATGGACAATGAAAGATCTGATGGGATGGAAACAAATTTCACAAGGAAGCTGAAGAAAGGTGCCAACAAATATAAAGGTTGTTGGAAATGAGTTGAGTAACTGAGAGGGGAAGGGTGAATCAGTTACCACAAAAACAAATCCAAGTCCCTTAGATGTCTTAAACAAATTTAACATTGTTTCTCGGTTAACACAGATATTTCACTGTCACTCGGTTAACATAGCAAATCTTAAGATATTAACTATGATTATCCTTTAGTAATTAATTGCAGAAACATAAATCAAATGAAATGTACACAAATAACACCAAGATTTAACTTGGAAACTCAATATGGGAAAAACCACCTATAGCAACTAGTCATTATTTTTCACTCTTCTGAAGTGAGCCCTGTTAAGAGCCAACCCTGTTAAAGGTTACAATAACACACTGGTAGGTGTGACCCTATTAGAGGATTTAATCACCCTGTAAGGAGTGGCCTTGTTATAGGTCTTCAAAAACTTTGATGTAGAAATGTCACCTTGTGAGAGGATTTACAAAAGACTATTAAGTCTACTATGTTAAGAGATTTTGATCACTGCTACAATTGTTAGAGAGTAACAATGGATTGACCTATTTTGATAAGTAATTGTCTTTGCTGATTCAGGTCTCTACTCTGGCTTTGATTACTAGACCCTCACTTATCAGATATTTTGTTGCAGCTTTGTATGTTTTGTATTCAATCAGAATCCCATCTAATTTTGCCTTCACTCTTCATATCACAAAACATATATCTTCACACACTTCCACACACTATTCAATCCAAACTTGACCTTATATATATATGATAGGCCTTGTCAAGTCAGCCTTAATATCCTTTTAAATAATTAATAAAACTCATGTTTTTCGGCTTTATACAATCAATTATCCATAAAATATAAAATGTTGTTAGTCAGCTATCACTAAAAGCATAACTCGGTCAATACTAAAATTCTTCAATGCTTGACCAAAACTATAATGCCCGAGTGAACTCGGTTAGAACTGAAAATTGCTTTGGTCATCTTCAATGTCCGAGAGAGCTCGGCAGACACTGGTTGTGCTCGGATAGGATTAGACATTTGTGTAAACATCACTATACTTGTGTAAACATCAATGACAACACACAATTGAATAATTGTCATCAAAAAAGGTATGTTACCTCTTAAGTGTTTTAGATATGGAAAGATTGGTCATATAGCAACTAGGTGTCCAAAAAATGAACAAAACAAAAGTCAAAAGATTCAATAAGAAAACCTACTATGTTAATGAAAATGTCAGTATATCAGATGATGAATCAAATCAAGAATATTGTTTGTTTTGGGCTAAAAAAGAACCTAGATTTGATATTTCTAACATTTATTCACGCTCTAATGGTTTCACTGAGAATGCATTGTATGTCTGAAGAAATAAAGATAAGTGGTTGATTGATAGTGGATGTTCAAATCATATGACTGGTGATAAAATTAAGTTTGTAAAAATTGAAGATTATGATGGTGGTCCTGTTAGATTTGGTGATGATAAAATGACACAAATTGTTGGAATTAGTTCTATTACTTTTGATGGAAAATATAATACTGACAATGTTCACTATGAGAAGGGTTTACATCACAATTTTTTGAGTGTTGGACAGATGTGTGAAAATGGTTATGATGTTGTATTTCAGGAGGATAAATGTGATATCTAGAATAATTTTAGAACTATTATTGTAGTTGGAAGAAGGATAGGTGGAAACATGTATCAACTGGAAAGTGCGAGGAGATGCTTAATATCATAGTCCAATGATAGTTGAATCTAGCACCAAAGGATGTGTCACATTAACTTCAACAATTTGGTAAGGATTGTTTAATGCTGAATGTGACCTCTCAATCCAACAAGAAACTCAACATAGTCCTTATTCAATCCATTTGATTTGCAGAGACAAACATGAATTGTTTGTTCTACAAATGATTGAGACGACCTGTTGCCTCCTAATTAGGAGTGATTGTTGTAGTGTACCCTCAGAACGAGAGCCAACAACCTGAGCTTCTCTAATACGGAGGATTTTTAGAGTGCAAATGTGTGTGAAATAGCCATCAAATGTGAGAAATCTGCAACTAGATATGAAAAAAAATGATGCTATTCTATGAATCGAACATGATTAAAATCTGAAAGATATGGAATTGAAATACTTCTAATCTAAAAATGAAATGCAAGTAAGCTAGAATTGATTAACAAATTGAAATTGCAAAGC
>MU225521.1:921663-944197 GCA_018584345.1 Thuja plicata | reverse complement strand
AAATCAAAGCTAACAATATTCAATTCCAAAATGAGATTATACTAATTATGTAAGAATGTAAACTAAAAAGCATGAAATTGCAACTAAAATCGACTATAGTTATGATGCTCAAAAATCAAGGATCCCTTAATGAAGAAAAGAAGCCTCTTTTATAGAAAACCGAAGGGAGAGAACGAAGGGCTTCTTGAAACGAAACAGTTGTCTCTTCATTTTCCATTTGAGACAAATATGCAAGATTTATTAAAATTAAAGAATGAATTATGGACACATAAGTGTCTCTTCGTATGGAATTATGGAAATCCCTTTTGAGGATAATTCATTCTATTAATAATAATAACTCTTCAATTCATTTTATGTATATTAGCCAAAGAGGGTGTATTTGATTTAATTAAAAGTACTTTTAGGACTTTAGGATTAAATCAATTAATCATAGGGGTTTTAGCTAATAATCATTTTAGATTTAGGAATTAAGTTGTAATGTCATATTTATGTAAATTTGGGTTTTCTGCATTTGAAACTCAGTCGATTAAAGTCAATTAGGAGAAAAACTTGCCTAGTAAAATAGGACTTCGAAGATAAGAAAATGCACCAAAATTGATTGATTATTAGGTGCCAATTTTGGGGTGTTACAAGGATAGGTTCAAATAGTGTTGTTAGAGATTTTCCAAGACTAACCAAACCAAATAGTATTATTTGCAAAGAATGTCAACAAGGAAAACAGAGAAGAGAATCATTCCAAGGACAAGATCATTCGTCTACTGATTTGTTGGATCTTGTACATGCTGACCTGTGTGGTCCATACTTTTAATTGATGATTATACCAGATTAACTTGGGTTTCTTTCTTAAGAGAAAAATCAAAAGAATTAGAAAAATTCAATATATTCAAAGCAAGAGTTGACAGTGAAATAGATAGAAAAATCAAGTGCTTGAGGTCTTCAATATAGGAGAGTTTACTTCTGATGAATTTAACAATTCTATGAGAAACATGGCATCAAAAGAAAATTATTTTCCCCAAGGACACCATAGCATAATGGTGTGGTAGAAAAAATGAATCAAACAATTTAAGAAGTAGCCAAAACAATGATCAAAGAAGTAGGTTTACTGGAGGTCTACTGGAGAGAAGCTATACACACAACAGTATATACTCTTAATAGGGTACTTGTCAGAAGAAAGTATGGAAAGACATCATGTGATCTATGGTATGGAAGATATCCAACTATAAATTCTTTCAAAAAATTTGGAAGTAAGTGCTACATTCAAAGAGATGACAAAAATATTGGAAAGTTTGATAGTAGCTCTAATACCAATTGTAGAACAATCTGGACAACTGAGGGGGGGGGGGGGGGGAAANGGGTGAATCAGTTATCATAAAATAATTTTCATTAAGTTAATCAATTCGGAGCAACCTTAATTGAATCAAATAAACATAATAGATATAAAATTGAAAGAACAAAGGAACATCAAACACAATGAACACCATATTTACGTGTAAAATCCAAGATGAGAAAAACCACGAAGAAACTAATTCTCATGAATAAGAATACCGGTTAAGGTGAAATCGGTTAAGGTGATTTTACAATGAAGGCTCATTGCCAAGATGCTCACTATAGGTAGGATCACTATCGGTCGAGCTTACTACCCTAAATACATAAACCATTTATCACAGCTGAAACTTGGCTAACTATCAAAATAAGAAATAATGAGAAACAATTTCACCTCTAAAATATTTTACACCCACTGTAACACTAAAGAATACAACAATATGATATCACTAGTTGCATACAGTCGCACATGTAATGATGTCTCAATATATTATCTTCAAGTTCCCATCACTCGCACACATATCTCCATCAAACAGAAATCATCCTCTACATGTACCATTCCATACTTCCAATATTCATCCATGTCGGCCAAGCACAATATTAATTATCATTTTACGAAGTCATCCGTGTACAATTTGAAATAAGCCACAACAAGACATTCTCGTGTTGGAAGGAATGAAATGTGAACCACACCAAAATCTCCACACTCAAAGAAACATGTTATCCACTCATCTCACTATTTGAAGCCAAAGAATACGGTCTACATGTTATAATGCATATTATGTTGTCGAACCATAATCACTAATGTCTAGATAGGTCTGGAACCAATATAATGTATTTCAGTAAGTTACAACATGAATGGGACCAAGACAAAAATGACCAAAGATAGAACATTATAGCACATCATCTAGAGAACGCTAATTTTAGATCAACAAATCCAAATAGAACCACAACCAATCAAACATAATATGTTGACATCAATGACAAAAATTAATGACAACAACAATAATCAAAATCATATTCCAACAATCTTTCTAACAAATATCTCTAATCTCGGGCTAAGAAATTTTGAATGCATTTATTATATATCACACTATTAGAGATGCCCTTGGGAAGCAATTTCTATCAGTAACTCATAGATATAGGGTGAATACAAATGTGTCATCAATGACGTTTGTTGCAACCTCTTTGAAAGTAGGGGAGGCCAAAGACATAATTTATGTGTTGGCCGAATCACTAACTAGATGATAATAGTGGTGTGATCTGAAGCTCTTCTAGAAAATGTTATTACATGGTTTACATTTCATCCTGGAACATAAATATGGCCAACTCTGAACACACTCCCATAATTATATGGATTCCTTTTTTGATATCTGCCACTAGATGGAATGAGGCTCTCTGCAAGCATAAGGCAGAATGAGGGATCAAATTTCTCAAATATGTAGTAGGAGCAATAACATCACTAGGGATAGATTAGGTATCTGCATTGGAGAATGAAAACTAAGATATTGGGAAGGAGGAGGATTAGTAACCATAGAAAAAAGTTGATTTTTTTTACTTTACATAATATAAAGGGGTGATTAGGATATTCATACTTACACAACTTGTTCATTAAAGTGTTTAGCATCATTGATGCTACAAGTTTTAGGAAGAACAACATGTCATAGGGCTTTTGTAATCATTCTCTCCATAGTAGTGTAGACAATACTCTAATTTTGGTTAAATTGATATGATAGGTATAGGGGCTTTGATAATCTATTAAAAAAAAAAAATTGCTAC
Organism: Thuja plicata; assembly: GCA_018584345.1. Classification (NCBI taxonomy): domain Eukaryota; kingdom Viridiplantae; phylum Streptophyta; class Pinopsida; order Cupressales; family Cupressaceae; genus Thuja; species Thuja plicata. The sequence continues at coordinate 941,095 of MU225521.1, read as the reverse complement.
TAAGGTGTTTAACATAGTTATAAAACTTATGTTATAGCTATATAACATAATTATATTTACTAATGGGGATGGCCATAGGTGTTCCTGTTATAAGACTTATGTTAGCTTAGATGGTAGGCTAGACAAAAATTCTAGATACTATTACTCTTTTTTAATGATGCTAATGGTCATTATATTTTGGTGTTTTTGATATTTGTAGTTAGCAATTAATGTGTTGTTAATGTGTTGCTATTGTTTGAATATTGATTGAACGCCCTCTAGGATATTGTATTGACAGGAGAACACCCTTATTATGTTGCTTTCAATATAAAAAAAACATAGTTATAAAAATAAATATAATAGGTCCCTCCTATTAGAAATTTAAAAATAGAATATGAAAATTAATCATCCCTCTCATTAACTTATTTAAAGTAAAAAATGATAGATTAAATAAATGTGAATATTTTTGTCAATGACATTTGAATTCTTAAATGATGAGGCATGTGGATGACGCTGATTAGATGAGAATGACGGCTTCTAGTTTTACGAGATGCAGCACGAATTCAAACTTCAAAAGTGAAATGGGAAAGAAAATTAATTTGAGTATATTGCTGATAAGATGGGATTTTATTGCTTGTTTGGATGAAAGTATGGGCACTTTTAAAAAAATTACTGATGTGGGGATTGGAACGAGTTTTGGGAACCCTGAAAAAGATGGTCTGGCGTTGTTGGCATTTTAAATCTAAGATACGCAATCGTTTCATTTCATGGGCCTGCATTGCTTTCATTTCGACCTTCCATGTGATTAGTACTTACTATGAGGTGAATTTACAGCTCGTAATTAAAGCATCTGGTTTTAGTCCTAAGTGGATTTCTATCTTTTTCTACACCAGTTGCCTTCGCTGGGTGTTCTGCGTTGGCTTTCTTTTCTGGATTTGGGTGAAGGCTGGTCTGTGTGGTGGCAGAATGAGTGGGATGTCTCTGGAACCTCAAGAAGAGGAACTTTCTGAGCATAGTTCTAAAATGGGTGGTGATATGGTCAGGGTGGAGCCATCCAAAATTGAAGATGGGTTTCTCAAAAACCCATGTGTGGTTATGTACTTGAAGGAGGGAGGCTTTTACCCTTACATGGAAACAATGGAGGGTAGTGATGAGCTAATTTTGATGCAGTTGGTTAATTATTGGGATGTTCACAAGGTTACCATAAATGGGATAACCTTTGAAATCAACGAAGAGGTTATTGTCCAAGAAACGAGGCTCTCCATTGAAGGGAGAAAGTGGAAGAAGGTATCGAAAAGTAGAGACGATACTAGCATCAAAAGATCTTTCAAGAAATCAGAGATTCCAGTCCGGATTCGTGGAGGCTTCAAACAGGATGTGCTTCCTGATCCTTGGAACGAGGTATGCCTAATTTTGATAAAATACCTTACTCTTGAAGGTCATTTTGGTACCTGTTATAACTACCACTTTCCTCTGCTTAACCATTTTTGCTACAATGATACTATCTCCTTTCCCTTTTTTCCTGTTGCACTCGCTTGAGAATTCGGTGATGGATGTGAGAGATAAGAAAAAATCCAAGCAAATTTATTGCATTCTCCACCAAGGCCTTATTCTCTGTCTTTATAATTTCCACCTTGCTTTGTGGCATTGTGCCCTCCTAGAATTGTCACTCTGTATGATATTAACACCCCCTCTGCTAATGTTACTAAAGAGTTAAAAGCTTCACATTCCCAACCCACCTTGTCCTCCAAAATGCATACTCCCATGCGTAATTTACCTAAGATAGACAAAGTGGGTCAGGTGGGAGGAACTCAAATCATCATTGATTTGGAGGAGGAAGAAGATGATAGCGATAGCAGGAGGAGGTCCCTTAGAATTGCCTCCAACACTCAGTTTAAACAGAAAGTGGTCAGGAAAAGATATCTCGAGGATGAAGATGAAGAAGGAAGGAAGAAAGGAAGTAGCCCTGAAAAAAAGAAAGGGAAAAAAATAAAAAAAGATGAGGACAGCTCTGACAGAGACAGAGGCAAAGTCACCCCACCCAAGGAGGGAGCCGAGATAAGCCAGTAGTCTTCCCAGATTTCGGCAATTTTTAAACTTCCCACGGTGGATTTATCCAAAAAGCAGTCATTTGAAGAAAAGCATTCAAAGTCGCCGCTTACTGCGACCTCGCCTTCTGGTTTGCATGTGGACTCTGATACTAAGAAGGAAATCGGGGGTAATAAGGAGGAGGCCCTAGAGGAGAGTAAGGTGGAGGTTGAGGGTAAGGTGGAAGCTGAGGGAGACCTACACCAAATGCAGGAGGAAATTAAGCAGCTACAAGCCTCATTTCAGAACTTAGTCTCCAAAAGGTACTTTCGGGAGGTGAAGGAGGAAATCAGAGAGCTAGGTTAAAGCTTCAATAGAATTGTGGAGTTCGTTGTCAAAGCTATGCATTTGGCGGCTACGACTCTTCAGCTGCTGCACATGGAGAACTCGAAGACCCCAGGGGAGGAAAAGAATGATGGGAAGCTTTTCCAATTCCTTGCGAAGGATTGGCTGAAGCTGAAGCTGATGCTTAATGGAGGGGGTAAAAATCCCAAATAGTTTCTCTGTTCTTTTTTGATGATTTTTTCTGATAGCAATTTCTGGTGGTTGGCTGTTTTGGGCCTTTTTGTTGCTTTGTTTAATTATGTTAGTCGTAAAATTGTTACTTTCTTTCTTGCATATGATATTTTGTTTACATACATTGCTGATACTGACGTTCATAGACTAGTTACCAACTTTGTGGTGAAGTTGGGATCTGTTGGTGTTAACAGGCTGGTTACTAACTTCATGTTGAAGGTTGAGCCTGTGGTTTCTAGTTGCTGGTTTTTTTTATCAAAAAATGGATTCGTTGAGGGTGTGCTGACTTTGATTATGTGCTGGTAGTCTGGCACTTCTTGTGATGACTTTGTTTTCTTGTTGGTCCAGCCCCCTTGTTTCGACTTCTTATTTAATTAAAAACATTTGAATTATTAAAAATGATTGAAAATGATTCTTGTAAGAGAAAAGACTACCAATTTTTTATTAATTACAAAATTTAACCATATAACATTGACTTGTCAACCAAATTTAAAAACTAGAAAAATAAGGCCAACTCTACATAAAATCTACTATATGTCATTATAACATATATTAAAACGTCATTTTAAGTGACATTGGCACCTTACTAAAAAAAACATATATTAAAAAGTCATTTTAACAAACATATATCTAAATAGAAAATGACACAACTATTCATATTTAACCATTACAATAATAACCTTTGACCATTACAATAATAACCTTTAAGACCTCGTCATCTTAAACACCTTAATCAAACCTTACTTCTCTCTATTTCAATTGTCTCCAAAACAATAATCCAAATAGATTAATATTAACCTTATAGATTAATATTTTAATTGTTTCCAAAACAATAATCCAAATTTTGTAGGCTTTTTTAAAGAACACAAGAAGACTATGGAACGAGAGTTTACATTTATCAGAATATTCACCTCGTGTATCGGGAATATTCATCTCATGTATCGGGAATATTCATCCTATGCTTTGTTAGACTCCACGTGGAAGAACCAAAAAAAAACATCATGGAGGCCAAGGTTTATATTGACTTTTCTTTCTTTTCATAAAATTATTTTAATCATAAAATTGTTTTAATAATTGTTTCCTCTAGTTATAGATAAATATAATTATTAGAATAATTCTTCATTCTTGTCTCTAATACAAGCCTTATAAGTTTGTTTCAAGATGCCCATTAGATTTAGTATCACATGAATGATGGGAATTCATTGACATTTTTATGACTTATTATTTTATCACTATTGCTTTTCTTTTTAATATTATTATTGATAATTTAAATCTATATAGTTGTTTTAAAAAATAGATTTTTTTTTTTAAAGTTTGTAATGAATAACAACTAAAGTAAATTTAACAATAATTTGTTTATATTGGATAATTTATTTAATTAGTGAAAATTATACATCTAAACAATTCTAAGATTTGAAAAAATAAATCAATAGTAATGAATAATTGATAATGTAATGATAATCAATTAATAACAACAGTTCTTATTTTAATTAAATTTTTTAAATTAAAGTGTGAATTGATAATAAATGAAATATGATATGCTTTATTTTTTTTAATGTTGTATGTTACTTAATCTTAAAGCTAGCTGATATATTTTAGTTGATACAACAAAGTTGAAATTTGAAATTGAGATAATGTACATATAAAAGAGATGTGTTAGAATTTTTCAAAATTGGTATGAACTTTGCTCATAGTCCAATTCAACTACAAAATTGCATTCTAAGCACATGATTTCAATTTATGTGCTTGTGCATCTTTGAAACTTACTTCGTGTCACCTACACTTGTATTTGAGATAAGTATGACATTAAAATACCTTAAGGAATTTGCTATAAGCAGATACAAATATGAAATTCTCTTGAATCCGAGTCAAACTTGTATATTGATATGTAAAATATTGGAGACATGTAGAGAAGTGATAAAGAGTGCCCACAACAATATAATAACTATGAATAGTGAAGTAAGCTTGATGTAGTTGCTTCATAAATATGTATGAAAGGTTTTCCTTTGATAATCAATGCATGATTATAATGTCCTAGTGCTTATCCTTAAGTACAAAATCCTTATACGTCAAGTTTGTAGATTACAATCAAGGGCTAGATTATACACTTCAATAACAATATATTCAAAATTGTGGAATCATACTCCACTTGTAAACTAGGGAAGAAATGTGCACTCACAATCTAATCTAAGAAAGAAAAACCTTAATGAATCCAATTTTATCGTCAAGAAATAAGGTAATTTAAATTATTAGTGTTAAATTGTAATAGAATACATATTAATATTAAACATTTAATGATGCATTTATAACAAGATTAAAAAGAATGTAAATAAATTGTATAAACATATTTAAAAAGTTAATTAATATCAATTGTTGACTATCAATATATTTATGTCTAAAGAATTCTCTCTATGAGGAGTGACCAAACTTTGTGTATCTATGGTTTTCATGACATCTATACCAATACAAGTGACTGAAGGGATCTTGTCCATCTATCTCTGTAAATACTTCTTGTTTGTTCATTGTTTCACAAGTTTTTTTTTCAAATATAGAGAATTGTTGCAACAATTCTTGCACGAAATGATTTTGTCACGACTCGACCCTTGAGACTCCTTTATTTTAGAATTATCATGTGACATTTTAACTTGTGTTGAACTAGCCGCTTTGATTCGACTATGTCGCTATTCATAGATTTTATGCTTACTAGTTAGACCCTCACGTCATTATTTTTAATTATTAGTAATTGCGACTCTTAGATGAATTACGATGATGAATATTGTGATGATATATATATATATATCATGATGCTTACATGATGCTTAATAGATGCTTTATTTTATTTACATGCATATATGAGGAATTATGATGTAATTTCAATAAACTATGTTGATTTTATGGATTATGGCTTTTAAATAAAAAAAATGTTGAAAGGAATGATTTAATGTTAATCGAATAGTGATATCTTGTCTTGGTTTTCAGTGTGTCTATTGTTAGTAATAACTTATAACCACAAATTATGTCTCAAGTTATCTTCTGTCCTACAAGATGTATGCCTTGAACTACTTTAATCAATTTTCTACTTGTCGGATTGCTTTGCTACTCTCTCTTCTTTATGTTTAGTGATAAGCAGTTAACTATTTACCGAAACACAGTAAATATGTAGAGTATACCTATAAATCCAGAAATGCTTATGTGAAATGTAAAATACTAAAGTCATAAACCATAAACAAATAACACAAGGATTTTAACGTGGAAACCCTGTTAAGGGAAAAAACCATTGGGACCGGTACCCGAAATTTTCACTCTTCTGAAGTGAGCCATGTTAAGAGTCAGCCCTGTTAAAGGTTACAAACACACTGTTAGGTGTGACCTTGTTAGAGGATTTAGAAATAGTTTGTAAACTAGTATCTGGCATCTAATGCTACCATCCTTGATCAAATGCTCACTTGGCCTATCAATAGGTATCGGGCATATCCAATGCTACTTTTGTGATCAAACTTTTTGATACTCCTTGGGATGTATCTCAATTGAAAAAGACTTTTAAGTCCTGCTCAGTTAAGAGGCTTATATGCTCCAATGGTTAAAATGAAACACTAATGATCTGTTCATACATACAACTCAATTGCAGATTTTCAGATCTATTGTAGGTCCATTACTTCACTAATCAATATAATCAAATATATACCTTTTTCTCCACACTTGTTCTACTCTGTGAGGCTTGTCTCACTATTGTTCAGTGTCTGCGGAATCTAGCTCTTCCTTTAGCTTGTTGATCAAGACTAAAATGAAGACTTTCTTCTCCTTCATATTTTCTTTAGCATCGTTCCTCTTCTCTTTTTCACCCCACAATTCATAATGAATTGGGTTTGTCTCTATATAGATGTGATTTCCCCTTTTCTTTGCTTTCTTGATTCTTGGCGTGTTCAATAATTCTTGCTATTTAGATTTAAAGAAAATCTCCAGCCTGATCTCGTAGAGATATTCTTGCCAATTGGACAAAGCAACTTTAAATCAATTACTTATCTCCGGCTTTATCTGGATGATTAAGACAATGATAAGTATCTGTTAACTCTATATTTAGCTTCTTGACAGCTAAGCATTTTTTCATTTTCTAAACTCTTTGTTCTATCGGTCAACACTTCTATTAGTCATCGGTGACAACTGACTGTTCCGTCGGTGTGACTTTAGTTGTCATCAGGATCTCTGTCCTTTGTTTTCTCCTTCAGGCAACATTGAAACTCTGCTCGTCAGTAATGCTGTGTATTTCCTCATCGAGCAACACTGTGACTTTGTTCTTTTACTCTGACTGTCGGGTGCACTCTAGTGGTGTATGTAGTCACTTAGTGAATACTTGACGTATATGCATTACTGATAGCATAGCCTTGATTCATCGGTTCTTTGAATTCTTTGGCAGTATATCCATGACCATACATATTATATCAATTTGACACCAATGAAAATACAATACATTAACTGATTTAATGCCTTGCATGATCATCAACTTAGCATCTTCAAACATTCAATCAGTTATATGTCATAAATCTCTCCCTTTGGCATTGATGGCAACATACTACATTATCATACTATACTATTTACTAATGCATTATGAAATATACAGTTTCATCAAGCTTTCCTAATGTAACTAATACAAATGTCTGGTTTTTGGTAAGCTCAAATAGCTTTGATTTGATTCTTGCAGCTTTCTTCTGTCTTCAATCCCTTTAGTGGATGGATGTAGAATCTTTCTTTCTCTAATGTGATGTGTTCTCCTTCTGTGTCAAAATATCTCCCTCTGACTGTTCTCCTTTCTTGTGATGTCTCTTTTGTCAGTAATACTCATCCTTTGTGTGTACTCTCCCTTTCTTGTTACATTCTTCTCTCCCTATGGATATTGTGATTAATATGATCTTTCCCTAAGTTGATACTGGATAATATCTGTATGTATGATAATGAGGTATCTCTCTCTCCCTTTGACAACAATGCCAAACATCTTTTTCAAGCAAATATTTGATAGTGATTCCAAATGGATTCTTTCTATCCATAATATATTCCTTGAATTTCCCATTCCATTGGTAACAACTCTGGTGCTTGTAGTAGATAAATACCTTGTTGTGTATAGATTTATCTTTGAAGTTCATCTCTCTGCTTGCATCAACATGAATGATATTCTAATAATATGTAGGCTGATACAGCCTTCTAGTCAGCTTACTGACCAATAGACAAGGGTCTGACCCCTAGTCTCTTTCTCAAGTACTCAAATGCATCCTTGGGAAGTGGCTTGGTGAAGATATCGGCCAATTGTTACTTTAATTGCACATACTCAAGTATCACCTCTTTTTCCTGAACCTGCTCTCTCAAATAATGATACTTGATGGAAACATGCTTTGTTTTAGCATGCATGACTGGATTCTTGGAAATGTTTATTGCACTGGTATTATGACAGTAGATAATTACTAATTCTAAAATTTTCATATGTATACCTTCTAGTAACTATTTGATCCATGCAATATTTGAGCAGTTTGCAGTAGCAGCAACATACTCTGCCTCTATAGTAGATTGTGAGATGCATCCTTGTTTCTTGTTGATCCATGTGACAAGTATGTCACCCATGAAGAATGTTCCTCCAGTTGTGCTCTTCCGGTCATCAAGATTTCTAGCCCAATCAGCGTCGGTAAAGACCTTAAGTTCAAATTTGCCTTCTCTTCTATACCATAAGCCATATTCCTCAGTACTCTTTAGATATCATAGAATTCTTTTCATAGCAGTCATATGTGATTCTCTAGGGTTAGCAAAAAATATAGCAACTATTCCTACTGCATGTGTAATATCTGGTCTAGTATGTAGAACATACATGAGTTTCCCAATCATTGATCTGTACAAAATCTAATTTACCTCTGATGACTTGTCTTCCTTTGTCAGTTTGCATCTAGTTGCCATCGGTGTTCCAACTGGTTTGGAATCTTCCATCTTGAATATTTTCAATGCTTCTTTGATGTACTTGGATTGTGTAATGAAAATACCTTCATCTTGTTGCATGATCTGCAGACCAAGAAAGAACTTGATCTCTCCAAACATAGACATCTCAAACTCTTTGCTCATCTAATTTGCAAATGATTTGCATAGCATATCACTGCCTCCAAATATGATGTCATCAACAAATATCTCAGCAATCAAGATGTTAGCATCATTATCTTCCTTCAAGTAAAGATTATTGTTTTCACTAGTCCTTACAAATCCAATACTTATAAGATAGGAATGAAGTCTTTCATACCAGGCTCGGGGTGCTTTTTTCAATCCATACAGGGCTTTGTGAAGTCTATATACCATGTCCCTCTTGTCTGGATCAGCAAACCTTTCTGGTTGTTTAATGTATACCTCTTCTTCAAGTATTCCATTTAGGAATGCAAACTTGACATCCATTTGATATACCTTGAATCCTTTATATGCAGCATAAGCGAGTAATATTCTTACTCCTTCTAGCCTAGCAATGGGTGCAAAGGTTTCTCCATATTCAATTCCTTCTTCTTGTGCATACCCCTTTCATACTATTCTTGCCTTATTTCTTGTGACTTATCCATTCTCATTCAGCTTATTCCTGAATATCCATTTTGTACCGATGACATTCTTATCATATGGTCTTGATACAAGTGACCATGTCTTGTTTTTCTCTATCTGTTCAATCTCTTCATTCATAGCACTTATCCATTCATCATTATCTAGTGCAACATTGACAGATTTGGGCTCATAATCACAAATAAGACATCTTGTATTTAGAGACTTACTTCTAGTTCTTATACCAGACTTTTTATCTCCTATGATCTGGTCCTATTTATGGTTCCTTCTGACATATCTTGCAAGTACAGGTTCAACTCTTTGTTTATCAGCTTGATCATTATTTTGTTCTTCAATTTGTTCTCCATCAATTTGTGCATCATCTTGAGCAATATTTTGGTCATCAATATTTGCATCTTGATGCTCAGGTGCAATGATTTGTTTCTCGGGAGCTCTACATTGTTGGTAGGGTAGAGTTTTAGGTTCCTCATTGTAAGTGAATTTATTGTAGTCCTCTGGTTCTTTATTGCTTTCCTTTTCATTCTTCTCTGCAAATTCATCTATCTTTACATTTGCACTTTCAATAATTTTGTTAGAGGCTTTGTTTAGACATTTATAAGCCTTGCTCTTGGTAGAATACCCTAGAAAAATTCCTTCACCACTCTTGGAGTCAAGTTTTCCATTTCTATCATCTTTTAAGATATAACATTGACTGCCAAAAAGTTTGAAATAACTCATAGTGGGTGTGTATCCATACCATAGCTTATAAGGTGTCTTTTTGGTTTATTTATTTAATTGTACTTTATTCAATGTGTAAACAATAGTACTGATAGCTTCCCTCTAGAAGATTTGGGTGATGCCTTTCTCTATCATCAGTGTTCTTGCACAATCAACTATGGATTTGTTCCTTCTTTCAGCAATTCCATTCTGTTGTGGTGTTCTCGATGCAAAGACCTGTCTTTTGATTCCATGATCATTAAAACATTTAGTGAATTCATCTAATGTAAATTCCCCTCCTCTATCTGACCTTAACCATTTTAACTCCTTACCACTTTTATTCTCAACCATTGCTTTGTACCATTTAAACATCTTAAATATCTTTTAGAAACATGACTGTCGTCATTCTAGAGTAATCATAAACAAAGAGAATAAAATACCTATCTCCATAATAGCTCTTTTTCCTCATAGGTCCACATAAATCAGTATGGATTAATTCTAGAATTGCGTCAGATGTATGGGTTTTGCTTTTAAAACTAGACTTTGTCATTTTACCTTTTTGACAATTCTTACACATGATGTTGTCAGGCTTGGTCATCGTCGGTAAGCCTCTGACATTTCTCTTTTTGCTAATCTTTATCATGTTGTCAAAGTTCACATGACACAATCTTTTATGCCACATCCATATGTCTTCATTTGTAGCAATCAAACAAGTGGAGTCAGTATCATTCAAATAGAATAAGTTACCTTTTGTCTACTCACCGGTACCAATTAGATTTCCTGATTTATTGAAGATCCTTGCCTTCTTATTTTCAAATGCTACTTTGTGACCTGAATTATTCAACTAAGAAACACTCAATAGATTATAATTCAATCCATTTACCCAATAAGCATTTTCACATTTTATCTGGTTATTTAACATTATTGTTCCTCTACCTTCAACTGGATAAGGTGTGTCATTACCCATTCTCACTTAACCACCTTTTTGGTATTCAAAGGTCTCAAACTTTTTCTTATCACCAGTCATATGGTGAGTGCAGCCACTATCTATGATCCAAACATCATTTTTGCTAACCTTAGATATGAGAGTTGTTTCTACATACCTTTCTTCATCATCATCCTTTACAACCACAAACATTATCTCAGTGTCTTCATTAGATTCAGTATCAGTATCATCATCTTTGCATTTTTCTAGGTAACTGACCTTCTTTCCTTTGTCCTTAAAGTCTTAGGAATCTCTTCTTTCTGATTGTCGGTAGCTTCTGTAATCACCTCTGTCAGAATTCTTTTCAAATGATTTGTCATTACTTTTGTCATCTTTTCTTCTGTTAGTACATCTTGTAGCAAAGTGTTCAATCTCTTTGCAATTAAAACAAACAAGTGGTAATTTACCTTTGTATTTACCTTTGCCTCTTTCCATTCTTCTAGCCATAAGTGCTTCAATTTCATCAAGATCATCTTCTTCACTTTCACTATCACTATATTTTCTCATAGTGTTTTTATGACTTGATTTACTTATTCTCATAGAATTTTTGAATGCAGACTTGATGTTTGGTAAGACACTATTATCAAAGTTATTAATCTCAATGAAATCAGTCTTCCAATTAAACTGTCTAGAGTAACATTGCTATTTTCTACTGCTCTCATTTCTTGAATGGCAAATACTCTAATAGCATAACTAGGTAGTAAGGTTCTTAGAATTTTACTTACCACTGTATCTTCTTCTAGTACACCTCCAACTCCTCAGATAGCATTGACTACCTCTTTGATTCTTGTGTTGTACTGAGTGATGTTTTCACCTTCTTTCATTTTGAGATCATCAAACTTTCCTCTAAGGCTTTCTGCCTTGGATCTCAAAACATTTTTGTCACCACCATGTACAAGCTTCAATTTGTCCCACATCTGCTTTGTAGTTTTGCAGGTTTTGACATTTTCAAATTAAGCATCGAAGAGTGAGGAAGCAAGTTCTATCATCGTGTCGTTGTGCTCATGCTTCTCTCTCATTTTTTCAGTCGTTGGTGCTCCTGTGGGAAACACATATTCAGTATCTAAGTATTGAGTAACATCATTACCAATACTTGATAAGTGGAGTATTATTCTACTCTGCCATGAAGCAAAATTGTCTTTTTTCAACTTGGGCACATCTTGTCTGTTCATCTTGTGATCTTTAGCTTACGTCTTGAAACCTTCCTTTCTAAGCACACAAGCTCTGATACCAATTGTTAGTAATTACTGAGAGGGGGGGGGTGAATTAGTGGCCTCAAAAATTAATCCTTATATCAACCCTTCAAACTTATATCCACAAATTATGTCTTAAGTTATCTTCTTTCCTAGAAGATGTATGCCTTGAAATAATTTAATCAATTTTCTACTTGTCGGATTGCTTTGCTACTCTCTCTTCTTTATGTTTACCGATAAGCAGTTAACTATTTACCAAAACACAGTAAATATGTAGAGTATAATGATAAATCTAGAAATGCATATGTGAAATGTAAAGAAGTAAAGTGATAAACCATAAACACATAACACAAGGATTTTAACATGGAAACCCCGTTAAGGGAAAAACCACTGGGACCGGTACCCCAAATTTTCACTCTTCTAAAGTGAGCCCTGTTAAGATCCAACCCTGTTAAAGGTTACAAACACACTGTTAGGTGTGACCTTGTTAGAGGATTTAGAAATAGTTTGTCAACTAGTATCTAGAATCTAATGCTACCATCCTTGATCAAACGCTCACTTGGCCTATCAATAGATATCGGGCATATCCAATGCTACTTTTGTGATCAAACTTTTTGATACTCCTTGGGATGTATCTTAATTGAAAAAGACTTTTAAGTCCTGCTCGGTTAAGAGGCTTATATGCTTCAATGGTTAAACTGAAACACTACTGATCTATTCATACATACAACTCAATTGTAGATTTTTAGATCTACTGTTGGTCCATTACTTCAATGATCAATATAATCAAATATATACCTTTGCTCCACACTTGTTTTTCTCTATGATGCTTGTCTCACTATTCGTCGATGTCTGCAAAATCTAGCTCTTCCTTTAGCTTGTTGATCGGGACTGAAATGAAGACTTTCTTCTCCTTTTGATTTTCTTTAGCATCTTTCCTCTTCTCTTTTTCACCCCATAATTCATAATTAATTGGGTTTGTCTCTATATAGACATGATTTTCCCTTTTCTTAGATTTCTTGATTCTTGGCATGTTCAACAATTCTTGCTAATAGATTTAAAGAAAATCTTCAGTCTGATCTTGTAGAGATCTTCTTGCCAACTGGACAAAGCATCTTTAAATCAATTACTTATCTCCAGCTTTATCTGGATGATTAAAACAATGATAAGCATCTATTAACTCTATATTTAGCTTCTTGACAGCTAAGCATTTTTGTCATTTTTTGAACTCTCTATTCTATCGGTCAACACTTTAGTTAGTCATCAGTGACAACTGACTGTTCTTTCGATGTGACTTTAGTTGTAATCGGGATCTCTGTCCTTTTTTTTCTCCTTTGGGAAACACTGAAACTCTGCTCATCGGTAATGCTGTGTATTTCCTCGTCGGGCAACACTATGACTTTGTTCTTTTACTCTCACCGTCGGGCGCACTCCGTCGGTGTATGTAGTCACTTAGTGAATACTTGACTTATATGCATTACTGATAGCATAGCCTTTGATTCATCGGTTCTTTGAAGCCTTTGGCAGTATATCCAAGACCATACAAATTATATCAAGTTGACATCAATGACAATACATTACATTAACTGATTTAATGCCTTGCATAATCATCAACTTAACATCTTCAAAAATTCAATCAGTTATATGTCATCATCTATGTAGATGCAGGATGGAGGTGGGGGTGTGGTTGAGGTAGAGGAGGATAGCCATTAGCTCTGGTGGGTACGGAGGATCTGGTCTACGCACACACCACTTAGAGATATTGTGTTTTTATGATATTACTTCATATTTCTTTAATTACCTCTCTTCAACTTTTAGATGGATGATGTGAATGTGAACATAAAAAATGGTCACTTTTCAAGTTTCACACATGATAGATACTTTTGCATTATTGTGTTTTGGAATTAATTATATATATATATATATATATATATATATATATATATATATATATATATATATATATAGTTTAGAAAGTATGGCGCCATTTTTTTATTACAAAAGGATTTCCAAAAAAGTTGGATTGAGGGAGCGGAAGGAGATGGAAATAGATAATAAAGAGGTCATGCTCCTCATTTCAGGGGCACTCTCTATCTCGTTGGAAGTTATCTTTCTTGTTTTGGGAATCCACAAAAAAAAGGAGAAAAGGATTCTTGATTTGGGATACTGGTGACAAAGGTAATTGGGAATAGCAGCAGGATTTGACTCAGTGGGAGGTCAGGAAAGAGAAGACTCCATTTTTCTTCAGCACGCCAATTTTAGGTTCTCTTACTCCTTCTGGTGATGCATTGTATTACATATGAGTACACATTCTTGCTTTATAAATAATTGCATAGTTGTGTTTGTTTCAAGGGTTAGAGGTGGTTATAGTTTTGGGTCTGTAGGCATAAGAATCCGCAATTAGAGACTCTAAACTGTTATCGCTTGTTCTTGTGGAAGTCATTGTTGGGTATTTAATTATGTCAGCTTGACACCCTTCTATGTGTTAGCATTTCACCATGGTTATCGTGAGCCTTTAACGTAACATGTAGTGTAATGGAGTCATAACATGTTTATTTAATCTTAGCTTTGTTGTCTTTATCCACATTATCCAAACACCTGTGTAACCTTTGGGTCAGTTCTCAGCTTGTAGTGGATAGTGTGTGCATTGTTTATTGTTCTTTTCTTCCTTTTTCTCGGCAATAATGAAAGTGGTTTGGTCTGCTCCTTAATCATTTTTGTTCCTTTTCCTTGTTTACGACAACTGGGAATGGTTTGCCTTGTATTTAAATTGGGATTTAATATCATTGGAATTGTGAGGGAATTCTGTTAGAAGCCTCACGTCAATTAAACTATAATACCAATGTTCTCAGCACTGCTCAACCATTCTCTGTAGAATGTTTCTCTCGGCTCAAGAATGAGTTAAACTCTCATCGCACCCTTGTAGAACCGTTGGTTAAATCCATCGCATGTTATAATGATAATCATTGCTTTTGTGAGTAAGATTCCTCAAACAATATTTTCTATAAATTTACTCTTTGCTCAATTAAACTATTCTATGAAATGACCTCTACTCTCAGTATTCTGTTAAATATACGAAGACTTCAGTTGTGTTTTCATATGGTATACATTTCCATCAATATATTTTGAGCAATGTAACTTTTGGTTTCCTTAGCATGTGTGGAAATTTGGATTTTCAACCACCGTTTTCATTGTTCAAAAGTTTTGAGACCTTTAACAAAGTTGTTTGTGCGTCTATCTTGCCTTCACAGCTTTAACCGGTGTGATTCATATTATCCTGTGCAATTTGTTCCACTGTGTGTTTGACTAAGCTGTTTATCACATGAAACCGTGTATCATCTAAGTTTTAAGATTTCCTGTGTAGATGTATTATTTATTTAATACTGGAATCAAGGGAGAAAACAACCTACGCATAACTAAGCACTGAGTTGCAATTTGTCCACAACATCCAATGTCTACCTTAATAGTTTTACATTTTTCTTTATATTTAAAGGAAGAATTTGTGTGTTTTATGCATAGAAGATTGAGTATATTATTCTGGTATCAGTAAGACAATATGTGTTATTTCTTTTTCTTGTGAAGAAAAGAGTACTAGCATTAGCAAGTGGCGTTAAGCATGACTGTAATTAATGTAATTGTTTGTCAAATAGAAGTTTCTTTTGAGTATTGTATAAAAAGAGAAACCATTTTCTTACATCATTGTGTGTTAAGTTGATTGTGCATTCTATATGGGGGGTGTTGAATGTGGGGAAACAGAGGAGGGTAGAAATGAATTGTATACTTTTGTCTACCAGTAGAAACTAGGTGTAATTTTCATTGGCCAAAGAGTGTTGGATATGAATTTTTCTTATATGTTGTTTTTTTATCCATCCCTCTGCCATATCCATGCTTGTACTACTATTTAGACATATGTGTGTTAGTAGTTATGTTCACGGCTGCACTAGATCCATCTGAATCCTTAGTGTCAGTTTCTAGGCTTCTTGGGAAAGGGTTAGTGCATTCTTCATGTCAGGAAGAACCCCGGGGGAGCTAACCACTCCATGGTTGGGTGGTAAAAGTGCCTGAGCCACACTCCAGTCTCAAGATAGCAGATTGACACATGTTAGATGGCTTAGGAGACAGGGACATACAGATGGACATAGGTCTAAGGTATATTTTGTTTTGGTATTATGTACTAATTTTCCATAATCTTATTATCTTTTGATGCATCCATGTACTAAGATGTATTGATGTCTGGCATGCAGGTTGGTATCCAAATCACACTATGTATATCACTTAAAGAAATAGATTATTCTTTTTTAATTTGCATTTGAATGAAGTTTTGATGTGTAGATCGAATCCCTTATTGTAATCAACATAATATTCTTATGGTCATGTGACAATTTAGACATGCATCTATTAAGATGTCTGTATTGTATAAATTACTCTTGTGGTACCTTGATTATTTCAATGTGTAGGTCAAGATCCTATATTAAGTTATTCTCATTATGAATATTTAATGGTTGATTAGACTATGTGTACCCCCGACCATGTATTCTCTTTTTGACATTTTTGCATTTTATGTTTTGTGTGTGACATGGCATTTGTAAGAAAATGTAGTCTTTACATGTGGTATCAGAGCAGTGTTTAACTCTAGGGATTTGGCCTACTGCTTGCTAAAGTTGCATATTTTTGTGTGGGTGCAGGACCTAATCTATCACCATGAACACCAGAAATAGTAACACGACTGGATCTAGCAATGGTCAGATGGACCAGCCCAATCAAAGGCTAGATCAGATTTTAGCTATTCTAACCCAACAAGGGGACCTCCTGCAACAATAGGGTGCACATATGGATCACCTTGAGAATGATATGAGGGGTAGATAGGATGAGAACCATCTGAATGAAGAGAAAAGGAAATTGGAGGAGGATATGAGGATATAGGAGCAACAGAAAAAAAAAAACTCATCTCAGGGCTACAAATGTAGTCGAAAATAGGGGCAAAATAGCTAAGGAGTTCAACAAGGACCTAAAAAAGGTCACACCTCCTACTTTTAGTGGGAAGACTCTTATAGATGATGCTCAGGCATGGATAATTTCCCTAGAAAAATATTTCCATGTTTGAAATTTCTCTGGGAAATCTAGGGCAATGTGGGCTACTTTCCAGCTGATAGGAGAAGCTGCCACTTGGTGGGAAAATGTAATGTCGGAAAAGAACTTCAGCTAGGAGAGATATCATGGGAATAATTCTTACAGTTATTCTACATGATGTGGTTACCTTAGTTATTCTTTGACCGGAAGGTGGCAGAGTTTTAGAATTTGATTCAGGGAGTCCTGATAGTTACTCAATATCATAAGAGATTTTGTCATTTGGTGAAGTATGTTCCACAGTACCAACATGATTAATGATTTAGGACTTGCAAGTTCATAACAGGGTTACGTCTGCATGTGGGTTCCAAAGTTGAAATGCATGAGCCAGAAACCATGGATTTTGCACTCAGAAAGGCTCTTAGACAAGAATAGAGGTTACAGAGTTTGTCCAAGGTGAACAATAACTAGAAATCCAATAACAATCAAGGTTTCAAAAGGAAATACTAGGAGGATAAAAAACATAATGGTGGACGCCAATAGATTCAAAACATGAGGGGAAAAGGACAAGGGAATTCAAGAAGGAATTCCTACCAGAACTCACAGAACCAGAATCCAAACAAGGGAAATAACATGGATTCTAACAGGAATGGAAACAGGAGGGACAAACCAGAAGGAAAATAGGGACCTCGAGATGGGTGTTTTGTCTATGGAGGTGATCACTTTTCTGCTAGATTTCCATAGCATTTAGATCATAGAGGCCTTCAAGCACAACATCATATTCACATAGCTATTGATCACAAGTAGGCTGATTTTTAGGCTACCCCTATCCAGATGACTAGTAATCTTTTTGGTCATAATGTTTCAATTTTAATAGATATAGGAGCTACTGAATGCTTTGTAGATCCTAGAGTTGTATCTATGATTTCAGTTAGAGAATGATTTATGGCTAAACCTTGGATTTTAGAATATGGCAATAGGGCAAAGCATCGGGTAGAGCAGTGTTTATCTTGCAGTGAGTTAGAACTTCCTAGTTTTCTCACGTAAGTTAATCTTTATGTCACCCCTTTGGAATCATATGATGTTATATTAGGAATCAATTGGCTAACCATGCATAAGGCCATTGTATATTGTAGAGATAAGTCTGTTGTATTCTTTGATGAAGTGGGAGAATCTATAGTAATAAGAGGTGTGAAGCGACCTAAGGAATTGAGGCAAATCTCTGCTATGCAGTTAAAAAGGCAAAAGAGGAAGGGGTGTATGTTATATGTAGCACATGTAAAGGATATTGATGCAACTCCTAGTGTGGATGATTCCCCCTTATTACAGGAATTCTGGGATGTATTTCCAGAAGAATTTCCTAAACTACCTCCAAAGAGAGAATTTTATTTCTCCATCAATTTGATGCCTGGAACAGAGCCACAATCTAAGGCTCTGTACAAAAGGGCTACTACTGAGATGTATGAACTGAAGATTCAACTCCAAGAAATTTTGGACAAGGGGTTCATACGCCCTAGCGTATCACCATGGGGAGCCCCAGTGATCTTTGTTAAGAAGAAGGATGGTACTTTGCGACTATGTATTGATTACAGAATGCTCAACAAAGTGACCATCAAAAATAGGTATTCCCTTCCATGAATAGATGAGCTATTCGATCAAGTGAAAGGTGAAACTGTGTTTTCTAAGATCGATTTGAGATCTGGATATCATCACCTTTAGATTAAGGATGAGGAAATATCAAAATTTGCTTTCAAGACACGGTATGTGCATTACAAATTTGTTGTTCTACCTTTTGGATTAATGAATGATCCTGTCTCTTTCATGAACCTTATGAACAATGTTTTCAGAGACTATTTGGATAACTTTATGGAGAATTTTATTGATGACATCTTGATTTACTCTAAGAACATGGAGGAGCATGAAGAGCACTTGTGTATAGTCTTACAATGTGATGAAGGGTGCTCCCCTTAATACCACAAACACATAACAGAAACAGAGAAACAACAACAATTTGCAAGAACAGAAAATGGGCTTCTTATTATCTCCACAAATGTGGAATTACAAACTTTCAGAATTACAATATGCAAAGCCACATGGGCATTTTACTTACAATCTTCTGTAGGACAAAGTCTCGAATTATTACTCCGATCCACCCATAACTTCCCTAGACAACCCTACGGGCCTTCTTTATATAGGCAATTTCCACCGCCCGAGAAGGTTCCAGAAATCTAGCCATTAAGGCCGACTACCCTTAACATTAATTATTTTTCACTTTTATTACAAAAAGGGTCGGCTTTGAATATTTACAAAATATGAGATTAGGTAGCCCAACTTC
>MU225521.1:897935-908592 GCA_018584345.1 Thuja plicata | reverse complement strand
CAATACCTTCTTCTTGTGCATATCCCTTGCATACTAACCTTGCTTTGTTTCTAGTGACTTCTCCATTCTCATTCAGCTTGTTTCTGAATATCCATTTGGTACCGATGACATTCTTGTCATCTAGTCTTGGTACTAGTGTCCATGTACTGTTCTTCTCAATTTTTTGTGTTTCTTCATTCATAACACTGACCCATTCCTCATTTTCAAGTGCAGTATTAACATATTTAGGCTCAAAATCACAAAGTAAACATCTAGTGTTTAGTGACTTACTTCTTGTTCTCATTCCAACCTTCTTGTCTCCTATGATTTAATTTTGTGGATGATTTCTTCTGACATACTTGGCAAGTTTTGGTTAAGCTCTATGTTCATCATTTTGATTAGCTTCTTGACCTTCATTCTGATCTCCATCGCTCAGAACATCATTTTGAGGATTTTCCTAATTTTTGGTAATTGGAGCCTGATGCTCGGGTGCAATGATCTGTTGCTCAGGAGCGATACACTTTTGCTCAGGTAGAGTGTTAGGTTTTGTATAAATAAACCTATTATAGTCCTCTAGTTCTCTTCTTCTTTCCTTGTCATTCTTTTCTGCAAATTCATCTATTTTCACATTTGCACTTTCAATGATTTTGTTAGATGACTTGTTAAGACATTTATAAGCCTTGCTTTTGGTTGAATACCCTAGGAAGATACCTTCTTCACTTTTGGAGTCAATTTTTCCATTTCTATCATCCATCAAAATATAAAATTGACTACCAAAGATTCTGAAGTAACTTACATTGGGTGTATGACCATACCAAAGCTCATAGGGTGTCCTTTTTGTGTCCTTCAATTATAGTATGTTTAATGTGTATACAACAGTACTAACAACTTCCCTCCAAAAAGTTTGAGTGATTATTTTCTCAATCATCAATGTTCTTTCACAATCAATAATTGATTTGTTTCTCCTCTCAACAATTCCATTTTCTGTGGTGTTCTTAGTGCAGAAACCTGTCTTTTAATTCCATACTCATTGCAAAAGTTAGTGAATTCATCTGAAGTAAATTCCCCTCATCTATCCGACCTTAAGAATTTCAATTTATTTTCACTTTGTTTTTCTACCATATCCTTATACCATTTGAACATCTTGAATGCTTCTGATTTATCTTTTAAAAACATAATTGTCATCATTCTAGAATAATCATCAACAAAGAGAATAAAATACCTATCTCCATAGTAACTCTTTATCCTCATGGGTCCACATAGATCAGTATGGACTAATTATAGAATTGCATTAGATGTATAGGTTTTACTCTTGAAACTAGAATTTGTCATCTTACCTTTTTGACAATTCTTGCACATGATATGCTCGGGCTTAGTCATGCTCAGTAAGCCTCTGACTTTCCTTTTGTTGTGTATCTTTATCATAGTGTCAAAGTTTACATGACACAATATTTTGTGCCACAACCATATGTCTTCATTTCTAGCCATCAAACAAGTGGTGTTAATGTCATCAAGATAGAAAATGCTACATTTTGTCTTCTCACTGGTTCCAATCAACCTTCCTGATTCATTGAAGATCTTTGCCTTCTTATTTCAAATGCTACTCTGTGACCTCAATTGTTCATCTATGAGACACTTAACAAATTATAATTTAGTCCTTTCCCAATAAGCATTTTCACATTTGATCAGGTTATTTAACATTATAGTTCATTTACCTTCAACTCAACAAGGTGTGTCATTACCCATTCTTACTGAACCACCATTATAGTATTCAAAAGTTTCAAACTTTTTCTTATCACTGGTCATGTGGTAAGTGCAGCCACTATCTTTGATCCAAACATCATTCTTACTAACCTTAGATATGAGTGCAGTTTCATATCTTTCTTCTTCTTCATCTGTGTCATCCTTCATGGCCACAAATACCATCTCAATGTCTTCCTCAGATTTGGTGTCAGTTTCATTAGCTCTGTTCTCAACTAGGTAACAAGATTTCTTCTCTTTGTCCTTGCAGTTTTGGGTATCTCTCTTGTCAGATTGTCAGTTGCTTTGGTAATCTATGTTATCACCTCTATCAAACTTCTTCTCATATGATTTGTCATTACTTTTAACATCTTTTCTTCTATTTGGACATCTTGCAGCAAAGTGTCCAACCTCTTTACAATTTTAACATACAAGTGGTAATTTACCTTTGTATTTACCTTTGCCTCTCTGCAATCTTCTTGCCATTAGTGCTTCAATCTAATCAATTCCTTGATCCTCATTATCACTTTCACTATCATTTCTAATAGTATGTCTATGACTTGAATTACTTATCTTTAAAGAATATTTGAATGCAGATTATATAGATGGTAAGACACTATTATCAAAGTTATTCATCTCAAATGAAATTAGTCTACCAATCAAACTATCTAGAGTAACTGTATTGTTTGCAACTGCTCTCATTTCTTGAATAACAGAAACTCTAATAGAATGCACAGGCAGTACAGTTCTTAAGATTTTACTTGCCACTTTCTCCTCTTCAAGTGTACCTCCAACTCCTCAGATATCATTGACTACCTCTTTGATTTTGTAGCTATACTGAGTGATATTTTCTCCTTCCTTCATCCTTAGGTCATCAAACCTCCCTCTTAGGCTTTCTTCCTTTTCTCTTAGTACATTATCATCTCCTCCATGTACTAGCTTCAACTTATACCACATTTTCTTTTTAGATGTACTGGTTTTGACATCTTCAAACTTAGTATCAGAGAGTGACGAGGAAAGTTCTATCATCATGAAATTGTGCTCATGCTTTTCTCTTAATTTCTCAAGAGTGTGAGGTACTATAGGAAACACATATTCAGTATCTAAGTATTGAACAATATCATTTCTAATACCTGATAAGTGGAGTCTTATTCTGCTTTGCCATGATGCAAAGTTATCTTTATTCAACTTGGGTACATCTCATCTGTTCATCTTGTGATCTTTTGCTTGAGCTGTTAAACTCCCTTTCTAAGTACAAAAGCTCTGATACCAATTGTTCGTAATAATTGAGAGGGGCAGGGTGAATCAATGGCCTCAAAAATATTCCAATTAATCAACACAAAAACTTAGTACCACAATATTAAGCCTCTAGTTATCTTTAGTCCTATAAGATGAATTCCTCCAAATATACTTATTAAATTACTACTACGCGAAATGCTTTGTTAAACCTTATACTGTATGTTTACCGTATACCAGTCTATCAATTTACCAAAAAATAGTAAATTACTTAGAGTATACCAATCAATCCAGTTAAGCTATGTGTAATGAAAAACACTAAAGTAATGAATCATAAACACATTGACACATGGATTTTTAACATGGAAACCTTATTAAGGGAAAAACCACTTGGGACTGGTAACCCAAAATTTTCACTCTTCTAAAGTGAGCTCGATGAAGAGCTAGCCCTATTAAAGGTTACAAACACATTGTTAGGTGTGACCTTGTTAGAGTATTTTAAAAGATTAGTTTGTCACTTGATATCGGGCATCTCTATGTTTCCTTCCTTGATCAAACACTCTCTTGGCCTATCAATAGGTATCTGGCATCTCATGCTATCTTCATGATCAAACTTTTTGATACTCCTTGGGATGTATCTCAACATAGAAAGGATCTTTAAATCCTTCTCAGTTAAGAGACTTTCTGTAACAATGGTTAAACTGAAATAGTATGATCTGTTCACATATACAACTTATACTTTCAGATTTTCAGATCTATTATAATCTCATAAAACTAATATGGTCAATATGTCTTTTTAATACCTTTGCTCCACTTTTTTTCTACTTAGTGATGCTATGCTATGTTGCTTGGTGTCCGTAGAAATCCTTAGCTCTTTTCTCAGCTTGATTGATCAGGACTGTATGAAGTTTTTCTTCATTAGTTTCTCTCCAGCATCCTCTTTTTCATTCACTCCCCTTAATTCATAATGAATTAAGTTGTCTCTATATAGACATGATATCACCATTTCTAAGTTCTTGATTTTCTTGATCTTGGCATGATCCACAATCCTCGCCAATAAGATTTAAAGTAAAACTCATGTTTTATCATGTAGAGATCTTCTTTCCAATTGGACAAAACAACTTTAAATCCTTTACTTATCTTTGGCTTTATCTTGTCGATGAAAATAATGATAACTACCAGTTAAGTCTATATTTAGCTCTTCCAGCTAGATATCTTTTTGTTTCTAAACTCCAGTTACTTTTGGTGCTTTAACTCTTATTAGCTTTGGTCAACACTTCAATTCTCCTTGGGGTCACTTGTCCTTTGGGCATGTCTGTCCGTCAGGTTACACTATAATTCTAGTCGCTGGGTATGCTTGTGATTCTTCTCATTGGTAGTGCTCATCAGTTTACTTTCTCAGGCATCACTATGAATTAACATTTGGTGATCTCTGTCTCTCGGGTTCCACTAGCCGTTAGTGTTTGAAGTCACATAGTGAATTCTTTTCTTTTATGCATTACTGAAAGCATAATCTTTATCTCTCTGAATCTCTAAAGTCTTTGACACTTTGATTATAACCGATTAGATTATATCATGTTGACATCAATGACAATACAATCCATTAACTAATTTAATGTCTTGCATTATCTTTTTGCATTTCAATGATCAACTTAACAGCTTCAAACATTCAATCAGTTACATGTCATCATTAGCTTGTAGTGAATAGCTTGTGCATTGTTTATTGTTCTTTTCTTCCTTCTTCTCGATAATAATGAGAGTGGTTCAGTCTACTCCTTAATCAGTTTTGTTCCTTTTCCTTGTTTACGATAGCTTAGAATGGTTTGCCTTGTATTTAAACTGGGAATTAATGCCATTGGAATTTTGAGGGAATTATGTTAGAAGTCTCGCATCAATTAAACTATAATACCAATATTCACGGCACTTCTCAACCGTTCTCTGTAGAACGTTTCTCTTGGATCAAGAATCAGTTAAACTCTCATCACATCCTAATAGAACCATTGGTTGAATCCATCGCATGTTATAATGATAATCATTTCTTTTGTGAGTACGATTCCTTGAACAATCTTTTCTGTAAATTTCCTCTTTTCTCAATTAAACTGTTCTATGAAACGACCTCTACTCTCGGTATTCTATTAAATAGATGAAGACTTCAGCTGTGTTTTCATATGGTATACATTTCCATCAATATATTTTGGTCAATGTAACATTTTTTTTTCTCAGCATGTTTGGAAATTTTTATTTTCAACCATCATTTTCATTGTTTGAAAGTTTTGAGACCTTTAACAAAGTTGCTTGTGCATCTATCTTTCCTTCACAACTTTAACCAGTGTGATTCATATTATCCTATGAAATTCATTCCATTATGTGCTTGACTAAGCTGTGTATCATGCGAAACTATGTATCATCTAAGTTTTTAGATTTCCTTTGTAGATGCGTTCTTTATTTAATATTGGAATCAAGGGAGAAAACACCCTACACATAACTAAGCACTGAGTTGCAATTTGTCCACAACATCCAATGTCTACCTTAATAGTTTTACATTTTTTATTTTTATTTAAAGGAAGAATTTGCACGTTTTATGCATAGAGAATTGAGTATATTATTATGGTATCAGTAAGACAATATGTGTTATTTCTTTTTCTTTTGAAGAAAAGAGTACTAGCATTAGAATGTGGCATTAATCCTGACTGTAATTAACGTAATTGTTTTTCAAATAGAACTTTCTTTTGAGTATTGTATAAAAAGAGAAACCATTTTCTTACATCATTGTGTGTTATATTGATTGTGCATTCTATATGCGGGGGTGTTGAATGTGGGGACATAGAGGAGGGTAGAAATGAATTGTATACTTCTACCTACCAGTAGAAACCTAGTGTAATTTGCAATGGCCAAAGCGTGTTGCATATGTATTTTTCTTATATGTTGGTTGTTGATCCATCGCTCTACCATATCCATGCTTGTACTACTATTTAGACATATGTGTGTTAATAGTTATGTTCATGGCTACACCAGATCCATCTGACTCCTCAGTGTCAGTTGCTAGGCTTCTCAAGCAAGGGTCAGTGAGCTCTTCATGTCAGGAAGATCCCAGGGGGAGCTAACCACTCCGTGGTTGGGTGGTAAAAGCGCCTGAGCCACACTCCCATCTTGAGATAGCAGATTGACACATGTTCGATGGCTTAGGAGACAGGGACATACAGATGGACAGAGGTCCAAGGTATTTTTTGTTTTGGTATTATGTACTAATTTTCCATAATCTTATTATCTTTTGATGCATCCACTGAGATGTATTGATGTTTGGTGTGTCGGTCGACATCCAAATCACACTGTGTATATCACTTAAAGAAATAGATTATTATTTTTTAATTTGCATTTGGATGAAGTTTTGACATGTAGGTCGACTTATTTTAATCAACATAAAATTCTTATGGTCATGTGATGATTTAGACATGCATCTGTTAAGATGTATGTATTGTAAAAATTTCTTTTTGTGGTACCTTGATTATTTCAACATGTAGGTTGAGATCGTGTATTAAGTTCTTTTCATTATGAATATTTAATGGTTAATTAGACTATGTGTACCCTCAACCATGTATTCTCTTTTTTACATTTCTACATTTTATGTTTTGTGTGTGACATGGCATTTGTAAGAAAATACAGTCTTTACAGCTTTTCATCAACTACTTAGTATCTCTTTGATACATGTTACAATCTTCTAACACAAATTCCATCAATATGCACAATTGCCTTTCATTTGTTAAATGATGATATTCTATACATGTTACCAAAAAAATCTCACCTTAATGAATTCAATGAGAACCTTCTATTTCACCTTTGTATCAATTTTATTATCTATCAATTATTGGGAATATCTCGTAATAGAAAATTAAGATTACATATGACCTTAGTAATAGCCTCGTGGTATTTACCATGTAGAGAAAAAAAATCTCTTATATGCTTGGTTATTGGTGAAACTACATTTTTAAGGATATTAATCAAATAGTGAAGAATTTTTTTGGGAACCATAGAAGGGATTCTTCGAATGATGGTTTACAGAGGAGGCACATACAACATTTCAAGAAGCCACCACAAGGTCTGCATGCTTTTGTTGGTTTGGGCGAACATTTTCATGGCATAAACCTTTACAAATCCAACTTGGGTTATGATTCTGAGTGTTTGAAATGATGAATGCAGAGGTTATATTTTAGAGGGTTTTGAGGTGAGATAGTAATCCCACTCAGTTTTTTGGAAGTTTGAATACAGTGATCAAGAAAAAGGCTTGAAATTGTAGAATAAGGGTTCTCGAAAACCGATTTGGGTGTGGTTTTGGAGCAACCATATGGTGGGGTTAGGGGATATGTTCCTCATGGATCCTCTTTGTGAGACTGTCAAATTGGACAAGGTCCCTATAAATTAGATAATGGGTAGATGGATATTGTTTTTCTACTTGCGAATAATGCCTTTTCTATGGTAGTGGAGGTCAAAATAGAGGAGGAGGTTGACCACAATGTGGTTGTCTTCTTATAGCTAGGTTTGATCGATCATTTTAGATGGATTTGGCCTAGTTTGATTTGATTTTCACAAGTGGATCTTGGAATATTGGGAGCCGATTCTTGAAGGTTGTGTGCTGATTTACCTTGTGGCTAAGGGTTTCTTTATTGTTGTTTTTTGAGAATCTACAGGATAGGAATAAGATCCTGTGTGATTAAAAATGATGTTGGGAGAACAAACTTTCTTTGATGTTAAAGTCCTGGCATCTGGACTTCAGCTTTGCTAAGGAAGTATTTGAAAAAATTCCATTGCACCAACATGGGTGAGACTTCCTGATCTACCTCTACATCTTTGGTTTGATTATTACTTTGAAGTAGTAGGTGATTATTTAGGGAAATTTATGATGGTGGATGAAGGATCTTCAAATTTTCTCCACTCCAATTTTTCTCAAATCCTGGTGGAAATTGATATTGCTAAGGAGCTTCATGTTGAAATTATAATCAAAACCTCAAAGGGTAGTTGGATTCAGCCTTTGGATTATGAAGGGGTTCCCTTCAGATGTAGAATATGTTTCCAAAATAGACATATGGAAACTTAGTGCATCAAAGGCAAAGTGTGCAAGCCAGATTCATGGTGGAAGGATGCTTCTGACTAGCATTATACGGTTTAGAAGAAGGTAGAGCAACAAAAGACTTTCGCTCAAGATGTGTATGGGGGTCAACATAAATCTTCTCCTAATGTGGATAAGGTGGAAAAAACCATGAAAAATAATGATAGTATGTATGTTGCGGGTTGTGAAGGGGAGGTTATATAGAGTATTGGGGCTGCTACTCTAGCCGAAAAGGAGAAAAAATATCCAGTGGGGACTCAATATTTTGGGGATGATCTGTTGATAGTTTGGGATCAATCCCAAAAAGAGGTGGGATGTTTAGATGATCGGGCCTAGGATTCAATGGATTGTTCTTTAGATTGGCAAAATAAAGCTGCTAGACTAGAAGAGGGTTAGCGCATTGTTAAAGGAAAAAAGAACAGGAAATCTAAGATGAGATCCTTCAACATGACTCTTCGCTTTGATACAAAGCGAGGCAAAGTTAGTAAATCTTGACTCTTGTCTATTAATAGACCTTTTTGTTGTGCCTTTGTTTTTGGAAAGGTGGATTCCCTTGATGTATCCACCCTTGGTTCGGGCCAATTTTAATTTTGATTCATATTTAAATAAAATCATAACTTATTATTGATTAAAAAAATATCATGGGAATTACCATGTAGGGAAAAACTATCTTACATACTTGGTTATTATTGAAACATAGTAATTATTTCTCTTTTATTTTTAGGATATTAATCAAATAGTGAAGGATATTTTTTATTAACTATTTTAATTATGTTTAAATGTGTATATATTTAAGTTTTATAAATGAATAGTTTGATATGTGTGTGTATAATTTTAGTAAATTACTGATATTTTAATTCATATGATTTTATGTATCAAATATAAATGATTATATTTATAATTATGAATTTATTAAAAAAATAAAAAATGAAAGCATTTATTTTCTAAGAGTGTTAATTTTGACATTAGTGGTCAATATTATCTTCAAACAATGTAAGATGATTGAATGTATCTTGTTTGTATAGGTGTTCATTTTTGTGATGTTAGTTACTTTCAAAATATATATTAGACATTGACTTAAATAAGTGTATGGAAGAATCATCTTATACTAAATGAATTTTGAAGTGAGTACAATCATCTTAAAAAAATGTTCCTCAACTACAACCTAAACCAATGATCTCTATGGGGGGAAAAAACATAGAATATTTGTTTCTCAACTACATCGTCACTTGGGGGCTTTTGGGGTTAGTGACCCTGAAACAAAATTTTATTTATAATTTATCATTAAGTCATAGATCTAACAGTGGATATTTTGTTTATTTTGTTTTCCCTAGAAGGCAACCCTATTTTATGAAGGCATTGCCTTACAACTATTTTATTCTGATGTATTTTGAGAATTTGATAGTTGTTGAGTTGTCTCTAGATCTTCATTAGCGATATTGTTGTGAGAATGTTTCTTTGAAAGTATATTGTAATCTATTGTTGATTTCTAGATAATATATTGAGTGGGTTTTGGAGTGTGGGTTTTTTTTCTCTCGAAAGGGGTTTCCCCGGGTAAATTATTGTATTGTGGTATGCATGTTATTTATGTTTATTTCTATTAAGTTTCTATAGCTATTGTAAAAATTTGAAATTTTTGCATAACCCTCCTCTCAAGATAAGTGTAGGAATTTGTTGTGCTACCTTTACTTATTTACAATGATGTGATTAATTCATTAGGAATAAAGGGTTTTGTTGATGTAGTTTGGGCAAGAGAATTAGACATTCAAAGGTCCACTAATGGCTATGTGTTTACTTTGTTTGGAGATACAGTGAGTTCGATGAGTAAATAATAACCTACATTTGCATTGTCCACCACTGAAATAGAGTATATGGTCGCTAAACATGCCACTTAGGAGGTGGTTTGGTTATAAATATTTTGTAATGGTATTGGTTTTTATTCTAGGACAATGAGGAATATATGTGATGGTCAAAATGTCATATGTCTGGCCAAATACCCTTTGTATCATGCTCGTACTAAATATTTTGATGCTTAGTATTATGCAAGATATTATTAATAGTGGAAAATTATTGATTGAAATTTTTGACACTTTTGATAATGTTGTAGATATTCTCATAAAGCCTGTGACCATAGATAAGCTATCTTGGTGCAGGAAGGTCATGGGCCTTCGTCACTATAATTAATTTGTATTGTGCATATCTGTAGGGTAATTTATAATGTATGATGTCAAGTGGGAGAATGTTAGGATTTAGATGTCATCAACCTTGTAAATCCTTTGATTAATTATTTTCTTGTGTCATTTTTCATTTACCTATAAGAGGGTAAACCTTGTAACCAATGGTGGTGACAGAACTCATGTAAAATAAAAGTTGTAATTATCATGTGTCCTCTAGGAAAAGGACAAATAGCCAGGTCTCCCATTTTGAATATCTTAATTTGAGGTTCTTAGACACATTTTAGGAGTTTTAAGTGCATGTATGATACTTATGATAGACATTACGGGCTCCTATGACAAGATTTTATGATAAAGACTCTTGTAATTTGCAGGGGAATACTAAGAAATATAATGTTGTTGTATATATATATATATATATATA
>MU225521.1:864732-881571 GCA_018584345.1 Thuja plicata | reverse complement strand
AGTGTCCACTTTGTTGATTCTTTAGAGAGTGAATCATTAGGTTATCCCTCCTAAAATCAAAAGGAAGAAGGATGCAAATCCTTGACTCATTGGCCTATGTTCTCAAAACCATAGCCTGGCTTATAGTACTTTGTTTTAAGGTAGTCATTGCAATCTCTAAATTGTTCTATAAGTTGTTACAGTGAGGTTTTTGGTTCATACCCAGTGAATGAAACAATCCACCAAATACATAGACTGAGATATCAGAAATCTTTAAAAGGTAAAACCTGCCTAAGTTTGTGGAGCTCAAAAATGAAGAAGGATCTTATCCAATCCTTAGAAATTAGTCTTTCTCTTTCCTAAAAGAAGTTACAACTGAGTAAACAAGGTATACTATCATCATTAGGTAAGTGTTGCAAGAAAAAGAGCTAACAGTGTTCTAGCCTTCGACCTTGTGTAAGGCCCTCCATGAGGTGTTTGAGACATAGTGTGGTCCAAATTTTATAACTAAAATAAGTGATATAAAGCAAAAAAAAAAGGATAACCTTTCCAAGGAAGTTCGAGTTATGTTTTGGACAAGGGTAATTCTAAGGACAGATGTTGATTTATCTTGATCTCAAATTTTTGATGATGTAAAAGATAAGATTTGTAGACCTAAAACACGGTAAATTGGGTACCTATTCAGAGGTAAATCGGGTTGGTCTCTAATTAACAAGGTTGTAGTAAGGGTCTATGGTGTCTATCCAATCGTTTTGTATGTGTGTGACTCACTTAAGAGCCTAGTCGACCATGCTGGCTCGTTAGGGATATTCACCCGATCCAGATTATCATCAACACACCTCTCTTGGGCTTGGCTAGATAAGATGGAACTTTGGTTCATGCCTTGTTTATATACTGATCGAAAGGATTACCAGTTTAAGGTCATTCTCTGAGGAAGAAGCGCATTCCCTGGATAGGCCTTTCTAAAAAGTATAAAGGTGTCTAATCTAATAGATTGTACAAGTGCACCCAAAACTCAAGACACAAGGTAAATTGATTAAGCTCTGAAAGTTTGAAATGTGAACTAAGCTACACCACCATACAAGCACAAGTGTTCAGTTTTAAAGCCCAAAGTAGGTGATGATTTGCTTGATTTGCTTGTTCGGTTTTAACAACACCAAATTGAAATTTTTTTTTCCTTTGTTCAATTGTTAACTACAATGTCAATTTTAAGCACCAAATTGGAAAAGTGAGATTTGTGATGTTTGGCATACAATGTTCTTTTTAAGCACTAAAATAACAAATGAGTTAATTTTAGTTGCTTTGTTAAATCTGTTTCCAACATCACAAGTTGAAACAACAAGGTTAGTAACACGTGTTGAATTCTGAAATTTGACTAAGTCTAAAATTTGTTAAAATCCTCCAAAATCTAGATTTTGTATTTTAACTCCTAGAGATCTAAAACCACTCTCAAACATCCTAAAATTATATATTTAAAATATAACTTAAAGTATAAGAAATATAATATGTCAAACAAAATGTTATATTTTAAATATTCCAAACAAAATTTTAGAAGCTGATAATTGCAAAACATAAATACCTTCCCTCAATTGCGGTAAAGTTTTGGCAAATGCAAAAAAATTTTAGTGATTGCAGCAAACTTTTGGCGATTGCGGAAAACTTTCAGCAATTGCAGAAAACTTTTGGTGATTACGACAAACTTTTGGCAATTGCGGCAAACTTTTGGCAATTGCGGGAAACTCCTTGGTGATTATGGCAAAATACCAGAAATAAAGATGTAAAGATTACATAAAATGATTGTGAAACCCACAGATCAATTGTGGTATTAAACCAATCAATTGTGGCACAGTTTTTTCAATTGCAGCAAAATACCAACAATTGCAAAATTACACAGATATCGAGAAAATGCTGGAAATTTAGGTCTACAACCATACGGTCATGGCTGATTGATTCTATCTATGGTTTGCAAGAGATATTTGGGTTGTTTGATTCATGTTGGGTTCACCAAAATGTATGCCTCCTCTTTCATGATCTGTGGTTCCCAAGCTTTCCAAATGCGAGGGTTAGTAGCAACGGTTTTACAATGATAGAAATCAAGTGCACAAGAACTACTAAAATGAATAACTTGAAATGTAACCAATAAAATGTTCAAGAAAAGAAACGAAAACAAATAAATGCAAACCCCAAAGTGCTTGAAGCTTCTATTATCTCTCTCTACTCCTTCTAAAATGCTATTTTTGATGTTCAGTATTGGTGTGCGCAACGTCTATGACTTGAGAAGCATCGAGAATTTGCTAATTGAAATGAGTGTGTGATCACAAGATGGCTTGATTGCTAGAACCAAACTGACATAGTAATGGCACACAAGAGCTTAAAATCCTAGATGTATGATCGCAAGAAGGGTTGAATGCTAGAACCAATCTAACATAGTAATGGCGCACGAGAGCTTGAAATCCTGGATTCTTCAAATGGTTATGAAGGGTTTATTATATATGAATTGGGGATGAAATGAACGGTTGAGATCAATCCCAGAGATAGGGAGATGAATGGTTGAGATCAAAGGGAATTGAAGAAGCCATCAGTAAACTCCACCTCTTCAATTGGTAAAGAGGAGACAAAGTTTGGTTGACTGAAGAGCTAATTGTTAGTTACCTTTTTAAACTGAAGAGGTGGGTGAAGTTACCCATGTGGACTGGAGAGGTGGGTGAAGTTACCCATGTGGAATGGAGAGATGGGTGGAGTAACCCATGTGATTCGATTGGAGTTCTCTTTGAAGATAAATGAATATTTAATTCATTTATTTAATTAAAGTTCTCAACATCTGAGATAATTGAATTCTTTTTTATTTAGAATTGCTTTATTGATTGAAATTAAATTAATTCAATTGGAAGAATTTAATTAGTAAGTTTAAATATTTGAATTTAAACTATAGGAAATTAAATTAAATTAATTAATTAATGGTAATTAATCAATTAAGGTTAATTAATTTTTGGAATTTTATTAAATGATTTGGGGAATAAATTTAGAGGAAAATAGATGATTAATTAATGATTAAAAAACCATTAATTAATATATTAAAATTAGTGTTTTTAATGTAAGGTTGCAAGCCTGTCCATTTTTGGGTTACTTACCATATAGTTTTTTGGTCATTAAGGACTTCAATCTTCTTCTTGTGCATTGTCGCATTGTGATAGGATGTCATATGCGGGTTGTTGGAGCCTCTTTGGATCATGTTGTAAGAGTTTGAGCTCATGTTGATCAGCCTAGTGTGATGTTGATATAATGTTAATGATTCTCTCATCTCATCCTAGTGACACATGGTGAGAGGACATAATTATTGTATGAATCGATTGTAATCGTGATGTTTTCTCTCCTCCATCTCTATTTTTTCATTCTTTGTGGTGAGTGGTTTTGTTCCTAGTCTTCCACTATTCTCACTTGTTTTTGAAATGGTGTGGTCATGTTTTTTATTAGATTAAAAATGGTGTGGTCATGTTAAGGTGTTCTTGTTTTTCATAGTTTCCTTTGTGACACTTTTGTTGGCCCAATGTTAAGATAATGGAAAGGGTGTGTACTGAGAGGGGAGGGGTGAATCATTACCTTAAAAAAATTTAGTCAATTCTTTACATTCACTATTTGTAGTAACCGACTGAGTAGATTGCTTATTCCAAACATATAGTATCAATGCTAAAAGGTAAATGCATGTAAAATAAACATTACACATATATTAAATTAAGTACTCATGAAACTAGTATTTTGGTATCCCAGAAAACCCTTGTTAGAAGGTAAAAATTGTGGTGGGATGAGACCTACAAAACTTCACTACTGCAGTAATAAAGATAGCATGTTAAAGCTTTTACAAAATGATCACTTATGATGATATTACCCTGTTAGGAGTAACAAAAAGATTGACTATATCTACCTTGTGTGAGGATTCAGCAACACAATCTATGTGTGCACTCGGTTAAGAGATTTTCAATAAGACGATGTTAAGAGATTTTGGGTCTATTACAATTGTTAGAGAGTAACAGAAAAATGATCTGAAACATATACAATCTCAAAATTATTGATAAAGATCCAATAAGTTCATACAAAACATATCACCTTAATGTGAATGATAATACCTTCTCTGTTCTGCTCAGTAGCCTTGCCTTAGTTCTGTAAACTGATTTCTACAATGTGGTCTCTATCCTTGAATCTCTTGTCTAATCTCTAATGTCTGTAGTATGGCGGCTAGTTGATCATTTCTTGATCAACATACTTAAAAAAATTTGACATCTATACATTTATATATCAAATGATGTGACCTAATTAGGGTTCAACAATTACATTCTTATCCTAAGATCAATGGTGTACATAATTTACCTTGATCATCTACACATAGGAGACATAAAAAATTAATGTTGTAAATCTGTAATTAATGTCCTCCTCGTTCGTGTAAACTATTATCTAGGTCGGCTCAAAAGTTGTTACATACAATAATGTGCCATAACAAACTTTTAAGTGGACTCTGTTCCACTCAGTTAATGTTGTTCCTCGGTGTATATTGTGTATCTTTCTTATACTAGTGTTCGGTTATTCTTGTATAGCTTAGTGTTGTCTACTCTTGGTATAGTCTATTTACTCGATTATCATTGCACTCGGTTAACTCTGGGCGTGATCAATTTTCTCAGCTAACTCTGCACTTTGGTGATATATACCGACTTTTTTGTGTTGACTCTGTCACCGACTGTCCATTATGTCTGCTTGATAACTAATGACAACTTCAATGTGCAATTGGAGTAACATTCTCCCCCTTTTGCATTAGTATAAAAAACATAGTACTGTACATAATATACTATACATGATTACTCCCCCTTTGTACATGCTCCCCCTATGTATATACTCGGTATATGTATATGAACATCCTGATTGTAGTATCCCCCTTTACTATATATATATATATATATATATATATATTTCCCCTTGTTTTGAAATAATGAAAAAAGGTGTGTAACTTACAGCTTGTCAAAAATATTGGGATGGGCATTCTTGAGAATTTCCAATAACTTCTCACATTCATCCTTTAAGTGCTCTAGGGTGAGTATCTCTAATTGTAGTTGGGCATGCATATCATATATGCTTTCTATCACTGATAAATCTAGGGTGGCAATGAGATTATTTTCTAGAGTCGCATGTTTTTGCATCATTGCTAAATGTGGTAGCAATGTTGCCTAGAGCTCAGTTACTTGCTCTCTGATTTGTTCCTCTTCTTTCTTCAAATCCTGTCTCAACTATTGGTTTTGAAGTATCTTCTCATAATGCAACTATAATGCATGTTGCTCAGTTGATAGACTATGTGCACTAGCCTGTAGATCTTGATCTATTTTCTTTAACTTTTCACTAATCTTAGTAGTGAAGTGGTCTAGTGTGCATGACTATTGTAGAATAGTAATGGCTTCATATATAACCATTTACAAATTCTGACAGAGTTACCTTATGTATTGCCACTATCTGGCTGATCTTCTCGATAACTTTATATTGAATCTTCTTCTCTGCTCTCTCTTCAAGTCTTTTCTCGGCATCAATGTCAGGCTTGTCAATTGCGTTGGTGAGCATTTAAATTTGTTCCAGTATGGGGGTGTGTTTATCAATGTTTATATCTAGTACAACTTGCATTAAGATCTCCTTTTCCTTCTCTAGTACTTGTGCATGCTTTGCTTCTTGTCTTAGCTTATCTTATGTTGCCTTTCTAGTGAAAAGTTCACCATATTTCTTTAGTGTTTTAGGATCAAGTTTCTTAGGATCCCATTCAGGAATCTCTATGATTTTATCTGAGGTAACTAGATCCTTGGTTCTTTTTTGTTTCTTCTTCTTATTACCTTGACTACTCGATGTAGGTGATAGTGCTAATGTTAACTAAGTCTTTTTCTCAATTTTTGACTTTGAGAGCTCGGTACTCGGTGTGACAACTTTTTTAGGTGCCTTCGTAACTGACCTTGTGTCAGTAGTAGATGTATCTACTATCTTGTCAGGAATCTTTGTGGTACATTCACCTTTGTCTTTTGCAGCATCAGTGGTATCTTTTGGTGTATCATCTTGTGTATTCCCACCACTATGCTTAGTGTCCTTACCTTGAACTTCACCCTTATCTTCATTTGTTATTTGTTGCCTGCTCGGGTAGCTTTTTATGTGCTTTGGTATCCATCTCTATTTCTTTGACTAGCATAGGTAAATATCTTGGTGTAGTGGCTCAGGAGACCTATGATTTATCTTTCTCATCAATAGTATCGGTTGCTCTGATAGATTCATCTTCCTTTGCCTTATCATCCAGATCTCCTTCAGTTACATCTGTTATTTTGATATCTAGGTGACCTAAGTTAGTTAGGATTTTAGGAATACCATCTAACACATTATTAACTAATGTATCATCAACTATCATGGGGTCTATACTCGATCCAGTAGATGCAACATCAATTACTTCCTCAGTGTCTTGGATAACCTTAGGTGGATTCAACAATTCATTCCAAATTTTGGTGCTCTCCATATCCACTTCCTTCTTATTATCTTGTAGGATATTTAGTGTTCTTTGTTTCTTTGGAAATTTCTTGGCATATTGTCTCATGATATCCTGAAGTTCCTCAACTGCGCACTCGACTTTTATAAGTGTGAGAGTTGCCTCTCTCATCTTTTTTTTTAGTTTGGAGTGCATAAGACCATCTTTATGATATTCTATCATATAGTTCTGATGGTATAGAAGTAGCAAATTCAACTACAAATTTTTTAAGGTTAATCATCATACCTATGATTGCTTCTTCAATTTTATCCTTGTTCTCGGTAGACAAATCAAAATATGCATGTATCTTAGAATGTGCCAGCTATCCAATTGTCTTGATTTCCTCTGCAATTTCATCAATACTCTATGATGGTGTATTGTGAACAACCTTGAATTATTCTGGATTCTCATCAGAATCATCCTTTTCATATTTTTTTTCACATATCTCCTCCTTTGTATTGGTACAGTAGTAGTTCCTTTCTGCTTCCTTGTTTGGTATGTAAATTTTGGTGAGGGCCTTGTAATTTTTTCTACACCTTTCATCAAAGGTGGTGAGTCACTAGTCACCGATTGTGATTTTTTTTGTGGTGAAGATACAGTCTTTGTGATTTTTCCATTTTTTGCCTTGGATGCCTCAACTAGTGTGTCATCAGACTCAGTGGCATTGGTGTCATGATCTGGTTCTAGTTCTTGATTGACAGAGGTATGCTGCTTGGTTTCTTCTTCAAAATTATCCAATTCTTCATCTGTTATTGCAAGTTTCCTTTTCAAAGTTTTGACAATTTTGGTGTTTTTCCTACCCAACTATTGTACTTGTAACTAAATTTTTATTCGGGTCTTTGCCTCATCATAAGTGCTAAATCTCATGGCCAATTTTTCAACAGGCTCATTTAACAATTTATCAATAGCCTCTGTAGCAACATCAATATTCAATTCATACTCCATTGGAGGTAACCATGTTGTCCTTAGATCAACTGCTTTGATTAATGTTGTGTTTGTATCTACTACAAAATAGATATTATATTAGTATTTATCAACTAGTTATCATGGAATCCAAGATCTCTTCTCCATTCTAGCTTTGAATTTTTTGAAGTATTCATTCATTACAGGTTCAAAGTTCTGACCTAAACTTGTAATCATCTCATCAATTTGTACTGTAACCGGTCTATTTTTTTTCCACTTAACTTTACCGATTGATGGAAAGAAATTTTGCATGTAGAGTAAAATGCAAAGTAGTAATGAACCAAACTTACATGTATTTGTCTTTGCTATCCTGATGGTTCTCATATTCTCTTCTAACTGCCTCTGCAAAAGCTCTGAAAGATCAAGTTATATTCCTTTCTTGACTATCTTGTAAGCTATATCAACAACTCTACATGGTACAATGTTCGGTCTGCTAGACTAGAATATCTTATACCCAATGGCATAAGCACTAAATCTTAGTTTAGGATCATTGATGCAGTTGACCTTCAAGCCTCTACCATCCCACTCGGCTAATGTTAGATTTTCCAACTTGGTTCTTAGTAGGTGTCTTAGGGATTTGGATTTTTCACATATGGGATACCCTATTACTACATGAATGAAATCCTCGGTTATCTTTCTAGAATCATCCATCCATAGCTTCCCTTTGTGTACCCTGCTAAGTACAATGCATATCCATTCATTCTAAAAGACCTTCGGGAAATCTAGGGCATTAGTTAACCCTTTGACCTCTAAGTGTTTGTGATCTTCCTTCAATTTTTCATCTATGCATAATGATTGGTAGGTTGATATAAGCTCAAAATCTCCAATTTCACCAATCTTACAATGTATATATGCACGCATGTCTTGCACAAGAAAAACCCTAGGCGGGATAGATGAGAATGCGCCTTGATTATCTGGTTGTGTTGTAACTTGTGGATGGATCTTGTAGTTTGGCTCCATGCAAGTGGATTTCTTCACCAAAACAACCTTCTTTTCCTTATCCAGTTTAGCTTTCGTTGTTCGTGATGAAGATACCATGATTCTATTTTTTTTGGGGGGGGGGCTTCCGTAAAATGTGCTTGAATAACTTGGTGAGGACAAAATGTGCAATATAAAACCTATGTATGCTCAAAAATCTTCTTAGATCTCTGTAAAATGCACAAAAATATTCTTTTGCAACTTAGCTCTATGTTCTCTATTCTGCTTCGTGATCGTGTTGTGAACAAATGAGCTCACATCGACTAAATTTATAGAAAATGAGTTAGGCTGGTGCAATAAATGTGCTTCACCAACCACTTAGTGAAAAAACAACATGCTTGGTTAACACTATCAATGCTTCATCTTGGTGAGTATACCATTTTCTCGGTTACCATAGCAACTTGGTGATCTCTTCACATTTTCACCGACTGACAGTTTTAACTTGGTAGATATTAACTAACTAGACTAGATCATAGTAATCAAATATTTAATGCCATAATGCATCTTTATTCATGCTTATTTCACATATGTGCAATAAATATAGGAACTTATGTAAGATATAGCATTGCAAAACATAGTTCCATACCTTCTTGTATTGCTCAATTGGAGACGATGGAGCCACCTAACCTATTGGATGAGGTGTCACCAAATGTTGTGCTTGGTCTTGCATTGTCATTTGACGCTCTTCTACATATGATTTCTGATCCTCACAATTTCATTAATTGTATTTCCATCCCCATAAGTGTTTATTCGGTTAGCACAATCCTGCTTAAGTAACTGACTTTCTGACAGTGAGAACATGACATTCCAGAGCTTGACCAATTCCTAGATTTGATTCACCATAGTCTTATATATTTTTCTACTATATGTCCATATTTACCACATGATTCACAATTTCTCCAAGTGTTGTAATCTCATGCATAAGCATTTCCTTGTCTTCTCGGTTGATTTACTGTTTCTTTTCCTTTAGGCTTCTACATCTATTTTGTGTTCTTTCTGCATGCTTGAGTTGTGTGACCATTCATGTTGTAATTTTGACAACATTTATCCATTTATGGTTTCTTTTGTGGTTTTTTCAACTTTTATCTACACTCATGTGCCTGATGTCCATGCTTGTTACAGTTATAGAAAATACCATTAAATTTAGGAGGGTTTCTAGGAATACATTTTGCTTTTCTACTACAAACATTTGTTGTGTGGCATGATTTTCCACAGTGATGGCAAGAGGGATTCTTCGGCTTAGGATTTGAGTAGACATTCCTTTTTTCAGCTTTATTTGATGATTCTCCTTTCTTGGTAAACCCTAATCTAGTATTGTTATTCAGTCTTCTTTGATGGTTCAGAAATTCATCCATTCTCTTAGTGCTTTCTTCAGATCTCTTAATCACTTCATTATGTTGTAAAACTTCACTTCATTTCTTAGTTTCTCATTTTATTCTTTCAACACACCAATGTCATCTATTTTTTTTGCAAGTTTAGTGTTCACTCGGTTTTCCTCATGATTCATGGCAACCACTTGATTGGTGATATCAAAGTAATGTTCAGTAAGTCTAGATATCTCAGTTTCTTTCTCTTGTAACTTTTTAGTCATATGTCTTCTATCATCAATAGCCATGTTTATATCTTTTTCATCTTTCTTTACATCATTCAAGACTTCAACCATTTGTGTACCTTGTCCGATCTTCAGTGCTTTCACTTGTTTAGTAAGTTTTTGATTTCTTTCAGATAGCTTTGATATGATTCCTTCAAATGCATTAGATATGCTACCAGATTCAGATCTAGATGTTTCAAATGGGTCATGAATCTCTTCTTCATGATAATCAATTTCACGACAGTGAAGTTCCATGTCCTTCCTTTTAATCAACATCTCCCTGAGCTTCTCTTTGGCTTCCTTGAACTGTTCGACATAGATCTATAGTTGTAACTTCTTATTCTCAATAGTTTTGTCAAGTGTATACCTCTCCATTGTAAGATCTTTTCTCCTCATCTTCTAAACCTTCAAAATAAGAGAACAAACTTTGATACCAATTGTTGGCCCAATGTTAAGATAATGGAAAGGGTGTGTACTGAGAGGGGAGGGGCAAATCAGTACCCTTAAACTTTTTTAGTCAATTCTTTGCATTAACTGTTTGTAGCAACCGACTGAGTAGATTGCTTATTCCAAACATATAGTATCAATGCTGAAATGTAAATTCATGTAAAATAAACATTACACATACATGAAATTAAGTACTCATGACACTAGTATTTTGGTATCGTAGAAAACCGCGATTAGAAGGTAAAAACTATGGTGGGGATGAGACCCACAAAACTTTACTATAGCAGTAATAAAGATAGCCTGTTAAAGCTTTTACAAAATGATCACTTTTGATGATCTTACTTTGGTAGGAGTAACAAAAAGATCAACTAGATCTACCTCATGTGAGGACTTATCAACATAATCTATGTGTGCACTTGGTTAAGAGATTTACAATAAGACGGTTAAGTCTACTCTATTAAGAGATTTTGGGTCTATTACAATTGTTAGAGAGTAACAGAAAATTGATCTGAAACATATACAATCTCAAAATTGTTGATACATATCTATTAAGTTCATACAAAACTTATCACCTCAATGTGAATGATAATACCTTCTACTTTGTTATGCTCGGTAGCCTTGCCTCAGTTCTGTAAACTAATTTCTGCAATGTGGTCTCTGTCTTTGAATCCCTTGTCTGATCTTTCATGTATGTAGTATGGCGGCTACTTGATAATTTCTTGATCAACATACATAACATAATTTGACATATATAGATTTATATATTAAATGATGTGACCTAATTAGGGTTCAACAATTAAATCCTTATCCTAAGATCAACGGTGTACATAATTTACCTTGATCATCTACACATAGGAGACATAAACAATTAATGTTGTAAATCTATAATT
The DNA here is from genome assembly GCA_018584345.1 of Thuja plicata. NCBI lineage: Eukaryota > Viridiplantae > Streptophyta > Pinopsida > Cupressales > Cupressaceae > Thuja > Thuja plicata. Next base: position 870,188 of record MU225521.1, on the reverse strand, counting down.
AATTTCCTCCTTGATCGTGTAAACCGTTATCTAGGTCGGCTCAAAAGTTGTTACATAGAATAATGTGCCATACAAAACTTTTATGTGGACTATGTTCCACTTGTTTAATGTTGTTCCTCAGTGCTCGGTTATACTGGTGTTTGGTTATGCTTGTGTAGCTCGGTGTTGTCTACTCTCAGTATAGTCCGTTTACTTGGTTATCACTACACTCGGTTAACTGTGGGCATGATTAGTGCTCTGAGTTAACTCTGCACTTTGGTGATATATACAGACTGTCTTGTGTTGACTCTGTCACCGACTGTCCATTATGTCTTCTTGACAAATAATGACAACTTCAATGTGCAATTGGAGTAACAACTTTGGTGTGTGTTATTATGTAAGTGAAACATGTAGTGTCATATCTTTGGCATACAGTTGTTAATTTGTCTAAAATATTTCAAAAATAATTATTCTATGGTTTTTTTGGCTTCTTTATTTTGGAGTTATTTGGTGGGGCATTACAATTACTCCACTTATCCTTCTTCATTTTTTATGTTTCAAATTGATTGTAAGTTGAAAGCCAAAAAGAAATTTGAGTCTATCCATCTCTTCATTAATGCATCATCCTAGCTAGAGAAGATCTATTTATTTGATATTTTTACATGTCTATTCATCCATTTATTGATATTTTATTTAATTAATAATATGAAATCCTATGACTACATCAAGGTGTTATTAAAATTCTAGATTTAATTGATTTCCATATATTCCAAATAAGGATAGTAAAAATGGAGCAGGAGCACCCCAAGGACAAAAGGAAGCACCTTGAAGGATCATGGTATTCCATGAGTTAATTTCATGTAATTAGGTGTCATAAGGTCCTATGGACCAATTTATGTCTGATTATAATTTTTTGGACCCATTGTGTAAGACCGTTGACATGTTAGGCATGTATAAGCCAACATGATCAACCTTGGTTAAAGGGTCAATAGATGTTTATAAAATGTTGGTCTAGGTCCTTAAGAGTGTTTTTGGTCATGAATGACCAATAGATGAAGTATTTTAAGAGTTAGGATGACAAATTGAAAATTTTTCACAAAAATGCAAAAGTTGTCAAAATGTTATGATTAAGTAAAAATAGGTTTTACAAGGACCGGAAACCTTTACAAAGTATTAAAGTTCAATAGGTTTTACAAGGACCTGAAACCTAAAAAGAGTTTAAAACATATATTCAATAAAGAGCAGATACAACTGTGCCAAGGCACCCAAAAAGGAAAGGAAACAAAAAACAAACTACAAAGCCAAAATTGTCCCACGGAAACATCAATAAAAATAGGGATAGCAAAAAACCCCTAAGGGATAGAAAAAAGGAAAGCTACATTCCCTGCACAATTTCCTCTGCTTCAATGTCCATAACCTGCATGTTGCTGACCATTTATTTTAGTTCTATTGTGTATTTGTCCTCCTTAGGGCTATTCTTTGTACTAGCTCTGGTGCACAAGCCCAGGCTAATAACCTCCTTAATCTCTCTGCAATCCTTATCCTTGTTATCCTTGTCCAATTTTTCCATCAATATCTGCGCGTGGCCACAGTAAGGTTTGATACTCATCAAACATTTCTCCCCAATTTTTTTAACCATAGCCTCCAATCTCTCCACCTTTGTAGTCAGAATCGTGATTTGCACAACACTGTCATCTTTCTTAGCCCTATCTTGGATATCTTTGATTTGTCTCTCCATTGTCCCCACTTTATTAACAAAATCCACCTAGCCTTCTAAGTTCCCTAAAACTTCTTTCATTTCATCCAGACATACAGCCACCAGTTTTTCCCCAACTCCCATACTATTGAGAATATTAATCTTTGCCTTCATAATATCAACTTGTTTTTTTCAAATTATCATTATCATTGATCAAATTGCTTACCAGACCAGTGAAACCTATAATGCAATCTTTGGTGTCCACAGGTACTTGATGCTCCCCCATGTCCACATTTTCATGGTAGTCACAATCCTTTTGTCCAGAATCTTTATCAGTCCTAGTGTCCTTATCATCCTTCATATTACCTTCCCCCTACTTATTTTCTTTAGTTTTCTCCCTAAGGCTTTTGTCTTCAATGTCCTCACATTTTCTCTCCTCCCTGTTTTCCCCTCCTTCCTCTTCCTCTCAATTTTCCTCTGTATTTTCCTTCACTTCTTCCCCATCTGAGGTTGAATCAATTCTCCTCTTACTAGAACTCGTACGGGTAATTTTAGCTTTCTCTTGGCCATCCCCATGTTTTCTTTTCTTGATCTCCTCATTTTTCACCTCCTCAGTTTCACTCTCTATTTCTGACTCATCAATCTAAGTCTTCTCTTTGTCAGCTTTTTACCCTTTTTCTTTCTGCTTCCCTCCACAATATCCTCATCACTATCCTTCTCCATTTCTGAACCTTCAGAATAGGGCTTCTTCTAGTTTTTCCTTACTGATGAACCCTTTCTGTTAGATTTAGGGGTTTTAAACCCTTTGGACTCCTCTTCGCTATTGGTTTCTTCCCCATACATGCTATCATCTTCATCCCTTCTGTCTCTTCTTCATCCTTCAAAATCTTCTTCCCCAAAGGCCTTTCCACTTTCTTAGTTTTTAGCACCTCATAAATGAGTAGCATAAGCCCTTGGTGGGATGCATGATCCCCCTTTGGATCTTTCTGTAAACTAGTAATGGTAGCATCTAATGAGCTAAGTAGATAGTATGGTAAACTGACTTTAACCTTGTGCCCAGAATGGTTTAATAACATGAAATGGTGTCCATACGCCCTCGTGAACCTACCATCAAGAGTAACATAACTGATGATCACAAAAAGGACATACCTCCAAGGTCTGGAAATTTTCTTTGGATTGTGGTAGGAAGCATCAATCTTGACCATTCTAGCCTTTTCCTTCTCATTATCTAGGAAATTCTCCCTGGCTTTATCCAAGATAAGTCTATCTCAGTAAAACTTAATACCATTCATTTCCATGCACGTAGCTTTGGCAATGACCTCCTCCGTAACCTCCATATACTGATCACCAACCAAGACTTTGCCCTCTTTCCAAGTTTTCATGAATATCCTAGTGATAGAAGGATTTTGGCCATGGAGTCGTTCCAAAAAAATAGCCAGCCCACCCTCTTTCACAATCTTCCATACTCTGTTCTTTTTTTTTTAGTTGTTACAGTTGACAGGCTCAACCCTTTTCTTATTTCCTCCCATTTTCCTCCTCTGGTTGCAGCAAATTTTTCTGTTGTGACTATTGATAATGCCAGAATGAGTTTTACACAAAACCAAAAAGACCTAGAAAGCATGCCAAATCTAGCTCACAATCATAATAAGGTACTTACACCTTTGAAGGAAATAAAGACACATCACGTCTGTGTTAATGATTTAAAAAAAAACTTACCATTTACAATTATTTTGCTGACGACTCCTCAATCATTCACTTTCAAGAAATAATTTCTCTTGAATAGGAATGCCATTTCCATCATTTCACTGTGCCACCTCATCACTATTACAAGTTGTATTAGCCACCCGGTTAGCAACTCCATTTGTCTCCCAAAAATTATGTGTGATAACACATTTTTCAAAAGAGTGAATAATGTCTTTGGCTTTTTGAATGATATTGTAAATATTCCATGAAGTGGGAGTGTCATTATTTAAACACTTAACTATGTTGAGAGAATCCCCCTCTAACCAAACTTTAGTGCTACCTTTCTCTTTTGCTAAAATAAGACCCTGAAGAGCCGCACAAGCTTCTGTAAGATGATTCATTTGAATACCAATGGGAATGGTTTTTATACCTGTACAGACACCATTTTCATCTCTGATGACAATGCCACACCCTGTCACCCCCGGATTGCCCTTAGAAGCACCATCAAAATTGTTTTTCTATCATCCTTTAGGGGGGAAATCCAATCTAGCATCCTCTCTTTTTTTCTTTTTTATCCTTTTTTTTGGTATTGCCTTTGATTTTCCAATTTTTTAACACGGTAATATCATTCTCCTATAGAGGCTCCAACACTCTATCCTGTATCATAATATTTTCTTTTATAACTCTCTTAATCTTAAAGAAATTATCCTTATCACTTGTCATTTTATCCCTTAACACTCTATCATTTCTTTCTCTCCAGACCCCCCAGCAGACATGAGGAAGGACAAAATTTCAAATCTTAACCATAGTGTCATTCTTTGAAACATATATCCAAGATTTAAAAAGACTATCCAAATTAGCAGGAAAAACCCACTCAATATTAAGGATATGGAAAAAAATACCAAATCTTTCTAACAAAGGGACAATGGATGATGATATGTTCCACACTTTCCTCCTCTTGCTTGCATAGGTAGCACCTGTTAACAATAGTCATACCTCTTTTTCTGAGATTGTCCATAGTCAGAATTTTATTTTGCATCATTATCTAGAAAAATACATTAATTTTAGGAATGAGGTTTTTATCCCAGATTTTCACCCAAAAAGGCTCAATAAGGTCCTCAAACTCCAAATGGTATAAAGATGAGACAGTTAAGTTACCATCAGTACTATGTTTCCATATAATCCTATCCTCTTCCTCAATCAGATTGATTGAGTTGAGAATTTTGTTAAGATGTCCCAACCTAATATCAATGATAGATAAATCTTTCCAGTGATCCCTTTCCCAATAGTCTTCCACTTTCCTTCCAAAAATGAGATTGCATTGATTCTCAAAGATACCCCATTTAGGGCACTCCTTGAGGGGAGAATGAAGAAGCCACTCATCTTCCCAAAAAAGAACCTTGCTCCCATTTCCCACTTTCCATTTAATTCCTTTTTTGATTATGTATTTGTTTTTCATAAAAAATTTCCATATGAAATATGTTAGGAATAAGGTGTCTCAACCTTGGATAATTCCTATTCTTATTATTTGTTTTGTAAACTGTATTTCTTGCAAATAATGTTGATGTGTCGGCATCTTGAATTGTGTGTAAGGAGATCATGGCTAAAACGGTTATGACGGATTCCCATGACATGTAAGAGCTATGGCAAGAAGATTCAATGACAGGTGAAGATATGTGGCAACTGATAAATGTGAGTACTGTACCATTTTCTCAGAGAATGGTAAAAACCCTAATATAATTATCGTTGGGAGTAGCCCTAAAAAGTGAAGCGCATGATATAAGCATTTTTTAGGGTTGTGAAGAGAAGCGATGTGAGTGTATTGTTGGAACGTTTTATGCTGCCATGATTTGTCTTCAAGGGTTTTCAAATCTTCTGAAAGAACTTGCATTGCAAGTGTATTGTAAGCTGTAATAGTTTTTGATCAATACATTGTGCAGGTTTTGGAGTGCTGGGGTTTTTTACCGAAATGTTTTCCCCAGGGTATATCATTGTGTCATTCTCTATTTTTCTATATGCATGGTATGTGGTTGCAATATCTTAGTTAAAGTAGTTAACGAATCTGAAATTGTAAGGGTTTAAAAGAATTTGCACAATA
>MU225521.1:845931-860596 GCA_018584345.1 Thuja plicata | reverse complement strand
TGGCCTATAGCGGTTAGTTCTTGTTATGTTCCTGTTGCTCTTACAAGGTGTTCGACAAGTGGGAGAATGTTAGGAATAAGGTGTCTCAACCTTGGATAATTCCTATTCTTATTATTTGTTTTGTAAACTATATTTCTTGTAAATAATGTTGATGTGTCGGCATCTTGAATTGTGTGTAAGGAGATCATGGCTAAAATGGCTATGACAGATTCCCATGACACGTAAGAGCTATGGCAGGAAGATTCAATGACAGGTGAAGATATGTGGCAACTGATAAATGTGAGTACTGTACCATTTTCTCAGAGAATGGTAAAAACCCTAATATAGTTATCGTTGGGAGTAGCCCTAAAAAGTGAAGCACGTGATATAAGCATTTTTTAGGGTTGCGAAGAGAAGCGATGCGAGTGTATTGTTGGAACATTTTATGCTGCCGTTTTTATCTTCAAGGGTTTTCAAATCTTCTAAAAGAACTTGCATTGCAAGTGTATTGTAAGCTGTAATAGTTTTTGATCAATACATTGTGCCGGTTTTGGAGTGCTGGGGTTTTTTACTGAAAGGTTTTCCCCAGGGTATATCATTGTGTCATTCTCTATTTTTCTATATGCATGGTATGTGGTTGCAATATCTTAGTTAAAGTAGTTAACGAATCTGAAATTGTAAGGGTTTAAAAGAATTTGCACAATACTTTTCCATACAGATTAGCGTAGGAAGTTGTTTCCACACCTGAGTTTCCTTACAAAATAACCAACACCCTCCCTGTCCTCATTCAGAAAGGCATCAAGATTAGGCCAATCCTTATTATACTTATTATCCCATACTAAGGTCCATTCTCCTTTCGAGTTATAATATCTCCATATTAATTTAGTAAGGAGGTACGCATTCAAGTTCTGAATTCTTCTTAGCCCTAAGCCACCTTTTTTAATCAGATGACAAACTTTGTCCCAGGCTATAAGTGCTATCCTTTTCTTTTTTTCCATCCCAGTCCACAGAAACTATTTTTGAATTTTTTCAATGGCTTCACCAAACTTTTTGGAGATTTTAAAAATTCTCAAAGCATAAAGAGGGAGGCCTTGGAGGGTAGCACTAAGAATCTGAATTTTACCCGCTTGACTTAGCAGCATCCCTTTCCATCCAGCAAGTTTACTATGAAATTTTTCTACTAAGGAGCTCCAAAAAGTATCAGGAGGTTCCAAACAGAGAGGGAAGCCAAGATAGGTTCTAGGCATAGTCCCAAGATCACAACCTAAAATCCTTATAATTCTCATCTTTCTTCTATCAGGGACATTGAAGAGAAACACCGAACTCTTTCCCCAATTTATAATCTGGCCATATCTTGTCCCATAATTAGTCAAAGCTTTCTTAATATTGCTAGCATTTTTAACTGAGGCTTCTCCCATAATAAACGAGTCATCAACAAACTGCTGATGAGAGTAAACTTGGTTATCTGAAGATGGGTTTAACCCTTTAATGTCTCCTTTCCTCACCTGATTCTCCATATACCTTCCCAGGCATTCAACCATAAGGATGAAGAGGATAGGGGATAGGGGATCCCCCTGCCTTAACCCCCTGGAAGATTTAAAGAATGAAGTAGGAGACCCATTGACTAGAATTGAAAAGGTAGCAGAAGAAATAAGTTGGAAAATGAGATCAGTACATTTTTTGTTAAATCCAAAATCCTTCAGGACTTGCACAAGAAACTCCTAGTCCACTCTGTCATAAGCTTTAGACATATCCAGTTTCAAAAGAAGACCCTCCTTCCTAGACATCACAAGAGACTAGACATTTTCATGAATAGTAATGATAGAGTCCATGATTTGTCTCCCAGGAACAAACCCATTTTGTTGCCAAGAGATCAAACAAGGGAGAATTGCCAAAATCCTAGTAGTCAGAACCTTAGAAATAATTTTGTAAATAGAGTTGCACAGACTGATAGGTCTAAATTGATCCATCTTATTAGCTCCTTTTTTCTTAGGGATAAGGTCTATAAAGGTACCATTCAACTCCTTCAAAAGTTTTCTAGTTCCAAAAATCTCTTTTACTGCATTGGTCACCTCCTTTTCAATAATATTCCAGAAGGATTGGAAAAATAACATAGGAAAACCATCCGGCCCAGGGGATTTTTCTCGCTCAAAGGAGAAGAAATCCTTTCTAATCTCAGAGTTTGAAGGGATAGCATTGAGCCCAGAATTCTAATTTTCATTAAGAATGTTTGGTATGCACTTAAGAAACTCCCTTTGTTCATCATTGTCCAGCTCTCTGTCCTTTTGCAACAGTCTTTGAAAAAAATTATTTGCCTCCAATCTGATAGCCTCCTCATCATTAGAAATAGTTCCACTAATTTTGAGCTTAGAGATCCTATTTTCCATTATGTGTTTTAGAGTATTCATAAAGAAATATTAAGTATTTCTATCTTCCTCCTTCAAGAACATCTTTCTCGATCTCTGTCTCCAAAATGTTTCTTCTTTTGCAATAATGTCATGCATCTTGACCAGCTTCCCATTCTCTTGTTCTCTTTATATATAAGCATAACCATCCTTTTGGATGTTGTCCTGGGTTTCCTTAACCTCTAAACTGACACTAGCCTTAGTAGTGAATATGTTGCCAAAATTCTCTTTGTTCCAAGCTTTGATTTTATCCTTAACATTTTTAAGTTTTTTAACCAGGATGAACATAGCAGTACCCTTTGTATGATTTGAGAGATACAAATCCATAGAACGCCAAGAATACCTGCATGCAAATAACCTGTTACAGGAGAGAAGTAGAAAGAAGCAAAAAACAGAACTCAGAAGTTACTCAAAAATGAGAGCAAAATTATAATCCAAGTTAATTGAAGAAAAGATTTACAAGGTTCAACCTATAAAGATGAACAAAAACCTAAATCCTAAAAAAGCTAGGTTGCACATTATAATCAATAAAGATATTAATTATAATGCACCTAAGAGATAGCTTAAGAAAATAGAGTAATAAATAACTTAATTAATTAAACTGAAGTGATTTAATTAATAAGTGTAAAATATAATTACTCTAACACCCCCCCTTAAGCAAAGCTCAGGAGGTAAGCTAACCTAGCACAACTATGAAAGCAGGAAATGGGTCCCAGCAACAAGGCTTGATCAGGTACCCAATACAAGGGAATCTCTCTAAACCGGAGACAAAGGAGAAAACCCAGTGGGAAAAAATCCTCTCCAAAAAGAGATATAAAAGCAAGAAAAAGACAAAAAATGACTTCAAGAGACTCTCTCAAAGCCATAAGTACAATGTGTGCTGCCAACCCCCCATGTGAGAGAGGGTCAAGGCTCCAAAGCCCCCCCAGAATGAAAGAACCCCTAGATCAATGAACAAACCACCATAACGCCAATACAAAGGAGTGAAAGGAAGTGAGCACTGAAGAGGTAACCTCAAAAGATGAGGTGTCACTGGAAGGCCAAGCTGATGCTCAAAGGAGTAGACATGAGGATCTTGAAAGGGAACCCCCAATGTAGGTGGTATGATAGGTGTGCTGACACTGTTAGGAGAGAGGAGATGAGTGTCCTCTATAGAATCCTCAACAATTGCACCTGGTGGCTCGATGAATGGAGCTGGAGGGTCTGGCAGTGCTGAAGAAGAGTCCTATTAAAGAGAAGAAACCCCAACAAGATGAGGTGAGGCAGCCACAGAAGTGGTCTCAAGAACAACACAGAGGTTCAAGTGACCTGACTGTCCCACATGATGTTCTCGTGTAAGAGGAGAGCTATGCTCCGATGATGGAGATGGTGGACCAAAGTGTGAAAAGGTGTAGAGATGGGTGGAATGATCAACTGTCCCTATAGAAACAATGCCACCTGTCACACTATCCCGAATGAAGACTGAATCTGGCGTGAACTCAACTGTCTTCCCTGATCCACTGTGTGTAATCTAGTAAATTGAGAGAAGGTTTGCAGATAGAGATGGAACATATAATACATCATTGAATGTGCCATCCTGAATGTGTATAGAACCTTTCCTATAGATTGGCATAACAGTGTTATTCCCCATGAGAATGTGGGGAATAGCAGAAGCCTTAATAGAAGAGAAGATCTCTGGAGAAGATACCATATGGTGAGAAGCACCTGAATCCAGTATCCAAGGGACCTGGGAAGGGGATGCAACAAAATCCCGTAATGCATGACCCTATCCAAAATCCTGTCCAAATGTTGAAGATGAGGCAGAAGACTAAAAAGCAGACCCCTATGAGGTGGAAGAGGATGGAGAGAAAATAGTTCTCTTCTGAAGGAGAGCTTGCAAATCTGCAATCTATTTCTCATAGCCATCAAATCTCTTCTGAAAACAATGTGACTCATCATGAGGCCCCTTCTGACAATAGGAACATGTAGGGTTCTCAGTCTTTTATTTCTCCTTGTTAGAAGAAGATGGTGGGCCAGTAGAGTGCTGAGAAGAGGAATTAGATATCTGCTTTGGCTTCGGATTCTATGTATCCTGAGATGTCTTGGCAAGCAATACCTGTGACTATGAACCTGTAAGAGAATCCATCTAACTGAGCTTGGACTGCTCATGAGTTACCCTATCACAAAAGGTCTCAAAAGAGGGCATAACATGACATGCACCCAGTGCATCCATAGTGGAGTAGAAGGTAGAAGTGAAAATTTGATAAGGGCCATGAAGCTTTGAGAGTATCAAAAAGATACACTCATCATCTGACTTCGTCTTTCCAGCAACCTATAAAATAGATCGAAGAGACTTGAACTTCATGAGGAAGTCCTCAATGTTGGTGAATGATTCAGGTACCAAAGAGGTGAACTCTGCATCTATCTGGAGAACCCTGAACTAATTCATTGTGCCAAACAAGGTGGAAAACTTGTCCCACATATCCCTGGGTGTGGTCAAATCATCTAGGTGGAACAACAACCCATCTAAAATATTCATGGAAATGAGCCCCATTGCCTCATCCATGCTATTTCTGTGCATAAGAGCCTCATAAGGCCTCTGTAGAACTAGCTGAGCCACATCGAAGCATGACCATAGCCCTTTTGCCATAAGCAATCTGGTCATCTGCCCTTTCCAAGTGTGATAGTTGTGAGGTGTAAGGCGAGTGACAGAAGAGTCCACCATTGAGAGAAGGTAGACAAAAGTAGAAGGGTCTCTTTGAAATAAATGACAGAAATAGAATTTGCACCCCCCACAAAGTATTATACTATCTCCCGTACACTTCAAATAAGTATGTAAGAAAAAAAAAAGGAAAAAACCTGATTTTCAGATGCCTCCACTTTGACGCCAAAAAAAATTGATCAAACAGAAAAATTTGAAAATAAAACCAACATGGTTGGATTAGGCTCGGAAAGAGCTTTCCAACAATATATCACACTTTGATTTTTGATACCGTATGCAAAAATTTCTCAAAAATGGGAAACCCCTTGTAGCACTAAAAACCACCCACTAAGCAGTCAAAACCACCTGTGTAGAAAAAAACCACCTTTGTACCTTCTACACTCAAATCTCAGCGTCTCACACCTCGAAAGGCATGTCAGGTTTGTACGACCCTCTTTCCATAAAAAAATGCCACAGCTTGCTCCGATACCCAAAGGTGGTCAAATTTTATATCAAAATTCATCTGAATGATCCTCTAAATCCATTGGTGAGGTCAGTTTCAGCCCAAAATGTGTCCAATAAAAAAATTTCCCCAGATCCAATAAAAAAAACTCTTCAAAAACTTGAAACCCTTAACCTCAAAACCTGCTTCAAAAACACCAGAATGGGCAGCAGCAAGGGAGCTCTGATACCATGTATGATTTGAGAGATACAAATCCACAGAATGCCAAGAATACCTGCATGCAAATAACCTATTATAGGAGAGAAGCAGAAAGAAGCAAAAGGCATAACTCAGAAGTTACTCAAAAATGAGAGCAAAATTATGATCTGAGTTAACTGAAGAAAAGATTTACAAGGTTCAACCTATAAAGGTGAACAAAACCCTAAAGCCTAAAAAAACTAGGTTGCACATTATAATCAATAAAGATATTAATTATAATGCACCTAAGAGATAGCTTAAGAAAATAGAGTAATAAATAACTTAATTAATTAAACCAAAGTGATTTAATTAATAAGTGTAAAATATAATTACTCTAACACCCTTAATATTTATCTTCCGCCATTCATCAATCCTTTGTTCAAGTTGTGGATGAAGAGTCCACATTTTCTCAAATATGAATGGAAAGTTTATTTTCTTATCAATTGGGTCCGCCAGAAAGGTTATGGGACTATGATCCGATCCCACCCTTATATGAGCCGATAAAGAATAGTAATAACGAGTGAACCATTCATTAGTAATGAGATCCCTATCCAGCCTAACTTGAATAAGGTCTTTGCCATTTATTCTTTTAGTCTAGGAATATGAAAGGAAACTAAGTGTGTGGAAAACAGTTCCCTATGCTAAACTCCCAAGAAGAGGATCATGCAAATTTAGATTTAACCCTTAGCAATTACAGAATGATAATACAATAACATGCATACATAGAAAAATGAGATGACACAATGATTTACCCTAGGAAAAACCTTTCGGTAAAAAACCCTAGCACTCCAAAACCTGCACAATGTATTAATCAAAACTAATATTGTTTATAATACACTTGCAATGCAAGTTATTTTAGGAGATAATTGACACTTGAAGACAAATTTGGCAACATAAAAACATTCCAACAATACACTTACTTCTCTTAGATTCACAACCCTAAAAAATGCTTATATCATGCGCTTCACTTTTTAGGGCAACTTCCAAAGGCAGCCGTATTAGGGTTTTACCATTCTCTGAGAAAATAGGAACACAATTGCAGAAGAGTGTATAGTACTCAACTGATTAGTTGCCACGTGTCTTGCACATCTTCACCCATCATCAAAACTTCCACAATTATCTCTTATAATTATTAATGACCGTCATAGGAATCCGTCATAACCGTTTCAGTCATGATTACCTTACACATTGTCCAAAGTGCTGACATTTGGAAAATATCAAATGTAAGGAAATATACAAGGTTGAGACACCTTATTCCTAACAGTATAGTCAATTCCCTGTAACTCAATATCATGAAGAAAATGATAGTCAACAAAATTCATAAGATCCATCCTGCTGTCCAGGTTAGATTGGCTTCCTCCAATTTTTTCCTTTTCTCTTAAGGGGGTATTAAAGTCTCCCATAACAATCCATTCTTCATTATTAAAGTAATTTCTTAAAGAAGGCAGCTAATTCCAATAGACTTCTCTACCTTTTTTAGTATTGGGAGCATAAATATTAGTCAAAACCCAAGAGGTATTATCCTTCAGATGCCTAAACTTGATACAAGCCACATTACCTTGATATATGACATCACCTTTTATTATGTCTTCATTCCATATAGTAGCAATGCCCCCAGAGGCACCATTTGAGTCACCGCCACAAGTAACCCAATTCTTGAAAAATCTAAGCTTTTCAACTTTATCCTTGAGCATTTTAGTCTCTTGGATCAAAAAAAATCTGGTCTATTTTCCCTAATCATATTCCTAACAATGTCCTATTTATGGGGATTATTCATTCCCCTAATATTCCAAGAAATAATATTCATAACTTAACAAAGGATCCTACCTCCAGAATCTGTTGGCTTCCATCCGCTATGTTCTTCTTGGCCTCCTTAGCTCTCATCTTCTAGTTTTACGGTCTCCCTAGTGAAGATAAAATAGCTCCCATGTCTCCATTTCTGCTACTTCTTGTTGTTACCTTTCTGCTTGGTATCTCTTTGTCCTTCTTTCCTTTTTTTTCTCTCCTTGAGTCTCTTTCTCATCTTCCATATCACTCTGTTCCCCTACAAGGATTTGACTTATCTCTATAGATTCCCCCCAATTAGGTATTTTAGTATCATAATTTCTTCCCCCCTTAGGAGTAATTTCTGATGGGTTAGGGTTTCTTGGCTCAACACAGTATCCTATTGTTTTTTCTGCTCTTTTGTATTTTCAACCACTTCTTGAATGTTGGACTCTAGGCTCCCTTCTTGTTGGTTATCCTCATTCTCCCCATTAGGATCTTCCATTTCTTAATCTTTTATATCCACTGTTACTATTTTCGTAATCTCCCCTTCTTCCACTTGGGCTTCATCTTTATCCTGATTTTGTCCCACATTTTCACCTCTCTCAAGACCCTCATTATTTGTAAGAGTAACTGCAATAGGTTTGGATATCACTGTATTTCCTAGTAAAGCATTATTAATAGTGTTATATTTACTATCTTGTCCCTTTTTATCTTTATGTTGGCCTTCCCTTGCTATCTCTCTTCCAGATTTGATAATCCTCCCTACAAGAACCCATTTCTTAGTATTTTTCTAGATAACTTTTGTCAGGCACTTCTTTTCCTAATGTCCATCTTTCTTGCAGTGAAAACACACAAAAGGGGTAGTTTCATATTCAATACCTTGCACCCATGACCCCAGTTTAGATTTTAGATTTATTTTCTATGGCATATCAGTATCCTGTGTTATGTCAACACAGATCCTTGCATAGGTGAGTCTTCTCCTAGAAGTAGTAACATTATCTATAGAGAGAAGTTATCCAAATGAGTTAGTTATCCCTAAAAATATATCCTCCAATCATTATTCAAGAGTCAAACCATGGAGCTTGATCCATACAGTGACCTGACTGATAGCTTCCTCCTCGAAGACTAGATTGGGATGCCATTTCTGGAGAATAGGAGTGTTTTTCCCAATCATCTAGGGCCCATTGCATAGGACATTCATTCTATCTTCCTCACAAGAGAGAAAAAATACATGCATCCCTTTTCCATAGCTACCACATCAACTTGCCCTTTCAGACCCCATTTTTTAGGATACGAAGGCCCTTACCACTTCAATATTTGGTCTATCCCCTAAAAATCTTCCAACCAGGGAGTTATTCATTCTTGCTATAGAATGATCAATAATTTGGTCTGGAATGTCTATTTCAAAGCTACCTTGAGAAGGTCTTGAAATGTTCTTAACCGATAGTAAACAAGATTTACCTGAGGGTTTGACTCCAAAAAGGGACGCCCATTTTTTGGAAGGCTCCTATATTTCATCAGTCCTGGGTCCCCCACCCGAGTCCCCGGGTGCCAAACCAAAATTGGGATCCTTCCCTTGGTTCTCATTGTCCTTGCCATTGTCCGGCTTACTGTGCTCAGAGGATCCTGCCTCCTTCAAACCAGTCCCGCCCAAATTCAAAATTGAATTTGGCAACTCCCGCATTCCAAGCTCTTGTGCTCCACTCCTGCTCACCATATTTTGATTTTAAAAACCTAATATTCTTGAATTGATGTTAGTATGACACACTTCAGGTGATTCCTAAAGTTGTAAGTTGTCAAAATGTTGCTTGACAACATTGACAACTTTTTATGCAACTTTGATAATAGGCGAGAAAATTCCCTCCAACAATCATGTAAGTTTGAAAATTGGTTGGGAATTTTAAATAAGGCTATTTAAGAACCTTGGGGTCTCATTTATGTTATTGTTGAAGTTTTGAGTGATAAGAAAATAAACTATCTTCATTTTCCTATGAAATTCTCTATTTTCTCTCAGTTACGACCCATACAGATTCATCATATCTTCTAATGCACATGGTAGGATAGAGGGATGAATTAAACTTTTGTTTGAATTGGTTTGGTGATCATCTATTTTCTTTTGAGAGATATATTCAATTTTGTGTGAACTAACTAAAAACCTTAGTTAGCTTAGGGTTTCTAATTCAAATGAGGTTTTCTTGACTTTCCACCATTGGAAATTCACAACCTTTAATGTGAATTTAGGGCCTAAAATGTACCTTAAGATTCATGTAATCTCAAACTAGAAGATGAATATGGCGAGGAGAAATAGCCATTGAAAGACCAGGCATCCTCATGTGACTAGTCACAGGCAAAGAGAAAATTTGGTTACAGAATAAAAATCCAAGGGGATAGACCCATTTTAATGGTGGATTTGGTGTTTTTGAATGTGTACAGACTTGGTTTAAGAATTGGCTTGAGGAGATCAACTCAATTAAGAGGGGTTTCTTTGTAAAGGTGACCTAATTGCACAACTAGGTCTCTGATAGCAATCCATTTTGTAGGATTCCATGAAGTGTCCAAAAAGGTATTTGAGACTATATATTTTTTAGAAGTCACTTTGGGAAGTCTAAAAGTTGTGAAGAAAAAACACTTTATGGAGGGCTAGTAGGATACTAGGCCTAAGTGAAGCAAATACCCCTTAGAGACTAAGAGGTACCAAAAGGTGTTTAAATTGGGTTGTTCTATTTCCCTGCAATCAAATGAGGATGTTGGAATGAGTCTAGTCCATTTTTTCCTATATGGAGTCATATCAAGCCCTTTATTGAAGTCCCAAGGGTTGAAGAAAACATAGGTCCAAGGGTTGGAATTTTGATGTGAGAAGTTGTATACCCTAAGAATAATATTTTATGGATTTAGGGAGTGAAGTGTAGATGATGAGTTTATTGGGAGTTTCTAGGAAGGAAGTGGTTGGGTTTGAGAGAAGATTTTGGTGATTTGTAGGTTGTGGGTGAGAAGTACCCTTGTTTCCTTGGCACTCTACATCATATTTTTATTAGAGAATAAGTAGGTCATTAGGAAAAGGTAATTGTGGTGTATGTTAATAGAAGAAATTGAGGGAGAGGCTCTTAATATGCCTCCAAAGGGGATGAGTTTCGAGGTGGAAAGAAAGTTCCAAGAGATGGAGTAACAAAATAACAAGTTGACGGAGGAAGTCATAAGGTTGAAAGGAAAGGGAAAGAGGAATGAGTATTTCTCTAATGAAGGGGAAGAAGGGGGTGAGTAAGAGGCCCCAAGACAAGGTAGAGGAGGTTCCTACATATCAGAGATACCTCATTGATTCCCTAAGGTCAGTTGGAAGAAAAACCTCATATGGTAAAGATGATATCCCCATCTTTACTAGAATGATGAATGCATAAGAATTCATTGATTGGATTGAATCCCTAAAGAACTACTTTGAATGTGAGGAGATCCCTGAGAACCAAAAGGTGAAGACTACAAAGTCAAAGATGAAAGGATTAGCCCTTACTTGGTAGAATTATATACAAGATGAAAGGGAAAGGGAAGGAATTTGAATTATTCATGGAATATAATGGTCATAGAGGTCAAAACAAATTTGTACCTGATGATTATGAATTGCAGATGTATAGGAAGATGGAGAACCTTAAACAAAAGAAAATGGATGTTGGTACATATACTAAAGAGTTTCATAGACTTAGCCTAAGATCATAGCACTATGAAGGAGAAAAGGAAAATTTTGCAAGATACCTTAATGGATTGAAGTATAGTATCCAAGATGAACTAAGTATCATGGCCCTTGATATAGTACATAAATGTTTCCAATTGGCATTGAGAATAGAGGAGAAGTTAAGAAAAAAACTTGATCAACATAATAGAGGAAGGGGAGGAAGAAACTTTAGAGGTAGAGGTCATCCTAGTGTAAGGATTCCAACACCTAGACCACAAGGTGAATCAAGCCAAGAAAAGAAACAAGGAGATACAAATTTTAGAGATAACTACAAAGGGAGAAGACCTAATGGTAGGGGAATGTTTGGAGGAAGGGGTTTTGGTCCATTCAAAGGAAGGTGTTATAATTGTAACCAAGTGGGGCATCCGACCCATAGATTCTCTAAGAAAAGTGGTTCAAACACACATAGAGAAAGAAGAACCCAATTGATTTGGGAAGAGTCTTAGCAAAGTGTCCACTCCCCATCTAGACCTGAAAATCTAGAACAAGGAGAATTTATGATGATGAGAATAACATTGCTCAAGGGACCTACTACTCAAGATCCCCCTCAAATAAATTTACTATTTAGGATTACTTTTAAGGATGGAGGAAAGGTATGTAAGGTTATTGTAAACTCTGGATCTATTGATAATTTAGCATCTGTTGAAATGTTTGAACTCCTCAAGAAAAAGGTATCACAACAACTTGTCCTTACCATTCCTGATTTCAATACACTTTTCACTATTAAGTGTGATGCATCTATAATGGAAATAGGCATAGTTATCAGTCACGAGGGAAGTCCAATTGCCTCTTCAGTGAAAATTCGAATGAAGCCAAGAGGAAGTACTCCTCTTATGATCTTGAACTATATGCACTTGTACAATCCCTCAAGTGGAGATACAATTTTTTTCCTAAGGATTTTTTTGTCTACACTAATAATCAGACTTTGATTTATCTGAATAGTCAAGACAAGTTAAGTCGCAAGCATATGAAATGGGTTGAGTCACTTCAAGCCTATACTTTCACCATCAAACATAAGAAGGGAAAAGCCAAAAAAATTGGTTGATGAATTGAGGATGAGGGTCTTAACATTACAATAAATTCAGTTATAGAGTGTAGGTATAGATGTTCTTAAAATAATGTACCAAGATGATGAAGATTTTCAAGGCATCTACATGGTTTGTTCTAAATTTTCTAACACTTGTCATTTGGAATACTCTGAATATTTGATCCAAGAAGGGTTACTATTTAAATGCAATCAACTATGTATACCTAAATGTTCAATGAGGGGTAACCTAGTGAAGGATAAATATTATGGGAGTTTGAGTGGCCATTTTGGGTTAGATAAAACTTTGGAGAAAGTCAAGAGGTACTACTATTAGCCTGGGATGCAATCAGATGTTAGAAAATTTGTGGAGGCTTGTTCCATATGTCAAAGGGCCAAGGGTGTGTCAACAAATGTAGGTCTTTACCAACCATTTCCCATTCCAACTAGACCTTGGGAGAGTATCAACATGGACTTTGTAATGGGCTTACCAAGAACACATAATAGATAAGGCAATGTGTTTGTAGTGGTGGATAGGTTCAATAAAATGGCCCATTTCTTACCTTGTAAAATAAATAATGATGCTTCCTACTGTAAAGGAGAAAAATGATGTTTAATAGAATAGGAGTGTTTTGATACTCAAATCACTTATCACCTTTACATTTAATGTTTAGAGTGGAGGGAAAAATAAGATATTCCCTTTTATTCTTAAATGCATAAAGGAAGGATCCAAATTGATCAACCCAAAAAGGATCAATGCATAAATGAATCAATCTATTGGAAATAAGAATAAAGAAGTAGATCCTAGGTTTCCCTCTTAAAATGTGTGTGTGTGTGTGTGTGTGTGTGTGTGAAAATGAATGTAAATGTGTGATAGATTTAGAATGATTAAGGATTTGAATCGAAATGAATGATAGAAAAGTACTAACCTTGAAATATTGTAGATCAAAGAATGTTGTTTTCTAGGGTCTGTACTTAGTTTCTAGAAAATCTGAAGTATGATCCGGAAAGGAAATGCATAGATGAACATAACCCAGAAATATTTTTCCATTCTGATTTCATATTATGAAAAAGGTTGACCTTGACCCACAAATGTCAACCCTGACCCAATAATGTCGACCCTGACCTGCACAGGTCCAACAGAAAATATGTTCGCGTCGTCTGAAAGAAAGCCAAAAAGGGTATCTAGATCTGGTCTCAAATCAACTATTCTGAACCTATACCTACAATAAAAAGAGGTTTTTTTGTTGTCGGGGAGGGGTTTTCCTTAGTCAAACCCCGATTTAGGAATTAACCTTGAAATCAATAATTGAAATAAGAATGCTAGCAAGTAGTAGAATTGAATCTAACAATGAAGCTATGATATTGAATAGAGATGTAATTGTAATTCAAATGTAAGAAAGTATGTAAATATGAAAGCATGGACTTTAGAAACCATAAACCTCCATGATTGTATGCTTGAAATCCACCTTGAAGAGAGGATGAATGAGTCTTGAGGATGCACAAAGGATCTTGAAGGAAGATCACATCATCATGATGGCTAGATCTAGGGCTTGAGTGATAAATCTTGAATGCTTGAACCAAATCCCTTCAAAGGCTTGAGATCTTGAATCCTTGATCTTCAATGGAGAACTTGAATGCTTGAGAAGAAGACTTGAACACCTTGAAAACTTGGAAATATGTAGAACAATGGATGCTTGAACAAAATCTTGGTTAGTGCTTTTTTGCACTTGGAAGACTTAGAGGAAATGAGAGAAAGAGGCTTCCTTTTATATGGAATTAGGGCACAATCTTCTAAGGAGGCTGACATAGGATAATTAAATTCCAATTAGACCCATGCCCCTAGAAAAGGACCTATATTAAATATAATTTAAGATTTACCGCTTTGGAACCCCAAAATAGCCGACCCGAAAGCGGGAAATGAATTTTGGATGACCTCTGGCAACTGACAAATTTACAAATTTGAAAGGGGGACCCAGTTCAAGGTCGAGGTCGACCTTGACCTAGGTCAAGTTCAAGGTCCACACTAACCTAGGGGATCAAAAACCCTGGAAAAAGTGTCAGGTGGGGGAGAAGGTGCCCGGAGAGGCCCAATCAAGGTCCTAAATAGGCACAGAAGTAGGAGATGATGTAGAAATGGGAGGATGATATGATGGAGTTCAAAAAAATCCCCTAAGGAGGGATACGGTAAAAGCACAATAATCTATCACCCTTTTACAAAGGAAAAGGATGACAAAATCAAATTTGTTCAGCTTCAACAGTATAAAAGTGACATTTATGTTTGGAATTTGAAGATGATGTAAACTAATAAAATGTTTTAAAATGGATGAAGTTTATGATTAATATTTTTAATATTTTTTTTGAATAATTTTTGATATTTTTTTTA
>MU225521.1:818249-830040 GCA_018584345.1 Thuja plicata | reverse complement strand
GTTTAAGTTCATATATTCAACCAAAGAACTTTGTTATAACAAAAAAAGATATAGATGAAAATATATACTTTTTTAATAAATTTTCTTCAATGAAGAATTAAAGAACTACTAAGAGACCATGTCATGAGTTTTATAGCCATAGAATGAACAGTCCTTGAATTTATCCACACTTGCATCTCCATTATGTTCTTTATTTCCAACCAATTCCATGGTGAAGTATCCATGACAAACCAAACATTATCATTTTGTAGGACCTTAGTGTTAGGACAACTCTTAGTCTCTAAAATCAACTCTCTAATACTATATGCCTCATCAAATGCAATTGAATTACTTTATGATATCATAGAATTATAATAAGTGTAATAACATTATGATCAAAATTCATCTCTTCATTACTCCCATCAATATTGATTCCTAACCATCCCACATAAAAACTTGAGCACCCATTATCTAAAGTAATGATTGATTCATTTTCATTGAAGAAGACTCTGTCATTTTGCCAAAATAGAATTATGCTAGTTCTATCTTCTATTTTTTTTGTACAATCATCCTTGGCTGACTTAGTGAGACTAGATTCTATTATCTCATCAATGTACTTATTTGTAATAGATGAAACACATGATGATTCATTTTCATGCTCATTGGAATAAAAAATAATTTCTTCAAATGTATTACTTTTCAAACTTCTTGAAATGAGGGTTTAAGTATATTGGTAGCCTTTTGATATTTTTACATCTTTTTTCATTTTACCAGTGCATAAGTGATTAGGCTTCGAAGACCCATTGCAAGAAAAAACATAATTTTTTCCTTCGTAATTTTTTCTTTCTTCCATCATGATTTATTATATTGGAAGAACCTTTTTTTGATTTATTCTTAACACCAAATAGAGACTTTAACCATTCAAGATGCTTATTCACTTCCTTATGCAATTACTTTAAAGTCCCTTCATAGTTTTTCCAACTCTCAGTATAGCTTTGACAACTTTGCTTCAATTCTACAACTCTTTCTTGTATTTTCTCCTCAAAAGTCTTCATCTTTTTAAATAGAATAAAATAACACATTATTGCAACCTTTTAGAACCAATTCTAAAATTATAGCCTGTTAGGTTGACAAGATGCATAACTCTGATATCTTTTTTCCCTATCACTAGCTCTCATAGGAAATGTTCAAACTCGACATGTAATAAATGTCCATATCATTCAAGACTCCAAAATGGCATGCAAACATATAGATACTCTCAAAATATAGCATACACCCAAAGGAAGAAACATGTGTGACCCTGGGTCTTCTACAAACTGAAATGAAAGAGTATCAAACTCTTATGCAACTCAAAAACCCAAACAATTTAGTAGGAAAACTAGCTCTAATACCACTATAATGACTACCCCTAAATTTTTTCTTTTGAAATAACTGGAACAAGATATAACTAATGCTAGATGTTAGCTTCAGATTACATGTTTGCACAATAAACCCGCATATGAAAATGCTCTCATGGAAAGACTAATTAAATGAGTGGGGGTTATTTGCGACAACTCAATTGGTATAATAATACAAAATTAACACGAGATTACAACTATCTAGATATGCAAAGGTTTGTCACCATCACTACTTAACTAGTACAATAATATGCATGAGAAAATGAGTATGCAACTATCTAAATGTGTGGGGGTTTGTCACCATCACTGCTTAGAAAATTACTTGTAATATGAAATAAGTGTGGAAATATAATAAATAATCTAAATTGAAGATACTTTGATGGTGAAAACTAATTACAAACATTAAATTCACATACCTAGTTATTCATAATGGTAAATAGTGGACAAGCAACAACAAAACCAATAGATGAGGGTTTCCAAACCCTAGCCACCTACACCAAACGAATCCAAATTGGATGACCAAAAGAATGGAGAGAAGAAGAGAGTAAGTCTACCAAAAATCTATTCAAAAACTTCTGCAAACTCAAATCAGACCCTCCAAGAAATTCCACCCTTGTTCTCAAGTAATGTACAACCCCTTTGAAGATGTATGACTAGCCCTAGAGTGTACACCCAACAATAATCAAACCCACCAATGTGTAATGAACTCTACCAAACTTCCTCAATAAACCCTAATGAATTATCTCTAACAATTGTAGCTCTTGAAACTAAATAAAATATATCAAACACCATTGAAGCTCAACTGTGATCTCTATATGAAATCACCAATCATGCATTTGTCAATCATGCTTCCCTACCTACATTGCTAAGCCTGTGATAATTTTATTGACTTTCTCTATCATTTATTCTACCATAAGTCAGGGCAACTCCCTCATTGATGATATTCTATTGTAAAATATGCGGTTTCCAGTTTTTAGTTTAGAGAATGCAATTTGTTTGAAATCCTCCAAAGACATTTCAAATCATCCATTTTGAATGCATGTTGCAATCATTGAAATTATTGAGACCATATTTTATTGAGGGTTTGTATAAAAAATAACATTTCATGAGTTAGACAGTTAACATGTCAGGCCTAAGCTTCCACGTTTTGCATATATCACTGCCATGGCATCCATTGTTTTGATGTAGTGATTTCACCTACAAATTGCATTGGTCATATAGAAGTTTCTAGATATTATTCAACAAGTCCATGGTCTGTGCATCTGCGCTACCTAGTCATTTCCTTGGTTTAGAAACCCTCTATACCTATGTGTGTTGATGGATGTCCATAAATTACTATTACTAAACCCAGAGATGTGCATTTTAATATACATATATGAGTGTGCATACATACAAGTGCTTGAGCTCGTGACATGCCACTGGGTGATAACTTGTAATGATAAGGGCTGCCCAATAAGAATCGGATGTTGTACACTGGATTGAAGAGCATCCAACACTTGAGGCTTCAAAATATCTGAGGCCTCTTCACACAATAAAATCCTTCTAGCTTCCCCTCTGCACAATGATGCCCTAGTCCTTTTAGCCTCTGCTCTACAATGCACAATTAAAACAAAATGAAATTAACAATGAAAGTGATCACCCCTTCTTTTTTTTAGTTAAATGCCTAGGTTCATCGAAATTTCAACAAACACGGGCATGGATTAAAAAAAATTCAAAATTTTTCTTCAATAAACCGACAAAGAAAAAGCATTTTAATGGTTCATGGGAAATGTTGGTCAATTTTTAGGGTATAATGTACTAGTGATAGATCACTCGGTAACCTCTTGAGATGCCTAACTAAGCAATATGGTGAGAAGTGGTATATGGTTCTATCCCAGGAAGATTATGCATATAATGACTCCATCAATAGGAGTAGAGTGAAGAGTCCCTTTCAGATAGTGTATGGGTTGAACCAAAGGGGAGTCCTAGAACTCAGATAATTACCCAAGGATGACAAGAATAGTGCTCAAGGAGAAAATTTTGTAGAGAGTATAAGGGACATCCATGAAAAAGTGAAAGCAACATTACAAAGGACTCCAGATAAGTACAAAGAAAAAGATGACAAGAAAAAGAGGAGATGTACAATTTTAGATAGGGGATTTAGTTTAGGCACACCTCAAGAAATAATGACTACCAAAGGGAAAATACACCAAATTTATGATGAGGAAGATTTATCCTTGCAGGATTATTCATAAGTTTGGTATTAATGCATATGAAATTGAATTACTATTTGATATTGGGATATCACCAATTTTTAGTGTTACAGATATGATTCCCTATAAGGGAGATGTTTTTGTATGTACTAAAGTAGGTGTACACATAGAAGAGGATGATGAATGGTTGAAGGATATTCCACCTAACAAGCCTTTGAAGCTTGAATATATCCTAGACACAAAGATTGTCATGAAAACTACAAAAAAATACCTAAAAAGAATACTTGGTTAAATGACATGGAATTCCTAAAGAAGATGTAGTATGGATGGATGAAAAATACATTAGAAGACATGGCAGTAGTTTGCAAGAGATCATCTGAAGTACACATGAGATTCAATCACCTGGGGAGTATGGTGTAGGAGCACCCCAAGGACAAAATAAATTACCTGTTGGAAATGAGTTGAGTAACTGAGAGGGGATGGGTGAATCAGTTACCACAAAAAAAATCCAAGTCCCTTACATGTCTTAACCAAACTTATCACTGTTACTTAGCTAACATAGATATTTTGTTGTTACTCGGTTAACAAAGAAAATCTTAAGATATCAACTGTGATTATCCTTTAGTGTTTAGGTACAAAAACATAAAGCATAAACAAATAACATGTACACAGATGACACCAAGATTTAACATCGAAACCCAATTTGGGGAAACCACCAATTGCAACTAGTTACTATTTTTCACTCTTCTGAAGTGAGCCCTATTAGGAGCCAACCCTATTAAAGGTTACAAAAAACATTGTTAGGTGTGACCCTGTTAGAGGATGTAATCACCCTATAAGGAGTGGCCTTGTTAGAGGTCTTCAAACACTTCGATGTAGAAAAGTCACCTTGTGAGAGGATTTGCAAAAGACTATTAAGTCTAATCTGTAAAGAGATTTTGATCACTGCTACAATTGTTAGAGAGTAACAATGGGTTGACCTGTTTGACGAAGCAACTATCTTTGATAATTTAGATATCTGCTATAGTTTTAAACTGGATCCTTACTCATCAAATATTCTATTTCAGATCTGTCTAGATGTTTTGTCCTTAATCAAAATTCCATCTTATTTCTCCTTCACTCTTCATATCAAAAATCATACACTTACACACATTCAATCCAAACTTGACCTTGTATATATATGATAATCCTTGTCAATTCAGCCTAAATAACCTTTCAAATAATCAATAAAACTTAAGTTTGTCAGTTTCATATAACCAATTAAATGTAAACTTGGTTAGAACTAAAAATCACTTTGGTCTTTTTTAATGCCTAAGAGTGCTTGGCATATACTGAATGTGCTCAGTTTAGGTATAGACATTTGTGTAACATCACTACATTTGTGTATACATAAATGATAATACACAATTGAATAATTGTCATCAACAATATCCCTCTTTGGCATTGATGGCAACATAGCATGTCATAATAAAAATAATTATAGAGAAACAGAAATAAGGATTAAAAAATAATTTATTAATGTCCTTAGCTTCATTCTGATTCTCATCCAGAAAACTCCCTATGTCTTCACAATCTCTAAAATACAGATTTCTCCCTCTTACATTAATCTATGTTTATGATAAAATTTCTCCCTCTGTTATCAATAACCTCTCCTTTAATAATTTCTTTGGCTTGAAATCAATAAAGTTTCCCTCTTTGACAACCAACGCCAAAGGCTCTAACCAATAAATTGTAGTGTACATGTTGTACTGATTCATATGCAATAAGCTCTAAAAATCTGCATCAACTTTTTAAATTTGTTCTGTAGCTAGGTTGATGCATCGCTAATCTATCCATTAGTGATCCTCAGTTAGGGGAATCACCCCTAGATTTCCTCTAAGATACAAGAATTTATCCTTAGATAACAATTTTGTGAATATGTCTACAATTTGTTCTTTAGTATTCACATATTCCAACCTTACTGCTTTGTCCTGAATCAATTCTCTCAAGAAATGATAATTTATTGCAATATATTTAGTCTTAGTATGCATCACAAGGTTCTTTGAAATGTTAACAGCACTAATGTTTGATGACATATAATTAATTAAATGTTTGGAGATGTTAAGTTGGTAGACACCGAAATGCAGAAAGATAATGCAAGACATTAAATCAGTTAATGGATTATATTGTCATTGATGTCAACTTGATATCATCTGATTAGTTATATACAAAGGGTCAAAGACTTAAGAGAATCAGAGAGATAAATATTATGCTTTCAGTAATTCATAATAGATTAGCATTCACTAAGTGACTACAAACACCGACGGTTAGTGGAACCTGATGGATAGAGAAAACTAAGAGCAAAGTCACAGTGATGCCCAAGCAAGAAAACCAACAAGCATTACCGACGAGAAGAATCACAAGCATTACCGATGGCCAAAATTATAGTGTTACCCGAAGGATAGACAACCTCGATGGAGAATCCCGAGGAGAACTGAAGTGTTGACTGAAGCTATCAAAGAGTCAAAACACTGAAAGGAACTAAAGTTCATAAATGACAAAATACTTAGCTGGCAGAGATAAAGACACACTTAACTGGTTGTTGACATTATTTTCATCAACAAGTTAAAGCCAGGGATAAGTAAAAGATGTAAATTTTTTTCATCCAGTTGTCAAGGAGAAATCTACAAGATAAAATAAAGTAAAGCTTTAAAGCAAGATTGGCTAAGATTGTGGATCACGCCAAGAGCAAGAAAATCAAGAATAGAGAAATGGTGATATCATGTCTATAAAGAGACAATATAATTCATTATGAATTATGGGATTGAATAGAGAAAGAGGATTTTGAAGAGAAACAAATGAAGAACAACTTCATAAAGTCCTGATCAATCAATCGGAAGAAAGAGCTAAAGATTTCTGCGGACACTGAGCAACAAAGCATAGCATCACCAAGAAGAAAGCAGTAGAGAAAAGGTATTGAAAAGATACAATGATCAAAAAGGTATAATGAGATTACAATAGATCTAAAAATCTACAAGTATAAGTTGTATGTGTGAATAGATCATTTATTGTTTCAGTTTAACCATTGATTTAGAAAGTCTCTTAACCAAGCAGGATTTAAATATCCTTTCTATATTGAGATACATCCCAAGGAGTATCAAAACATTTAATCATGAAGATAGCATGATATGCTAGATACCATTTGACAAACTACACTGGGTTTGGTCATAGAAGGTAGCATAGAGATGCCCAATATCAAGTGACAAACTATTCTATTCAAATCCTCTAACAAGGTCACACCTAACAGTGTGTTTGTAACCTTTAACAGGGTTGGCTCTTCACCGAGCTCACTTCAGAAGAGTGAAAATTTTGGGTTATCGGTCCCAAGTGGTTTTTCCCTTAATAGGGTTTCCACATTAAAAATCCATGTGTCAATGCGTTTATGAGTCATTATTTTATTGTTTTGCATTACACATAACTAATCTGGATTGATCGGTATACACTAAGAAATTTACTATTTTTTGGTAAATGGAAGACTTCTAATTGATAAACAGTAAGAACAACGTTTAAACATGAACTCCAAGCATTAGTTATTTGATAAGATTATTTGAAGGCATACATCTTGTAGGAATGAAGATAATAAGGGGCATTATATTGTGTTACTAAGTTTTTGGGTTGATTTATTAGAATATTTTTGAGGCCACTGATTCAACCCCCCCACCCCCCCTCTCAGTTATTCTAACAATTGGTATCAGAGCTTGTGTGCTTAGAAAGGGAGTTTAACAGCTCAAGCAAAAGATCACAAAATGAACAGATGAGATGTGCCCAAGTTGAATAAAGACAACTTTGCATCATGGCAAAGCATAATAAGACTCCACCTATCACGTATTGGTAATGATGTTACTCAACACTTTGATACTGAATATGTGTTTCCTACATGACCTCACACTCTTGATAAATTGAGAGAAAATCATGAGCATAATTGCATGATGATAGAACTTGCTTCCTCACTCTCTGATGTTGAATTTGAAGATGTCAAAATCTGCACCTCTACAAAGAAAATGTGGGATAAATTGAAGCTGGTAAAGGGAGGAGATGCTAATGTACTAAGAGCCAAGGAAAAAATCCTAAGAGGGAGGTTTGATACCAAAGGATGAAAGAAGAAGAAAATATCACTCAGTATATCTGTAGAATCAAAGAGGTAGTCAATGTTATCTAAGGAATTGGAGGTGTACTTGAAGAAGAGACAGTGGTAAGTAAAATCCTAAGAACCTTACTACCTGAGTATGATATTAGAGTATTTTCTATACAAGAAATGAGAGTAGTTGCAAACAATACTGTTACTCTAGATAGTCTGATTGGTAGAATAATTTCATTCAAGATGAATAACTTTGATAATAGTTTCTTACCATCTATGGATTCTACATTCAAATATTCTTTGAAAATAAGTAAGTCAAGTCATAAACACACTATTAGAAATGATAGTGAAAGTGATAATGAGGATCAAGGACTTGATGAGATTTAATCACTAATGGAAATAAGATTGCAGAGAGGAAAAGGTAGATACAAAGGTAAATTACCACTTGTATGTTTCAATTGTAAAGAGGCTGGACACTTTGTTGCAAGATGTCCTAACATAAGAAAACATGATAGAAGTAATGAAAAAACATATGAAAATAAGTTTGACCGAGGTGATAATAGAGACTACCAAAGCAACTGATAATCTGAAAAAAGAGATACCTGAGACTACAAGGACAAAGGGAAGAAAGCTTGTTACCTAGCTTAGAATAGAGCTGATGATACTAACACTGAATCTGAAGAAGACATTGAGATGGTATTTTTAGCCATGATGGATGATTTAGACAAAGAAGAAGAAATTTATGTAGAGACTACACTCTTATCTAAGGTTAGTAAGAATGATGTCTAGATTATAGATAGTGGATGCACTCACCACATGACCAGTGATAAACAAAAGTTTGAAACTTTTGAATACTATAATGGTGGATCAGTAAGAATGAGTAATGACACACCATGTCCAGTTGAACGTAAAGGAACTATAATGTTGAATAACCTGATCAAATGTGAAAATGCTTAATGGGTAAAAGGATTGAATTATAATTTCTTGAGTATTTCATAGCTGAATAACATAGGTCACTGAGTAGCATTTGAGAATAAGAAGGCAAAGATCTTCAATGAATTAGGAAGGTTGATCAGAACTGGTGAACAGACAAAAGGTAACCTTTTCTATCTTGATGACATTAACACCACTTATTTCATGGCTAGAAATGAAGATATATGGTTGTGGCACAAGAGAATGTGTCATGTGAATTTTGACAACATGATAAAGATAAGAAATAAAAGAAAATTTAGAGGCTTACCAAGCATGTCAAAGCCTGAGCATATCATGTGCAAGAATTGTCAAAAATATAAGATGACAAAGTCTAGTTTCAAGAGTAAAGCCCATACATCTAATGCAATTCTAGAATTAGTCCATATTGATCTATGTAGACACATGAGGACAAGAGTTACTATGGAGACAGGAATTTCATTCTCTTTGTATATGATTATTCTAGAATGATGATAATTATGTTCTTAAAAGATAAATTAGAAGCATTCAAGATGTTTAAATGGTATAAGGCTATGGTAGAAAAACTAAGTGGTAAGGAATTGAAATGCTTAAGGTTAGATAGAGGAGGGGAATTTACTTCAGATGAACTCACTAAATATTGCAATGAGCATGGAATTAAAAGACAGGTTTCTACACAAAGAACACCACAGCAAAATGGGATTATTGAAAGGATAAATAGATCCATTGTTGATTGTGCAAGAACATTGATGATTGAGAAAATCATCACTCAAACTTTGTGGAGGGAAGCTGTCAGTATTACTGTCTACACATTACACAGAGTACAATTGAAGAAGGACACAAAGAAGACACCCTATGAGCTTTGGTATGGTTACACACCCAATCCAAGTTACTTTAGAATCTTTGGTAGTCAATGTTATATTTTGAAAGATGACAGAAATGGAAAGCTTGACTCCAAAAGTGAAGAAGGTATCTTTCTAGGGTATTCCACTATATAGTTAGAAAATGGAAGCACTTCCATGATATACTAGTTTAGCCTTCTGAGTAACTAGTTTTGGGTCATGACAAGCACCTTTAATGGGTTCTTGATCTAGACCTGGCTTTCCCCCTATTTTTCCCCACTTTCCACTTCTTTCCAACCTAATTTCTGCATTCTGGACTACAGATCTGAGATCTTGGACCTCAAGGTCAGGGTTGACCTTTTTGGTCTATTTCAACCTTGACCCTAACCTAGGTCAAGGTCAACCTCGACCCTGACCTAGGTCAAGGTAAACCTTAACCTTGACCCAGGGTTCAAATCTTAGGGTCCCACAGTTTCTGGATGTCGATCTTTGCAAAAGTTGTTTCCCGCTTCCGGGTCAGCTATTTCAGGTTCCGAAGTGTTGATTCCTAAATTATATTTAACATAGGTCCTCTCCTAAGGGTAAAGGATTTAATGGGAATTTAATTCTCCTATGTCAGCCTCCTCATAAGATTGTGCCCTAATTTCATATAAAAGGAAGCCTTTCTCTCTCATTTTCTCTAAGCATGATTAACCATCAACTAGGTGATACTAAGCGTCCTTGAGTAATTGAGAAGCATTATCAAGTGAAATTCAAGAAAGAACTCAAGAAAGATTTGAAGTAAGGATTCATCCATCATCAAGCATTCAAGCATCCAATTCATCAAAGAGATCCATGGGAGGCCATTGAAGGATTCAAGCTACATAGTGCCCTTTTTGGTGATCTCTCCATCCATTTTCTTCCAAGCCTCTTCATAATCAAGAACCCATTAAAGACTTGGTGTTGGAGATCAAAAATAAGTTTATTGAACACATCCTACATTCTAAATTCTACATATTTGGTGCATACATACTTGTCAACTCAAGGATTCAAATCCTCCACAAGGACTTTTTCAAGCAAGGTGAATTTATGTATTTACTTTGTCTATTCCTAAAATTTCAATTACATATATTTGAGGTTAATTCCAAAACTAGGTTTTGACTAAGGAAAACCCCTCCCACCCAACAAAAAAACCTCTTTTTCTTATAGGTATAGGTTCGGGACTACGGATTTGGACTCAGATCTGGATACCCTTTTCGGCTTACTTCCGGACTCCATGAACAGATTTTCTGTCAGACCTGTGTAGGTCAAGGTCGACATTATTGGGTCAAGGTTGAAATTTGTGGGTCAAGGTTGACCTTTTTCATAAGATGGAGTCAAATAAAAAAATTATTTCTAGGTTTTGTTTGTCTCTACGTTTACTTTCCAGATCATACTTCAGTTTTTCTAGAAACAGAGCACAGACCCCAGAAAACAACAATCTTTGATCTATAATATTTCAAGGTTAGTGCATTTCCCCTATCCATTTAAATTCAAATCCTTAATAATTCTAAATCTATCACACATTAATTCCTTTCCATAATACGGGGAATTTAAGACTTTCCTCTTTGCTCTCATTTCCAAATGATTGATTCATTTGTGCATTGAGCCTTTTTGGGTTGATCAATTTGGATCTTTCCTTTGTGCATCCTTGGATGGAAGAGGAATATCTTATCTTTCCCCCACTTATTTCAAATGTTACATTTTTGGTGACCTCTATTTTATATGTTACATTTTCTATGTTACATTTTGGTGAACCCGCGATAGACAATGTTTCCTTTTTGGTGTTAGATTTGCATCTTATGTTAGATCTTACATGCATTTAAAGGTATATTTCTTTTATGCTCTTGAATTTTTATGTCAAAAATAAATAAAAATCACAAAATTTAATTAAAAATACAAAAACATTTACATTTCTCATCATACATTTCATTTGAATGCATTGGGATATATCTAGATCTATTTTCTATGCATTTCTTTATTTGTTATCATGTTCCACAAGTTTTTTCAAGTATTTTCCAAACCTTTTACAATGTGCTTTATTGATAGGGATGATAATCCTCCTATTTGGGATGAACCTTTGGATTTGGATGTTGATTACTCTCTTCCTCATGAAGCCATTATGGATGATTCTACTTTTTGGGATGAACGCTTGGATAAAGACATTGATAATCCCCTCCTTGTGAAGATGACTTGATACAAGAGGGTGATTTATTAATGGATGACATATTCATACATGATGGTGACTCTTTTTCTAAAACACACTCCTCTTATGTATACATTTTAGAGAAAGAAGAA
>MU225521.1:800964-814464 GCA_018584345.1 Thuja plicata | reverse complement strand
ATCCATGGGAGGCCATTGAAGGATTCAAGCTACATAGTGCCCTTTTTGGTGATCTCTCCATCCATTTTCTTCCAAGCCTCTTCATAATCAAGAACCCATTCAAGACTTGGTGTTGGAGATCAACAAGCAATTTATTGAAGACATCCTACATTCTACATTCTACATATTTGGTGCATACATACTTGTGGACTCAAGGATTGGAATCCTCCACAAGGACTTTTTCAAGCAAGGTGAATTTATGCATTTACTTTGTCTATTTCTACAATTTCAATTACATATATTTGAGGTTAATTCCAAAATCAGGGTTTGACCAAGGCAAACCCCTCCCCCCAACAAACAAACCTCTTTTTATTGTAGGTACAATTTTGGGACTATGGATTTAGACTCAGATCTGGATACCCTTTTCATCTTTCTTCTAGACTCCACGAACAGATTTTATGTCGGACCTGTGCAGGTCAAGGTCGACATTATTGGGTCAGGGTCAACATTTGTGGGTCAAGGTCAACCTTTTTCATAAGACGGAGCCGGATCAAAAAATGATTTCTGGGTTTTGTTCATCTTTGCATTTCCTTTCCAAATCATACTTCATTTTTTCCAGAAATAGAGCATAGACCCTAGAAAAAAGCATTCTTTGATCTACAATATTTCAAGGTTAGTGCATTTCCCCTATCAATTTCAATTCAAATCCTTAATCATTCTAAATCTATCGCACATTTATTCCTTTCCATAATATGGGGAATTTAAGACTTTCCTCTTTGCTCTCATTTCCAAATGATTGATTCATTTGTGCATTGATCCTTTTTGGGTTGATCAATTTGGATCTTTCAAAGAGGAATATCTTATCTTTCCCCCACTTATTTCAAATGTTACATTTTTGGTGACCTCTATTCTATATGTTACATTTTCTATGTTATATCCACCAAAAGCAAGGCTTATAAATGTCTTAATAAGTCCTCTAACAAGATGATTGAAAGTGAAAATGTGAAAATAGATGAATTTGTAGAAAATAATGATAAGGAAAGTAGAAAAGAGCCAAAGGACTACAACATGTTTGTTTACACTCAAGAACCTAACACTCTACTTGAGAAACAGTGTATCACTCCCGAGCAACAGAACATTGCACCTGAGCATCATGCTACAATTACCAAAAATTAGGAGAATCCTCAAGATGATGTTCCAAGCGATGGAGATCAAAATGAAGGTCAAGATGATGATCAAAATTATGAACACGGAGCTTAACCAAAACTTTCCAAGTATGTCAGAAGATATCATCCATAGAATCAGATCATAGGAGACAAGAAGGCTGGAATGAGAACAAGAAGTAAGTCACTAAACGCTAGATATTTAATTTGTGATTTTGAGCCTAATATTGTTAATACTACACTTGAGAATGAAGAATGGGTGAGTGCTATGAATGAAGAAATAGAAAAAATTGAGAAGAACAATATATGGACACTAGTACCAAGACCAGATGACAATAATGTCATCGGTACCAAATGGATGCTCAGAAACAAGCTGAATGAGAATGGAGAAGTCACTAGAAATAAAGCAAGATTAGTATGCAAGGGGTATGCACAAGAAGAAGGTATTGACTATGGTGAAACCTTCGCACCCGTTGCTATACTAGAAGGAGTTAGAATCTCACTTGCTTATGTTGCATTTAAAAGATTCAAGGTATACCAGATGGATGTCAAATCTACATTCCTAAATGGAATACTTGAAGAAGAGGTATACATTGAACAACCAGAAGGGTTTATTAATCCAGACAAGAGAAACATGGCATGTAGACTACATAAATCTTTGTATGGAGTAAAAAAAGCACCTAGAGCCTGGTATGAAAGGCTTCACTCCTATCTCATTAGCATTGAATTTTTAAGAACAAGTGAAAATAGCAATATGTACTTAAAAGAAGATATCGATGGTAATATTATGATTGCTGAAATATTTGTTGATGATATCATTTTTGGGGGAAATGAAATTTTATGCAAATCCTTTGCTAATGAAATGAGAAAAGAGTTTGAAATGTCTATGTTTGGGGAGATCAAATTCCTTCTTCGTCTATAGATTCTTCAAAAAGATTCAGGCATATATATCACTCAGTCCAAATACATCAAGGAAGTGTTGAATATATTCAAGATGAAAGATTCCAAACCTGTTGGAGCACCTATGGCAACCAGATATAAGCTGACGAAAGAAGACAAATTAAATGAGGTCAATCAAACCTTGTATAGATCAATGATTGGAAAACTAATGTATGTTGTTCATACCAGACCAAATATTGCACATGCAGTTGGAATAGTTGCAAGATTCTTTGCTAATCCCAAAGAATCACATATGACTTTTGTCAAGAGAATTCTGAGATATCTAAAGAACACTGAGGACTATGGCTTATGGTATAAAAGAGAAGGAAAATTTGAGCTTCAAGATGTTGATTGGGCTGGAAACATTGATGACCAAAAGAGCACAACTGGAGGAGGATTCTTCATGGGTGATAGACTTGTCACATGGATTAGAAAGAAGAAAGGATGCATCTCACAATCTACTACAGAAGCATAATATGTGGCTGCTACTGCAAATTGATCAAATATTGCATGGATCAAACAATTACTGGAAGGTATGAATATGAAAATTCTTGAACCATCAATTATCTATTATGATAATACTAGTGAAATAAACATATCTAAGAATCTATTCATGCATGCTAAGACTAAGAATATAGAAATCAAGTATCATTACTCAAGAGAACAAGTGCAAGCAAAAGAAGTGATACTGGAATATGTTCAATCAAAGGAACAATTAGCTGATATATTCACCAAGCCATTATCGAGAGATACATTTGAGTACCTGAGAAAGAGACTAAGGATCCAACCCTTGTCTATCAGTCAGTAAGACAACTAGGAGATTGCATCAGCCTACACACAATCAAAAGATCATTCATGTTGATTCAAGCATAGATATGGACTGCAAAGATACATCTGTACACAGCAAGGTACATACCTACACCAAACACCAGAATCAATATATTGTTGATGGATAGGTAAATTCAAGGAATATATTATAAAAGGGGATGGAAGATGATATGGAAGAATTGTTTGGCATTGTTGTCGAAGGGAGAGATTATATCATTATCCACACATTATCCATGGAGAGATTATCTCATTATTAGTCATTATCAGAGAGA
This sequence comes from Thuja plicata, assembly GCA_018584345.1. Classification (NCBI taxonomy): domain Eukaryota; kingdom Viridiplantae; phylum Streptophyta; class Pinopsida; order Cupressales; family Cupressaceae; genus Thuja; species Thuja plicata. The sequence continues at coordinate 811,283 of MU225521.1, read as the reverse complement.
AGTTCCTAAGAATTCAAATAGAGAGTTAATCATTGTCCAAAGGGAGAGATTGATACATATGAAATATCCATCAAAGGGAGAGAAGTAACAAAAGGAAGAGAATACAGACAAAGGGAGAGATGACTTATTGTTGTCAAAGGAAAAAGAGATGATCAAGGAGAAGAACAAAGATAGAAGCTGCTACACCTATCCAGTAAAGGGATTGAAGACTGAAGAACCCACTCTACAAGAAACAAATCTAACCTATTTGAGCTTACTAAGAGCTGAACATTTGTATTAGTTATAATAAGAGAGACTGATGAAATACACTTGATATATTTCATATTGTATTAGTAATAATATAGTGTGATAAAGTAGTGTATTGCCATCAATGCTAAAGGGAGAGATTGATGACATATAACTAATTCAATGTTTAAATATGTTAAGTTGGTAGAAACCAAAATGCAGAAAGATAATGCAAGACATTAAATCAGTTAATGGATTGTATTGCCATTGATGTCAACTTGATATCATCTGATTAGTTATATACAAAGGGCCAAAGACTTAAGAGAATCAGAGAGATAAATATAAAGACTCGGGTGCCTTTATTTGTGACTTGGTTCCCTCTATCTGTGACTCAATTTCTTCAGTCTGAGACTCGGTTCTCTTTGTATGTGACTCGGTTTCAACAGTTAGCAGCTCAGGTTGCATAGGTTGTAACAAGGTTTGTGCTGATGAATTCAGTGGTTGACATGGTTTTTGTCCAATCACCATTGCATGTGTCTTAGGTATAGTATCAGGTTCATAATACACAAAGTTCTTGTAGTCTTCGGGCTGTTTACTTCTCTGTTATTTACTTTTCTCTCCAAACTCATCAATCTTTACATGTACACTTTCTATGACTTTATGAGTAGCAAGATTCAAACATTTATATGCTTTTCTTTTATAGGAGTGGCCTAGGAATATACCATCATCACCTTTTACATCAAATTTTCCATTTCTTGCTTCCTTCAAGATGTAACATTTACTTCCAAATATTTTGAAATAATGAACATTGGGTTTATAGCCATACCATTATTCAAAGGTGCCTGCCCAGTACCTTTCTTCAGTTGAAATATGTTCAAGGTGTGAATTGCAATGTTGATGGCTTCATTCCATTATTTGGTAGCAACATTCTTTTCAATCATCAAGGTTCTTGCACAATCCATAATAGATCTTTTTCTTCTTTCTGCTATCTCATTTTGCTATGGTGTACCTGGGGTAGATACTTGTCTTTTATTCCTCTTTCATTGCAGAATTCATTGAACTCATTAGAAATAAATTCACCTCCTCTATCAGATCATAGGAATTTAAGTTTCTTTCCTATTTCCTTCTCAACTCTAGCAAGGTACCACTTAAACTTTTGAAAAGCTTTTGATTTTTCTTTGAGAAACATGATAGTCATCATTTTGCAATGGTTGTCAACAAATAGATTGAAATACTTATCATCTGTGTAACTTTTTGTTCCAATTGGTCCACACAAATCAGTATGGATTAACTCCAATACTTCTTTAGTATAGTAATTCTCTCTCTTGAAACTATTTTTGCCCATCTTCCCAATTTGACATTGTTTTCATATTGCCAATTCAGGTTTCTTCAAAATAGGAATACCTCATACTCTTTTTTTCTTGCTTATGGTGACTAGGTTATCAAAATTCACATGACACAACCTTTTATGTCATAACCATATTTCTTCTACTTGTGCAATAAAACATGAAATTTTAGTGAGATCAAGATAGAATAGATTACCTTTTGTTTGCCTGCCAGTTCCAACTAGTTTCCCTTACCATCTAGGAGCTTGGCCTTACCATTCATGAATTATACCTTGAAACCAATGTGATTTAGCTGTACCATGCTTAGTAGATTATGCCTTAGTCCTTCAACCCAATAAGAATTATCACATTTTATTCCTTCAGTTAGAGAAATACAACCTTTACCTTTCACAGAGTAAGGTTCATCATTCCTAAAACTGACACTCCCACCATCATAGTGCTCAAGATGTTCAAATTTAGTTTTATCACCAGTCATGTGGTAAGAACAACCACTGTCAATTATCCAAGTGTCATTTTTGCAAATATGAGAGAAAAGTGCAATATTTTCATTATCTTCATTGTGTGCCTCATCCTTAATAGCAATGTAAACCATTTCATCTTCATCTTCATCACTATCAAAATCTTTTGCAATGTAACAAGATTTCTTACCTTTGTCCTTGTATATTTGTAACTTTTGAAATATTTATTTCCTTTGTACTTGTTTAACTTTCTCTCACCTTTGTGTTCTTTTTTTGGACACTTAGCAGTAATATGACCAACCTCATCACATGAAAAGAAAATAAATGGTATTCTTCCTTTGTACTTTCCTTTTCCTTTTGCAGCTCTCTTTGCAAGTAATGTTTCAATGATTTCCATATCTTCATCATCATAATCATCATCACTATCACTGTCAATATGTTTTCCTTTTGAGTTTCTATCCATCTTACCAAGGTTTAATTTAGCTTTGAATGTAGACTCCAAATTGCTAGGATTAGAAGAATAATTGTCAAAATTGTCCAACTCAAAAGGTGTTAGCCTTCCAACCAATGCATCTAGAATTATATCATTACTACACCTCATCTCTTGAATAGATGAAACTCTAATTGCATAGATAGGAAGTAAAGTTATCAATACCTTAATAACCATTGTTTTGTCTTCAATTTTTCCACCGACAGCTCTGATGGCACTGACATTTTTATTTTTCTTTCACTGTATTTTGTAATGTTCTCTTTGTTAGGATTGAATAATACTGAGAGGGGGGTGAGTCAATATTATAACAGTTAATTAAATTCTTTAACCACTTGAACATTAACCATACAATTTCATTAAAGGAAAGAACATAAAAAAATAACACATAACTCATAACACCATAATTTGTTTGCGAGGAAACCCTGGCCAAGGGAAAACCCTGGTGGGGATGACATTAAGTTTTGCCATTAGTACACTTAGTTAAAAACATTGACAGAGACCATCGGTATAGCTACCCGGCGAATAGAGTATGTAGCTAACCAACACAAAGAAGAGAGGATAATTGATGAGGTAAAAGTTCTAAGTATGGAATTGACTGATGAACAGTGACAAGTGTTGTACTGATGAAGTAAACAAGACACCACCGACGAGTCAATGACATAACACAAAGATCATCATCGACGATATAGTTTTGAGAACAAAACTGACACAGCATAAAAGGCATACCCAACAAACAGTTCAAGAAAGGAACAGTGATAGAGAAGAAAACCAACAGACTGACAGAGCAGCCCGACCATCAGAACTGACAATCATTTAGAGAACCCGCAAATAGTGGATCTGAATTTTACACGTCAGATAAAGCATTGTAATTCTATTTATAGAGTTTTAATTTGTTTTAAATCATTACTTGAGGGTCAAGAAAGCATAATGTAAATGTTTTAAAGCATCCTAATGGATCTAAAACATATCTAACTAAAGATCAAGGTCAAGTTGTAAACCTTGAATCTAGAGTTAACTTATGAAGCGTGAATCAAGAATAGAGATAAAATCTAGTATAAATAGATTTTCAACCAATTGTGAATCGTGAATTCATTATTGATGATATCCATGAAGAGCATCTAGGGAGTAGAAGGTAGAATTCATATGAATTTCAAAAAAATATTTTATCTAGTTATCAAGAACACACAGAGGCTACCGACATGCATAGAAAGGTATTATTCAATCATGAAAAGATGATTACTCATACATAGGAAGCTTTATTCGATTTGTTATCAACAATTAGAGATTGCATACATCATTAGATCAAAGACTTATGTAGTTTCATTCTAACAAGTTCATCACATCTAAAATCCTTTTGTAGAAGGTGGACTTAATAGTTCTTTAAAAATCTCTTAACAGATGCACACTTAACAGTGTTGCTAAACCTTCAAACGAAGTAGATCTTAACATGTCTCCACTATAATACTCCTAATAGGGTAGGTCATCAGAAGTGACTAATTTTAAGCCTTTACTGGCCCCTTCTTATCTGCAGATAGTGAAGTCTTGTGGGTAACAATCCCCACCATAGTTTGTACTTCCTAACAGGAGTTTTTAATGATAACATATCATGTGTTATGTGTTATCTATTTTCATGAATGTTTCTTGTATGGTTACATATTAAAGAACTTATTTTATGATTCCATATGCATAAAGAAAGATGAAAAGTTAGAAAAGAGAATTTAAAAACTAATGACTAAGGGTTAATGGGCTAACCAAGAAAAGTTTTAGAGGTACTGATTCACCCCTCCCCTCTCAGTACTACATTCACAATATAATTCCAAAAATTGGTATCAGAGCTAAGTCTCTTTCTTGAAAAGCTTAAATATTTAAGAGAAAAGATTAGAGCAATCAAAAATTATAGACTGTACAAGACTATTGAGAATGAGCAATAGAAAATGCAGATAAACTATGAGCAGTATAAAGAGGCAAGAATCAACTTGAGAAAACTTCTTGATGAAAGAAAGATTATGGCAACTAGGTTGAATGAGAAGGACTACAAAGAATTAGAAATACAAGATTACTTTGATTTAGCAAAATCAACATCAAGTAAAGCATCAGACACATCAGTAGAAGAGAACAAAATTCTATAAGAAGTCAATCTACATCTGACAAAGCAAATCAAGATGCTGCAAATCGGTCAAGAAACTCATATGGTAAAAATGATTGATGTCATGAATGATTCAAGAATGGTTGAATCAGAGATAACATTGGCTATTGATGATAGGAGGAAAATAACAGAGAAGCTACAAGAAAAATAATTAGAGATTCAAAGACTTACTGAGCATCACCATGAGGTTACCAACCAGATTATTCTTATGAGTCAAGAAGAAAATAGATTAAATACTGAACTCATTGAAAGAATGCAGATCATCAGTGAGCTAAGAGAAGAGAATGAAAAATTGAAGCATGAAATCAAAGTCCAGAATCAACACAATTAATTGATCAAGAAAGATGAAGATAAAAACAAAAGGAAGGATGATTTTCTTGAAGGACAGAGAAGAGTCAAAAACTACACAGGATTAGGGTACAATGAGAATGGTGAATCTTCTAATCAACCAGATTAAAGGAATGCTTTCACAACCCCAAGATCCAAGAAGCTGTCATGCAATCACTATGGAAAACCCGACCACACCTCAAACATTTATAGAAGCAAAATGAAAGGTATTCCTCAAGCACAATCTACGTTCATTGGTAATTGTTTAAATGTCAAAAGAAAGGACACAAGGCACATGAATGCAGATCCAAAGTGACAAATCCAAAAAGGAAAACCTACATGGACAAGTATTGTCCTACCTGCAAAATGAATGGACATACATATCGGGAATGTTGGAAAAAGAACAAAAAGGCATGGACACGAAAAGAACCTGATAATAGCTACAAACCGATAAGAGTAGGTAACTCATATGTTTGGGACTATAACACATGGGTAAATTGCACAGCATGTGGAAGGTATGGTCATATTGCTGCCAACTGTATGAGAAAGTGGACCAGGAGGTCAAGAGGTTGGACCAAGTATGGCATGTTTGCATTGTCATAAGGTTGGACATGTGATAAAAGATTGCAAAGACTGACTAACAGACACAAGTACATATCCCAATGGAAATACCATTGATGACATCAAGAGAATGAGAAACAAGATGTGGGTAAAAGCCACAAACACTAAAGGTGCTAGAACAAGCAATACAAATGGTGACACCCTATCCAATGGATATGGTGGCATCACTACATCCAACTAAAATGCACAAGTAAGTATGGAATTGCATTGTGAAAAGTTATATATATGCATCGGTTCCATTACATATTGATCATATAGACAAATTAGCATTACTAAAGATGCACCATATTGTCACTTGTAAAATATTGTTGAAAATCAACCATTGGTTATTGGGTACAAATCTGCATTAGTGAACACACACATAAAAGTTAGCACTACTTACTGGAATGTATCGGTCATTACATAAATGCCAAGTTGCTAAGTGTAAACTGACAGACATCGATGAACCTTGAGGCAACAATAGCTGTCTTCGCCACTTTATCGACCATCATCGGTGAGGTCACCAAAGCTTATAGAAACTCTAACGCTTTGCACAGACACCGAAGATGTTATGAATTCCTCTACCGACGAACTCAGTCTTTGTATATCGATGAGTTGGTGAGCATTAATGACAACTTAGGGCACAAAAGTTATAAAAGCATGTTGGGTGAACTCATTTTCACACCCATGATTTTTGAGCAACTAGGAGAGCCAAGCAAAGTGATTAAGGAGAAAATTAAAGAGCGACCTCAACAAAGACTCAAAACTTCTCAAAGGATTCACAGGCAATCACAGAGATTTAGTAAGTAACCACATTCACCGACCGCACTGTTTAATTTATGAAATACCCTGAATTTCTGCAACACGATGGCATCGAATTCTAGAGTTGAAAAGATTAAGGAAGATAAGAAGAAAATTTTCAAACTTGTCAACAGAGGCGCTTGTCTTGAACCCAAATACAAGCTGCACCCAGAAATAGCATCACAACCTGACAATTCCAGAGCATTCTCTAGAATCTCACCTAGGGTTTTGTTGGTAGAGGACGTAAGGTCCTATATACACTACAAGATCTCATAAATAGGAGATCTAGACCTAGATAATGCCTACAGGGCACTATGTGATGAAGTTGGAAAACTCAAAGAAGAGAAGAAGCATCTGGAAGTGAAAGGACTCATGAATGCACTTCATTTTCCCAAAGTTTTCAAAATAGAATGGATAAAGATTGTTCTTAGGAGAATGCACAACAAGACTCTATGGCTTAATATACCAAAAAAATAACAAAGGATGTTATTCATGTAGTTACTAGTTATCCTATGACCGATAAACCACAAGCTCACAAGAACTTATCCCTAAGGAAGTGGAAAAACTGACTGGTGCTAAATCAAACAAAAGAGCTCTCAAGGTCAACACTATCACTGATGTAGAACTCAAGTTTGGTACATGTGTGATAGGATATAAAATCTTCCAGACAAGTAGAATGAATAGCATATCAAGCACTATTATGAGCACAGCATACAAAATCATCAAACAAGGAAAGAAGATGGATCTTGCAGAGATCTTGTTACATCAACTAGAGGAGAACATGTGCACTATAAGAGCTTCAAGAACAAACACTTGTAAGTTTGGTTCCCTCATAATGTGCATATTATTTTACTTTGAAGAATACTTTCCTTCAATAGGAAAAGTTGTATGGGACACAAGCAGGCCTATAACCATTCAGATAGGTGAATTCATAGAATCACTAGGAACAAATTTTGATAATGTAATGCATGAGTATTTAAAAACCATTAAGGAAATGTTGCAAACTAGAAAAAGGATTCCTAAAAATTTGATAGAGGAACACAAAGAGAATATATGTTTCATGGTAGATACTGATTTCACATATATCCAAGCAGTAGTACCTAGGAAGTCATGGCTTTCATAGTTAGAATATGAAATCAAAATAGGACAAGCCAATGAGTGCATTGAGGAACTACTAAATGAACCAGTGGACAACAAGCAAAAATATTTGGCACCTATGAGGAAGCCAAACAAAATATTAAAACAAATCTTGTTGTCAAGAAAGCTATAAAATAGTCAAGTAGAATGGTGAATAAATTGAATGTATCTTTTGAAGGTGAAGAAGAAAAGGAAGGTGAAGAGGAAATAGAGGGTAAGGAGGAACTAACCAAAGGACAGTCACCTATCAGTGAAGAAGAAGAAGAGAATAACTCAGAAGGTACATAGTCATATTCTCCACCTCCTCCTACACCCAAGAAAGCAGGAACTCCAGCCGCTTCAAGAACAAGAAGCCAGACTGCAAAAGAGTCAACTCCTTCACCATTACCAAAAGGAAAACTGGGGATATACAAGAGAAAACCATACCCTCCAAAATTACAAACCAAGAGGAGGAAGATGACTAGAACTAGAGAGGATCTAGAAGACTCAGCTATAGATGAAGCTGATGTAGAAATACAAAAGGAAAAAGAACCTTTAATTCCAACAACAATTGAGAAAACATGCAACAACATCTCAGAATCCCAATCTATTTCTGATCCTAACATAAGGAAATGGTTAAAATTCAGTACATGGGGATCAAAATAAGATTGAAGAAGCAATAATTGTTAAAATGTGCAAACATCACTATGTTCCACTACAATTCTCAGAATATGATGTTCCCAAAGAACTGTTAGAGAGATTATCAGCTAGGTGGACATTTGCACTACATCAGGAAAAGGAGATAAGAGAAAGAGTACTTGTTACTCTTATGCCTCCTGATTCAACAAAAGAAAAAATTGCTGAGATGATGAAGAAGTATGAAAAAGAGTTCTCACCAAAAATGAGAGCATATGAATTTCTCAAGGGAAAGCTAATTGATCTTGATCAGAATAGAATTAAGAAGTGGTGCAAGATACTCAGAAAGCCCACCAAGGAAGCTAGCCTGGAGAAAGAACCAATCACCATCAAAGATATACAAGATGACTCATATGTTGAAATGGATAAAGAAGAGAGTGATCCAAAAGGCCCCAAATATACTGATATTGTAGATGAAGTATGGCCAGACACTACTTGACCACACTCAAAATGAAGAGAGTCAAAATCCACCAAGTCCAGTTCACATTGACTTGAGTAAAGATGAAGAAGTTACCAAGGATGACTTGACTATAAAAGGTAATTTAGCTGATGATATAAATAATAAATCATGGTTAGACAAAATTATCAATGACACTATAGGAAAAGACCCTACAGTAGAAGTACAAAAAGATGAAGATATAAATATTGCACAGGGCAATACCGACGGACAAGATTCAACTATTGACATTGCAACAGTCACACTGACAAACATGAATATATTAATCAATGCTATTGATATTGAATCAAGTTAGGACAAGTCATCTAAGAAAGCTGATGATATACCCAAGGACATGGGTAATGATGAAAACAAAGATGCATCCAGTACTCAAAAGGATACAAATATAGAACTAAAAGATGCAACCAAAACTCAGCAAAAAGTGTCTAATGAAAAGAACAGAGAAGCAGATAACAAAACAGAGGATACATTGAGAAAGGATGAAGAAAAAGATAAGAGTGAAGAAGTCAAGAAGGATGAAAGCTCAAAACAAAAAGAAGATATATTTGTTGATACACCTAAGGCCAATGAGGAGACGTCTTCACAAAACCAGCTGGTGGACTCAGAACACAAACAACAAGACGCTTCATCTTATCAACCTTCACCTACAAAGTCAACCCAATCTCAAGGTTTACAAATGGTAGTACACCAATCTGCCACCCAACCAAAGAAGAAGAAGAAAAAAGAATTAAAGAAAGATATTTTGGCTATCACAATGGATGAAGTAATAGAAGTCCCAAACTGGGATATTAATACTTTGGATACAGATAAACTTCAAGAGTTTGGAGTGCTATGTCAAAGTAAATCCATTCAAGAGAAAATGATATAGGAACACAGGGAAACAATGGCACTTGACAAGGCAAGAGACATTCTAAAACAACTTTTTCCTGAGGTGAAACTTGAACAAAATGCTACAGTTAAGGAGCAAATAGATGTTCTTACCGACGCCATCACAAACTAGATTGTAGATGCAGAACAAGCAATAGAAGAACAAGCAGAGAAAAAGTACCAATACAAGTTAATTGACAAGATCAACCAAGAAGTGGCAGTGAACAAGGTAAAGCTCTCTAAACTAACTGATCAATTAGAGCCAATGATTGTTGAGGCAATTACCTTAGTTCAAAAGATGTGCACACTTGAAAAGTTTACAAAAGAAAATAGTGACAAGTTAGCAGAAATAGATTCTAATGTCATGACTAGTGCACAAAGCCTAACCTCAAATGCAGACAATATCAAGGCACATCATGATAGAGTCATTGAGGCTAACAGGCTAAGGCAAGAAATATGGGATGCTAAAACACAATTAAGAGGTGAGATTATTGAACTACATGCACACATCTTGCCTAATCTTACTATTCTACAGCAGCATATTTCTGAAGCAAGAAACTTAATTGCAACCCCAGAGATGTCTATAGTAGATAGTATCTATGATATACACGTAAGGATATCACTTGAGCACATGGCTCTAGAAATGCTGAAGGATAAATGGGGAAAGATGATGGAGGAGATCAAGTCCTCACATTCCCACCTTTTTGACAAGATGTAAGTACCTTTGCCTTTATTATAAAAAAAGGAGGAATAGAAATGTATGTATATTGTATGTACAGAAGGAACATAT
>MU225521.1:766487-793003 GCA_018584345.1 Thuja plicata | reverse complement strand
TTCAATACACAATACATTTAATATAGTAAATATCAAATGCATAGTCAGCACTCTTGCATAATCAAAGTATAGACTATCAATAACAAAAATACAACTTTGATTCCCTGGAGTCCAAGTCATACTCCCTTATTCTTCGTTATTGTCCAACTGCTTTGTGTTTCTATTCTCTATTGTATGTTTGTCTTCAAATCCTTATAACTTATCATAAACTTAACCAAATCCAAATCGATCTTAGGTGTATGTCAAACATACTCCATACTATCTTCCACTAAGCTCGCATGCCTTAATTTATCGATCTCTATCTTCGATATCCAAAACAATATTGTACCTTTGTGTCTATACTTAGTCAATTTTGGACATACCAAAACTTAACTTCAAAACAATCAATCTTCAACCTAGATGTTTTGCCATAAATGAAAACCAAAAAGTGAATCACATTACCCAAATTGATCACTTTCCAACACTCTCCTTTCATTTTCATCTGATCAAACTGACCTCTGAGACTTTCTACTTTGGCTCTCTTTACATTTTTATCTCTTCCATGGATGTCATGTATTTTCTTCCACATATAATAGGCAGTAGGGCAGTCCTTGACTTCATGAAATTTGGAATAGCTGAGTGAAGAAGCTATATCAATCACCATTATGTTATGATTATTCATGTCCACCATCTGATCCACATACATAGGTCTCGGTGGTTCCACATACTTGTGATCCAAGAATTGAAAACCAGTATCTCCAATAGTAGATAGATGTAGCCTCATCAAATATTTCCATGCAATGAAGTTATCTTTGTTAAGTTTGGGGATATCCCTTCTGTAAGACATCTCTAATCTTTATCTTAGGCCTTGAAACCTTCCCTGAAAGCACCAAATTCTTTGATACCAATTTTTGGAAATGAGTTGAGTAACTGAGAACGGAGGGGTTAATTAGTTACCACAAAAACAAATCCAAGTCCCTTAGATGTCTTAATCAAACTTATCATTGTTACTTGATTAACATAGATATTCTGTTGTTACTCAGTTAACAAAGCAAATCTTAAGATATTAACTGTGATTATCCTTTAGTGATCAAGTGCAAAAACATAAAGCATAAACAAATAACATGTACATAGATGACACCAAGATTTAATGTGGAAACCCAATTTGGGAAAACCACCAATTGCAACTAGTTACTATTTTTCACTCTTCTAAAGTGAGCTTTGTTAGGAGCCAACCCGCTTAAAGGTTACAAAACACACTGTTAGTTGTACCTCTGTTAGAGGAATTAATCACCTTGTAAGGAGTGGCCTTGTTAGAGTTCTTTAAACACTTCAATGTATAAATGTCACCTTGTGAGAGGATTTACAAAAGATTGTTAAATCTACTCTATAAAGAGATTTGGATCACTGCCACAATTGTTAGAGTAACAATGGATTGACCTATTTGAAAAAGCAACTATCTTTGCTGATTCAAATCTCTGCTCTGGTTTTAAACTAGATCCTTACTGATCAAATATTCTATTACAGATCTATCTAGATGTTCTATCCTTCATCAGAATCCCATCTGATTTTGCCTTCACTCGTCATATCAAAAACTCATGCACTTACACACATTCAATCCAAACTTGACATTGTATATATATGATAAGCCTTGTCAATTCGGCCTGAATAACCTTTCAAATAATCAATAAAACTTAAGTTTGTCGGCTGCATATAACCAATTAAACATAAAGTGTAAACTGTTGTTAGTCGGTTGACACTAAATATCTAACTTGGTTAACACTATAATCCTTCAATGCCCGACCGTTACTGTAATTCCCAAGTGAACTCGGTTAGAGCTGAAAATCACTTTGGTCTTCTTCAATGCTTGAGAGTGCTTGGCATATACTGACTGTGCTCAGTTTAGGTATAAACATTTGTGTATACATCAATGATAATACACAATTAAATAGTTTTCATCAACAGCACCTTGAAGGATCATAGTATTACATGAGTGAATTTTATGTTATTAGGTTTCATAAGGTCCTATGGAAAAATTTGTGTTTGACTGTAATGTTTTGGACCCATTTTGTAAGACCATTGACATGTTAGGCATGTATAAGCCAACATGATCAACCTTGGTCAAAGGGTCAGTATATGTTTAGGAAATGTTGGTATAGGTCCTTAAGAGTGTTTTTTGTCATTAACTACCAATGGATGAATTATTTTAAGAGTTAGAATGAAAAATTGAAAAGTTGTCACAAAAATGCAAAAGTTGTCAAAATGTTGCTTGACAACATTGACAACTTTTTATGCAACTTTGATAATAGGCGAGCAACTTCCCTCCAATGGTCATGTAAGTTTGAAAACTGGTTGGGGAAGTTGAAATAAGGATATTTAAGACCCTTGGGGTTGAATTCATGTTGTTTTTGAAGTTTTTGGAGTGATAAGCAAATAACCTATCTTCATTTTCCTATGAAATTATTTGTTTTCTCTCAGTGTATGACCCTATACAGATTCATCAGACCTTCTAATGCACATGGTGGGATAGAGGTATGAATAAACCTTCTATTGAAATTGTTTTGGTGATAAAAAATAAAATTTTGAGAGATATATTTTCAATTTTGTGTGAACTATCTAAAAACCCTAGTCTGCTTAGGGTTTCTAATTCAAATAAGGTTTTCTTGACTTTCCATAGGTGGAAATTCACTCCCTTTGGTGAAAATTTAGGGCCTCAAATTTACCTTAATATTCATGTCATCTTAGACAGGGAGATGAACATGGATAGGATAAATAGCCATTGAAAGACCAGGCATCCTCGTGTGACTAGTCACAGGCAAAGAGAAAATTTGGTTGTAGAAGAACAATCAAAGAGGCTAGACTCAGTTTAATGGTGTATTTGGTGTTTTTTAATGTGTAAAGACTTGGTGAAAGTATTTTATTGAGGAGATTGACTCAATTCAGAGGGGTTTCTTTGTAAAAGTGACCTAATTGCATAATTAGGTCTCCGATAGCAGTCCAAATTTGAGACCCTAAAAGGTGGGATCTAAGACCAATTTTTTAGGATGTCATGAAGTGTCCAAAAAGGGTATTTAAAATTTCATATTTTTTCTAAGTCACTTTGGGAAGTCTGAAACTTGTGAAGAAAAAACACTTTAGGGAGGGATAGTAGGATACTAGGCCTAAGTGAATCAAATACCGCTTAGAGATTAAGAGGTACCAAAAAGGTGTTGAAATTGGGTTTTTCTATTTCCCTGCAATCAAATAAGGATGTTGGAATGAGTCTAGTCCATTTTTTCCTATGTGGAATCATATCAAGCCCTTTGTTGAAGTCCTAAGGGTAGAAGAAAATATAGGTCCAAGGGTTGGACTTTTGATGTGAGAAGTTTTATACCCTAAGAAGAATATTTTATGAGCTTAGGGATTGAATTGTGTATGATGAATTGATTTTGAGTCTCTAGGAAGGAAGTGGTTTCATTTGAGAGAAGATTTTTGTGAGTTGTGGGTTGTGGGTGAGAAGTACCCTTGTTTCCTTGGTACTTTGCATCAAAAAAGGTGATCCAAATCCTACTCCAAAATGCATTATATTTAAGCCTCAACCAACTATGGAAGTTTAGCATTGTAAATTGTACAAGATTCCTAAGGTATCCTATTCCATGAATAATTAGCACCTATTTTAGTGTGTGTTCATTCTTCCATTTATAATAGGACTTTGTTATGAATTTAGTTAATAAATATGAGTCATCTCTTAATTTAATTTTTATGAGGGACCTTAATCATTGTTTTCATCCTTTTAATTATTCCAACCATTCAATCACAACTTGCATAGATAGGCCCTATTTTATCATGGGTTACCTTGTATAATTAATCTAATATCACACCTCAAATTTGCACATGTTTTGGGCAACTCCGTATCCAAATTGACCCCTGATTTAAATCTACTCCTAGATTGGTTGGTATAGGGAAAATGAGAAGGTATAGGGTAATTAAAATTTCCCTAGACCTTGGGAGATGCCCCATACCCTACAAATTGGGCCCAAATTTGAATGGTGCAATGGTTTTTAAAATTTAGTGGGATGTTCAAAACCCACAGGGGCTTCACTTATCACTGACATTCTTTCCCTATCTCTTGCATTTCCATTTCCATTTTTTCATTCTCCACTCAAGTAAAGGAATCCTTTCATCTATTCAATTCTTAAGTCTCGTTGAGCCTAGTGGATCATATTTCTTCTAATGTATGAAATAACATAGGGGTGAGCTTCCTAGTTTTTCCACTCATCCTAGTAAATCACCTCATCCTAGTTTCCTTAAATATATTTTTGTGAACTTGAATCTTCTTACACACTTCTAATTTTTAGTCTTAGATCTATTTTTTGCATGATATTTAGATGAATTCATATACTTTAATAGGTAAAAAGACATAAAAATTGCACATTGTTATCTCTTATTTTATACATTTAAAGGTCTGGCTCATTCTTACATTGAATTCAATGTTTCAAAATGATAAAAATATAAAAATATTTCTTTCCATGCATTATTATGTGTGTTTTATTACATTATCTTATTTCATTGAAAATTTTCATATTTATTTTTACGAGACTTTACTGTCTTTGATGAGTCATTTAGTACTTAGGACTTTGATATTCTTTATCCTTCTCATTATGAGATGCTAGAGGATAATTTGGTGCAAGATTATTCTCTTAGGCTACAATAATTTAAGATATATTAAATTCCCCTTTATGAACCTATCACGATTCCTCTCCCAAATTTTCTCTCCTGGATGAGGAAATATTGATGCAAGAAGATATTTTAAACACTTTTCTCAATGATCTTCCTATTTGGGATGAACCATTGCAGAATGATATTGATTATTATCTTAATATTTACCTTCCTAATGGGAATATCCTGGTGAAAGAGGTTGATCTTTTGGTGGAAAAGGGTGATATGATTGAGGTTTCCCTTAGTGATACTTCTAAAAATGAAGCATTAATGAGTGATGTTTGTCTCTCTCCTAAATTATACCCTACTCATGAAGGAATTTTGGAATCAGAGGATGATATCCTTGATGCCCTCCCTTTTACAAATAAAATGTTGGAAGATAAATAATCTACTCAAGCCAATACCATTCGTGCTTTGGGGAATGACAACCCTAAATTAGTTGTCCACCTTTGTCAAGATATTCATCATCCTAAAAATAAATTGGTGATTATTGTAAAATGCACAACACAACTTGATTATCATATAGTAGCACACAAATACAACAACAATCATCTTCCTCCTCATTCTTCATAACATGTTGGTAAGGAGTATGATCTTGTTGAGGAAATTCATGATACATTAGCCAAGCTCTCCCCTTGGTAATTAATTAAAAACTCACATACATACCATGTGATCATTCAAGAATCCCTTAAAGAAGTTGTTACATCACATCCTAGTAGGTCAAATGAGGTAGCAACCATTCTTGAACCAAAGACCGAAATTGAGTTTCGTCAACATGAGTTACCCTCTTTAGAATTTCAAAATAAATATGATCCTCTCATGATTGTTATCATTATCAATTATAATGATATAAGATGCACTCTAGTTAATAATGTTTCAACCCTTGACATGTGTAGCATTGATTTTTTGCATAAAATAAAAGTGGATACTTCTCTCATTCTACCTAATTCTACTCCTTTTTGCGGCTTTGATAATGTTCATATTAGGTAAAATCACATTGCCTATTAAAATAGGACATGTAATTTTACCAATTCTCATCCATGTCATTCTTGATACTCTAACATGCATCCTTCTTCTAGGTAGACCTTGGCTTCATGTTGTGAAATTAATCCCTTCTAATCTTAATCACAAAGTAAACTTTATCTATAAAATTTTACTGCATACTATTGAAGGTGATGATAAACTACATCTCCAATATCAATCTAGTACAATTTCTTCAATTATTTCTCTAATAAGAATGTAATCTCATCCTCAAGAGGATGATTGAGGATCAATTGACTTCACACCCACATTTTGTAGCAAAAAAAAATCCCTAAATTTGAAACTCAACCCTCCTACTCAAACACATGTATAGATGTTTATTGGGCCTCTTCAAATTTAAATATAATTGAACCTAAGAATAATCCTTTTCCTCCTATTTCAAATACTAATCTTAATTATTACAATGGACATAGTTTAGGAAATGTACAACCTACATCACACTTGTCTAAGGATGGTCTAGGTTTCCAACCTCTCCCTTTGTCAACATCCTCTCCCCCATTGTTCGGTCAATATAAAACTTCTTTCCGCTCATTAAAAGAGAGTATTTTTTTAGCTTCTCAAAGCCAACTTAATTACTTTTCCTTTGCAAAACAAACTAAAAAATGGTAAACACAATTTAGAAAATCCCTCTATTTGTGTGTATCATTGAATTCGTGGCTATAAAACTAATGAATGTCATGATTTGAAGTATAAAATTAAATAATTAATCAATTATGGTATTATTAAAATGAGCAATAACAATGGATGAAACCTTTGTCATGATCTCTCTAAATAACATATACCTTTCTATTATCTTTCTCCACACTATGTGACATTGCTATCCTATCCTTTACGAACTCATTATTATTCATGGTTGTACAATTTTAGGTGCAATCATATTTTTTGGGAAACATAATAGTCTCTCTTATCCTTATCTAAATTATTGGAGGGAAAGGGTAGCATCTCAATCCTATATCCCTCCTAAGGACCCATTTTCCCTTTGTTGACTTATTTCTTTTATAACATGATATCCTTTCTTGTATGGAATCATTTGTTCTACATGAGGATTCTTTCTATTTTTTAGGAGGTTTACATCCTTGTTTACAACATTTTCCTTTATTGAAAGTGCATGTCTATTATAAATGATCTCTCACTTGGGGTACATAATTTGTTTTCCTTCACCAAGTATCCCCTTATCTAGCAATAGGGAAGGTTTCCATCCTTGATTCTCCTTCCTAATGTTCATTTTCTTCAAGCTTTGGGGGGAAAGGGTTATTTATTTAATCTCCTATCATTTCTAAGGATTCATGTTTTCTCAATTGAGTGGCATTTGTTTATCATATGATTTCCTTTCTAGCATAGATTTATTTGTTCTACATGAGGATTTTCTCTTTTTGAGGATATTTTCATCCTTGTTTACAACCTCTTCCTTTCTTGAAGGTGCGTGTCTATCATAAAAAATTACTTACTTGGGGCATAAAGTGTGTTATACTTTACCAAGAATCATTTTACTTAGCAATGTGGAACATGTCCAAATTATTTTTCTCCTTTCCCTCTTTTGGTTAGTGATGTTATTTTTATTTTATATCTCCTCTTGAAGGTAGGTTTATTTGGAAAAATTTATCTTCCTCTTTCTCCCCTTGCACGTCCCTCAAAATGATCTCTTTACACTTGTTGCAATATATATTTTTAACAACTATATCTTACTTGTCTCAAAAGAGTTATTACTCTTTGGCTAGGGTTTCATGTACATTGTTTCCTAAAGGATATCTCCTTGGTGTTGAATGTGGGTATCCTTGTTCTTCTTTTCCTCAAGATGCCACCACACCTTTATGTTTCCATCTTAAGGAGAGGTCATATATGCAACCTCCTTTTGTATTATATAGAGAATTCCTTTAGAGGTAATACTTTCCTTGGGGTAATCCTTACAAACTATTTTTTGTATATTTCCCTGGAGAAAACGCTTTCCTTGGTTATCTTTTTGCGGCATTTTTTTGGGTTCCTTCGGAGATAGTTTTTTCCTTGGGGTAATTATTTTGCACTAATTTGGTGGGTTTCCTATGATACATGCCTTCCTTGGATAATCCTTTAGGCGTATTTACTTTCATACAATGCTTTATTTAGTTATCCATAAGATGGGCTATGTAGGTATTCCCAATTGGATTAATAACTCGGTTCAACTCCTCTACTCATAGATTTGTCATCTTGACTAAGCAGTTATCTTTCCTATAGAAAGGTTCATTTAATATGTCAACCCAGGGTCATGAACTTGAAATGTTTCTATACAATATATGTGTTACGTCTCCATTGAGGTCATGCTAACTACTGTTGGAAAAATAAGTTATATAAGAAAATATATGCTTGAAAGTAAATATACTTGGTTATAAACTACTTAAGCATGAACAACTGTAAAAATAAACTCCAAGAACTATGTTTAGATCTATCAGGAAGGAAACTACTCTACCAGCTTTGGATGCAGGAACAAATATAGGAACTATTCCCTAGTGGCTACAGGAATAGACAAGAGACTGAACAAAAACTATAGAAAGTGGAAATAAGCAACAAAATGCAAAGGACCACTCACCAAGAGGCCCCCCTTGGGTGTGTAGATCCAAGTTCTTCAACACACTATGAACGCAGAATAACCATTGCTTTATTCATATAATAGAAACTTATTACACATGATACTGACACTATAAAAACTAAATTGTTAAAAATAATTACATTGCTACGAATCTATTGTTGTATCATCTCTAGCTAACCTCCGAAGAGGCTTCAATAACATATTTAAACTAAAACTCCACAACTAACTAACTAATTGACCATCTCCAACACAACAAATGGATACATAATCAATGATCTTTCTACTAGAAGTTTGATCAAACAGTGGTGAGATATAGAGTTAATCTTACCTTTTTGAATTTTACTTGCACTATGCAAGAGTATATTGTATAAAACATTGGGAATATTCATCCTTCAACCATGGTGTACATGACTAAGCAGCTTAAAGTGAAGAGAATTAAGACATGACTTTCTACCTTCACAAGTCATATATTTCATTAAATAAGCACCTATCTATATATAACAAGGTGGTATTGATAATATCCTTGTGCCCTATTTATCCACCTCTAGGGAAGGGCCATTTGGATGAGTGAATTCAACATGAGTTGTTCTTGCATCCTTTGATTCTATAATTTTTTTCCTTGTCATTGACAAGCCACTTATTTCTGATATTCATTCCCCTGTGACGTTTACCTTTAACCCTTTCACGCTAGCTACATAATTTTTGAGTATTTGGGAAAATTCTAGGGAAATGTCATCATTATAGTCTATAAACTTGAGGAAATAATCCAACCAATCACAATTCTAGAATGCTTGTTGGAACTCTTGGTCCAAAAGAAGAACAGTGTGAATAGTAGGTTCATGGTGGATAGGAGGTCCCTCCATGATGAAACTCAATTTTTGTTTCACAAATTTTCAAAACCCTTCACAAATAGTTTAGAAATATATAGGATACGAGAACTCTAAAAACAGCAATCCTTCAAACAAGAAAGGCTTACCCAAAATTAGCCAAATTCAAATTTTTTTCACTCCACTAACCTTCACTTTTTCTTCTACAAATACCTTCCTACCTTCACTCAATCCCAAAAATTGATTGATTTTCTTGAAACTGACACTATATTCAAAAATATCAGTCAACATAATAAACACATTGGCCATAGGAGGTATTATGAGGGATACATAAGAATGAGTAATAAAAATATTTTACTCACTCCAACTATCACATTAAATGTCACTCACATACCCTTTTCCTCTAATAATTTTAACACAATCTGGGTGCTGACGTAATGTGATTTGAGTAGACATAACATGCAAGGTGAGACAAAAGCATACTCCCTTCCCCTAACCTTAAAAAAGCAATAGGTTTACCTATTGCGGAAGGTGCGGCTTAAGATCATTTCTAACAACCATATGACATATCAATATAAATGGAATTGAAGTGAAAAAATGTGCTTTGACTAGAATAAATGATCAACATACTTTGCACATACCTACTGCATGTGTCATCATTGAATAAGTTGCATGATCACTTTGAAAGAATAAATGAAAGTAGAGTTGGAAAGGTGATATGAAGTGATGATGACGTGGGAGAAAAAGAGAGTGGTATGGGAGTGGTGAATTTATTATGAAGAAAAAGTACTTCCACATAATGTGGAAATATTTATTATGACATCATGAACAAGTAATCCTATGGAGAAGAATTTTGGACATTTAGTCCTACTTCTTTGGCTACAGGAAACTCAGTATGATGGGTCCTCCTTGAATCACAGCATGAACTATGATCTGCTAGTTGGCTTATGATACAATTTTAAATGGTGCCCATTGAAAAGCATTTTTAATCTTACGGGATCAATTGTGTTCAATTGTACTGCTTCAATTGGAAATACTTCAATGATTTCATAAGGTCCCAACTAGCGATTTTGGAATTTACCTAGATTATCTTTATATATATCTAGAATAATAGAGAAGAGCCCGATCTCCAGGTTGAAATTTCTTTTCCTTGATATATTTATCATGTCAATTCTTCCTATTGTTTTGTATAATCTCTTTGTGTTGTAGGGTTTACTTAATGTGTTCATCTAAAGCATTCAGCTATAGGATTCTATCCTTCTTAGTAGTGGTGGGATCCATATCCAATTATAAAGTTGTTCTAAGTATTTTATGATCAAATTCAATGGGCATAATATCTATTTTTTCATACACCATCTCAAATGGTGTAAATCATGTGGTAGTCTTTCATGTAGTCCTGTAGGCCAATATTTCTTATGGCAATCTATTGGATCAATCTCTTTTATGGAGTGCAACTATCTTATTAAGGATAGATTCAATCTCTCTACTGGGTATTTCTACTTGTCCATTTTACTAAGGATTGTAGGGTGTGGATTTCCTATGCAAAATGTTATATTCATTAACCAAGGTTGTAATCAATGTAGAAGTAAACTGAGCTCCTTTGTTTGTAACTATTTCTCTTGGAACCCCATACCTGGTGAAAATATCCTCATTAAGGAATTCATAAAACCTATTATCCCTTTCATTCTTCATTAGTCTAGCCTGAACCCATTTAGTAACACAATTTGTACATACCAAAATATAGGAATTTCCATTTGAGGATGGTTCAATGGGCCCTACAAACTCTAGGCCCCATTTGTAAAATGGAGTCACAACCACTTGGGGAAATAAATTCATTTCATCTAATTTGTTTGGTCGACCCATCCACTAACACCTATCACACTTTCTGGTATATTGTTTTGCATCCTTATGTAAATTTGGCAAGTAGTATCATTTATTGATAATTTTTCATGGTTGATCGCTTGGCTACAAATTGACCACCACATGGTTCATCATGATAATCATGCAAAATATCATAGGTTTCATCCTCACGCACACATCTTCTCATGATATGATCTAGACTTATGTAGAAAATATAATTAGCTATCCAGGAGAAGTTGAAACTCTTCTCCACAAGTAACCTTCTTTCCTTTTGTGAAAAGTGAGGAGGAGTCCTGCCAACAACTAAATAATTATCTATATCCACATACTTAGGGTTGTGAGAAGTTATGGAAAATAAGTGCTCATTTAGAAAGGAATCATCAATGGCTAAAGGGTCATCTTTTACTTGTAGTCAAGATAGAAAATCAGTCACTAGATTAGCTTTATCGGGCTTGTCAACAATGGTTATATCAAACTCTTGCATTAACAACAACCAACTTGCTAACCTTCTTGTAATAGAATGTTTGTTAATGAGATACTTAATGGATGCATGATTTATGTGTACAAATATTTGATACCCATTTATGTAATGTATGAAATTTTTAAGGGCATAGATGATTGCCAATATATCCTTTTTAGTGATAGTATAATTGAATTCAACTCCCTAGAGATTCTTGTTAACACAATAGATGGATTTTCAATTGATCTTTCTTTTTTTCCTAGAATTGCTCCTATGACATAATCAGTAGCATCAGCGTAAATATGGAATGGAAATGATGAATTTCGTCCTTTCAACACAGGAGTTTGATTTAGAGCTGCTTTAAGGCTATCAAAAGCTTTGTCACACTCTTATGTCCATTCAAAATTAGCTTCTTTCTTCAAAAGATTATATAATGGTGCTGCAATCTAACTGAAATATTTAATAAATCTCCTTTAGTAGGTTGAATGACACAAGAAAATTTTGACTTCCTTATGTTTAGTAGGGACAACAAGGTTATAAATCACCTCAATTTTAGATGGATCCACTTGAATTCCTACTGTCGAGATATAATGGCCCAATACCACACCTTCTTGCATAATATTGAAGCATTTTTCACTTTTCAAAGACAAATTATGGTCTTCACACCTCTGCAAAACTTTTCCTAAGTTGGTTTTCAAAAGTTGAGTCATAGGCAGTAAATTCATCCATATAGATCTCCATACAGTCATGGGAAATATTAGAAAAGATGTTGTTGACTTCCCTCTGAAATTTTTTTGGGGCATTATAGAGACCAAAAGGAAAAAATAGAATAGGAAAGGGTTCCCTAGGGGCATTCCTCTGGGACAATCCTAATCTGATTGTAACCACTAAACCCATCCAAAAATGAGAAGTATTGTTTCTCTGCCAATTATCTAGGACTTGATCTATGAAGGGAAGAGGGAAGTGATCCTTTTTGGTTGCAACATTAAGCTCCCTATAATCTACAAACCCCCATTTTCCTCCTTTCTTAGGAACTATGACAAGAGGTGATACTCATTGACTATCAGATATAGGATAGATAAAACTTGCATTCAACAACTTCTGCAATTCTCCTTTAACTATCTCCCTAAGAGAAGGATTGATCCTCTATTGGGGTTGTCTTATAGGCTTAAAGTCTTCACTGATATTAATCCTATGAGTACACAACTTGGGATCTAATCCTTTCATGTCACTATAATCCCATGCAAAGGATTTTTGATGAGTCTGTAGCAATCTGATGATAGATTTTTGATGTGGTGGAGTTAGATATGTATGAATGTTTAAAATTTTTCTAGGACTCATTTAATTTTATGTATTCAATTCTAACATATAAACTTCACTTAAGCTAGTTGACTACACTTCATGTGGAAATAAGGTATGCGAATAGTTTGTGGTTGTAGGAAAATTAGGTGAAGAATAAGGTGGAAGAATGGTCTATAATGGGCATGGGTTAGTTTCATAGAATTGGTTCTCTATTCCATAGTGGTTATGAATAATGCTAGAAAGGATATCATCCTCTTCTTTTATTCCAATAAAAGGTTCCCTTTTTTATCATCATAAGATTCTAGACCGAATGGACCTTGTCTCCTTCTCTTACATCCCTGCATAAGGCTTGTTCTTCATCAAGTTGAGGTTGTGCAAGGGAATAAATAGAAAGTTTCTTAGTGGATAGACCATCTGAAATAGTTATATTTCTATACCTACATGATATGAATGCATCAACAGTAGCAAGCCATGGTCTTCCTAGTATGACTAGATAACCTCCTAATGTTGCCTTGGGTGAAAATATCATGAAATAAACAAGATATTCCCAAGAATCTAGGGTAACAACCAAATCGTCTACCATACTATCTGGTTTGACTATAGAATTATCTACAAGCTACAAGATTGTGGGAGTAGATCTTAAGCTTATAATATTTAGTAGTTGCATGATATCTTTAGTCATGACATTAATGGTTGCTGCTAAGTAAACTAAAGCATTCTTGACCTGAACCCCATTGATAACAATATTAACTACTATGGTTAAATAAGTTATGAATGGAGGATTTCTGAAGCATTAAATCAGACAACTGACCTAGCACATGGACAATTTTAGGATCTTTCTTCTTTCTGATTGTCTTCTTCAAACAAGCCTCCCTAATTGCTTTAGAATAGATAAAAACTTCCTTTATAGCTTGAAGTAGGGGTATCTTAACACAAATGTAATTCAGATGGTCAATAATATCAAAAGTATACTCCTACTAGTTGACTATCTCATTGTTAAGTCTATGAGGAAATGAAGTTCTTCTTGGGCCAATTCCTCTAAAGGAACCTTTGTTATAACAAGAGAAGATGGTGTTGGAAGAGTAGTGTCTGACCTGAGATGGATATCACTAAAATTTATATCATATGCAGGTTGTTTACTTGGGTCTATGGAATAAACTTGTTGTTTCTAGGGTTTATTATTGGGATTAGGTGTTGGTTGTGTTGGCATTTGTGTAGGCTTTAATAGAGTTGAATTAGTAGAAAGAGTAGGAGGTGGCATTATAGCTGACTATTGAGGTTGCTTCAGGAAACCAAATGATTGGTTAGACCATTGCTGACCACCCCTCCATTGAGTTGATTGTTACCAATTACCTTATAGTGGTTGCCACAGATTTTGGGGTGGTTGCCAAGTATTCTAAGGGTACTACCAATATTTTGAGGTTGTTGTAAATTCCCTTGAGGGAATTTCCTTTGGGGTGTATTATTTTAGTAGTTTGACCAAGTACTTAGAGGATTGTTCCAAGGATGATGTTGAAAACCTCCAAACTTTGCATTATTTTGGGGTTTCCACTGATTATTATAAGCATTTGAATAAGGACCACTAAAAGTTAAAGGGTCTTTTAGCATACCTTGTCTTGGAGTCCATGGCCTTCATTGAGAAATGTAGAAAATTTGATCATCATCTCCTTCTCCTAGATCGAACTCATTAGGTATGTGCTTAGCCTCTAGATTAGCCACCATTTTATATCTTCAATTCTTTTTTATTTTTCTACAATGAGAGAAATATTCATCTAGCATTGCTCTGCTTTCTCATGATTCTTCTTGGCTTGCATGGTTTCCAACTGTGTGGCCATTTTTCTAATATTTCCTACTTAAAATCTTATATTAGGTGAGTGATCTCTAACCTTGAAACTCCATTGCTAGTTTATTTTCTTCTAGCGGAGTGATAGCCTCTTCCTTTTTTAACAACTTCTCTTGAATAATTAAGACATATCTTCTTGATATCCTCCCAAGTTTCTCGGGTGATATATCCTCCTTCCATTAAGTCCAGAGCTTCATGGCACCCCTCATTGATTCCTCTTAGAAAGAGAAACTCTTTTTTATTCTTCATTCAGCTCATGATGTGTGGAATTTTGTAGGTTGAATAGAAACCTTGATATGTAATCCTCCAAACTTTCATCTTCTTTTTGATGCATTCAAAAAATATTATCTCCTCTCATATCATTTCCTTTGCAGTATTATTTGTACTTGTTTAAGAATGTTATCTTCATTTCATCCCAATTATGCACAACATCACCTCTCAGGCCCATAAACCATCTCAAAGTTGACTCCTTCAAGGTGGAAGGGAATAACTTGAGCCTATGAGCATCAATGTTGTATTCATAACTTCGACAAAGAATGTCAAACTCAAATAGGAATGTGTCAGGGTCCTCTGTAACCATGTCATAAAACTTGGGAAGAGCTGAAGTAGGTATATTCTTAAGGATGTTATTGTCATGCTGAACAGTAATAGGAAATGAAAAGGTAGGAGGATTTCTTGCCATCCTTAGTGGACCTCTTGGTTGATAAACCACTAAAGCCAGTTGGTTATCAACTTGATTTGTATTAACAAGGTTCACAGGAGGATGAATATGAAAATTAGCCAAGATATTAGCAAAAGGATTTGGGTCAAGTGACCATTCAAAGATGTTTAGACCAACTAGTTCTTCTTCTGAGGAAGATGTAGAGGGGGCTAGATTTGGTACAGCATTAGCATAGGGGTCATCTTCTTCTTCTTCCTAGTTAACAAAAATCTCACCTAATTAATTTTTAGGGTAATTAGGAAGGAATATTCCTAAAGCATATCTTCTTCTATATATGAAGATTGATGGTTCTGAACTAACTTAGGCCAAAATAAAAATTTGAAAATTATGTAGACTAAAGCAGACTAGAAATAACATTAAATGAACTAGGTATTGAACGCATGACTGCAATAGGTCCTTAGCTTGAAACCATCCCTAACAAAAATGCCCAAAATGTAGGCCTTCCCAATTAGATTAATAACTTGGTTCAACTCCTCTACTCACATTTTGGTTATCTTAACTGAGAAACTATCTTTCTTATGGAATTTAGGTTCATTTAATATGTCAACCCATGGTCGTGACTTGAAATGGATCTGCACAATATATGCATTAATTATCCATTGAGGTCATGCTAACTACTGCTAGAAAAATAAATAATACAGAAAAATAGATGCTTGAAAGTAAATCTACTTGGTTACCAACTACTTAAGAATGAACAATTGTAATACAAACTACATGAATTGAATTTGGATCTATCAGACATGAAACTACTTTGCATGTTTTGGTTGCAGGAAAAGACAAAGAAACTATTTCCTAGTGGTTGTAGGAAAAAATTGATGCAGAGATAAAGTTGAGTATCTATGGTATGTGTTTGATGAAGATTTGATGATAGTTTTATCAGTTATGATGTTGTCATTGATGTCAACTTAGTGTTTGTTGGTTGACATCGTGCCTATTCTACAAATGTATGTTCAAGAGAGTGAATCCAGAACTATGGTAAGAGTTGGTCTATGTGATTGTAACAGAAGACTAAGTGATGTCTCTAAATTCTATATCTATGAACACACAGGTTGATCTTATGTTTGGTGTGACTTATGTTTGATTGAAGGTTGACAGGTCAACAGAAAGAACAAGATGAAGCTAAGAAGGAATGATTTGATGATTGTATCAAATAGATTTTAATTCAGATGTTGTGGTTCAGAATATGTTATCTTGAATATGTTATGAGGCTGTAGTTGCAACCGCATCATGATTTTATAACCAGAAGACCAAGTTTCAAGTGAAAAGGGTCATTTAGTAAGAATTCTTAAGAAGTTATTAGAACAATCAATCAAATCCTTGACCGGTGATGATGCATCATGTTGTAGTACGTAATGATGTACTCTAGGGATCATGGAGATGTTGAAGATTGATGAGGATTGATGAGTTGGAATTTTCATGATCATTGTGATTGGATTTCTGGGAGGTGCAAGAACATTGAATAATATGTTATGGTTTGACTTTTCTTTATCAAATCGATGTGCGATGAATTTGTAGGCTGACCTGAGTTTGTTAGAGAGTGTTATAGATTTTTAAAATGTTTTAGGGTTTTTTCATTGAGTGGGAAATATTTTAAAATCTTATTTAAGGACATTAATTTTCTTAATGAACTTCTAATGTATAAATATGTAAAATGATGTAAAGCACAAGTGTAGATCCTGGATGCAACGGTGTGATCGAGAGAAGATTGTTTGTATGTAAAGAATAGATTGAGCTTGAAATAGATATGTATTAGCAAGAGAGTGATACTTTATCAGATCATTTACTTGTTGATTCCTAACAGTTTTATCAAGCTAAATTGCTTAACCGAGTAGATCATAACATGTCTAAATTGTAAATGTTGTAACCAAATGACTCTTTAATTAGGGTTTGAAATCCTTTAACCATGTGACTCTTTAATTAGGGTTTTAAATCTTGTAACCAAGTTACTCCTAATAGGGTAAAGTTCCTAACAGGTCTAGAGGTAAATCCCTTAATCGGGTGACTCCTAACATGGTCATGCTATTAACCGGGAATTTTGTAAGCTTTTAACAGGGCTAAGCTCTTAATTGGATGTACTTCAGAAGAGTAAAAATTTTAGTGGGTTCCATCCCCATATGTGGTTTTTCCCAGTTGGGTTTCCACAAGAAAAATGTTGGTGTTATTTCACTGCATGATTGTGGATGGTTATTCTTATTTTTTAGTTTTTCATGCAATGAATGTTTATTGATGCAAGTGGTTGAATGGTTAATGAAAGGTTTGAATTGTTAGATTAATGATTCAACCNCCCCCCCCCCCCCCCCACCCTCGTCTCAATAA
Source organism: Thuja plicata (assembly GCA_018584345.1). Taxonomy (NCBI): domain Eukaryota; kingdom Viridiplantae; phylum Streptophyta; class Pinopsida; order Cupressales; family Cupressaceae; genus Thuja; species Thuja plicata. The sequence goes on along the minus strand of MU225521.1, from coordinate 775,393 downwards.
TATTGGATCTCTTTATACTAACAATTGGTATCAGAGATTTGGGTCCTCTTTTTGGTAAGACTAATAGCTTGAGGAAAAGATCGCATGATGAGGAAGGAGCCTCCCAAGTTCTCTAAGGATAAATACCTAGTATGGAGTGACATAATGAAGCTATATCTAAAATCTATGGGATATCAATACTAGATTCATGTCACAAATAGGTATATCACCCCTGTTGGAACTCTCACTACAAATGAACTGAAGGAACAACAAGAGAATAATCAAGCACATGAAGCTATTGTAAGTACCCTATCTAATATTGAATATTTTGATGTTTGTGGACTTGATATTGCCTATGATGTTTGGAAAAATTTGAAACTAATATATGGAGGATATACTCATGTGCAAAAATTGAAGGAAGATAGTCTTAGAGGAAATTATGATGACATGAAGATGGTAGAAGGAGAGAATATTTCTCAATATGGCCTAAGAATAAAAGAAGTTGTTGGTGCTATCAAAGGTGCTGGTGGGGCTATTGAGGAAGATACAGTGGTAATTAAAATGTTGAGAACTTAATTTCCTACTTATGTCATAAGAGTGTCTTCTATAAATGAGATGAGAACATTTGACAATGTTATTATAGATGAACTGATCGGTAAGCTTACTGCATTTGAGTTAAATAACTTTGATAACAATGCTCCAAGAGTTGAGGAAACTTTCAAGACATCAGTGTCTAATGTAACGACAAGAAAAGGCAAGGAAACAAGTCAAGATTGTGATTACATGTCAATTTATTCTAGGGAACTTGAAGTTATCTTGGAAGAAGAAAGGAAACAATAAGAGCTTGAAGCTCTACTAGCTAAGAGACTACCTAGAGGGACTAGTAAGTACAAAGGTAAACTTCCACTGAAATTTTTCTAATATAATAAGATTGGGCATATTGTTGCTAGATTTCCTAAAGGTGAACAAAAGGATAAGTTCAAAAAATTTAAGGGAAAAGAGAAGAAAAAATGCTTTGTTGCAGTGGATGAAGGAGTTACCAATGAAGAATAAGGAGATAATCAGGAAGAGAAGTTTATATTTTTTGTAGTCAAAGGAGATCCATCAGAAGGAGGAAAGGCATTGGGCTCTCACTTAAGACAAAATGATGAATTGATTATAGATAGTGGGTGCTCATATCACATGACCGGTGATAAGAGTAAGTTCATTAAAATTGATGAGTTTGATGGTGGTGTGGTAAGTTTTGGTAATAGTACACCTTGTTTAGTTAAACTTAAAGGCACTGTTTCTTTGAATGGAAATAGTAATACAGATGATGTTTATTGTGTGGATGGTCTAACACATAATATGTTAAGTGTAAGTCATCCAAATGATAAATTTCATAGATTGGGATTCAAAGGACATGTATGCAAAATAATTGGAAGCTCTAGCGATGAGATTGCTACCAATAGGTAGACTAGAGGTAATTTATTCCATTTGAATACTACTATGAATAGTTGTTTGGTTGAAAAGGTTTAAGATAGTTGGCTATGACATAGAATCTTTTGACATGTAAACTTTGATAGCTTGATAAAAAATAAGTAAGACTAATGCAGTTAGGGGATTTCCTCAATTAGTCAAACCACACAACTTGATGTGTAAAGAATTTTAGTTGGGTAAGTTAAATTGTTCTATTTTCAAGAGAAAGTTTTTTTTACCTGAAAGCATACTTGATTTGGTGCATACTAATCATTGTGGACCTATGAGACAAAGGAGTTATCTAGGTGAAAGATATTTCATATTGTTTACTAATGACTATTCTAGAATGATGTGGGTAACTTTCTTAAAGGAGTAGTCTAGTTCATTCCATAAATTTAAAGAATTCAAGGCATTGGTTGAGAAGGAATCATGTAAGAGTTTGAAATTTTTAAGGTCTAACAGAGGAGGTGAGTTTATTTTTGCAGAATTTGTTAAATATTGTGAAGATAATGGAATCAAGAGACAAATGTTTGCACCAAGGACTCCATGAAAAAATGGTGTTGTAGAGAGGGAGAGAACAAAGCCATAGTGGATGCCACAAGGACTATGTTTATTTAAGGAAATGTGTTGAAGATGTATTAGAGAGAAGAAATCAGTATTGTTGTTTACACACTAAACTAGGTGCAAGTAAAGAAAGAAATAGATAAGACACCTTATAAGATATGGTATGGTCACTTTCCTAATGTTAAATATTTTAAATTTTTTGGCAGTAGATGTTACATTAAGAGGGATTATTATACATACAAGTTTGATCCAAAAAGTGATGAAGGCATTTTCTTGGGTTATTCTACTGAAAGAAAAGCATATAAGTATTTTAATAAAATAACTAACAAAATGATTCAGAGTAAAAATGTAAAGGTGGATGAATACCCTGATAAATTTGGTGATTCAAGCAAGCAAGTGACAGAGGATGATCGGGAGATTGTGTATATTGAACCGAAAGTGCATGAATGAACATATAAAAACAATGTAGGAGAAGTGATTCAACTAACTGAAGAAGAAGCTCCTAGACCTTAACTAGTGATACCTAGGTATGTTAAGATGAATTATTATGCTAATGAAATTTTAGATGATAAGAATGTAGGTGTTCTAACTAGAAGAAAGCTTAGAGAGAGTGCTTGTTGATTTCCCAGTATGAGACTAAGGAAGTGAAGGAAGAAATCAAGAATGAATATTGGGTAAAAGCTATGGAATAAGAACTTGATCAAATTGAGAAGAATGATACATGGGCACTTGTTCCTAGATCTGAAGATAAAAATGTGATTGGTACTAGATGGGTCTTCTAGAATAAATTGAATGAAGATGGAGATGTGACAATAAACAAGGCAAGGCTTGTATGCAAGGGCTATGCACAAGAAGAAGGATTAGACTATGGAGAGACTTTTTCTCCAATAGAAAGAATGGAAGGGGAAAGAATTCTACTTCCTTATGTTGCTTATAAAAAGTTCATTTTTTTCAAATGGATGTCAAGTTAGCTTTCTTGAATGGAATTTTTAAAGAAGAGGTCTACATAGAACAACCTGATGGTTTTTCATTGACAAAGGATAAGGACATGGTGTGCAAGATACAAAAGGCACTATATGGACTTGAACATTCTCCAAGGGCATGGTATGAAAGGTTACATTCCTATCTTATTCAGATTGGCTTTAATATAACAAGTGGTGATAGTAATGTGTGCTTAAAGGGTGAGGGAGATAATTTGTTGTTAGCTAAAGTATTTGTTGATGGTATAATATTTGGAGGAAATGATGAGATGAGTTTGACATTTTCTGAAGAAATGAAGAAAGAGTTTGAGATGTCAATGATTGGGGAGATCAAAATCTTTATTGGATTGTAGGTTTCACAACTAAAGAATGGTATATATATCAGTCCATCCAAATATGTGAAATAAGTGCTCAAGGATTTTGGTATAGATGACTCCAAACTAGTTGGAACTCCCATGGTAATAGGATGTAAATTTTCTAATGATAATGAATCTAATGCAATAGATGCTACTTTGTACATATCCATGATCGGTAAGCTACAATATGTTGTTCGTAGTAGACCAAAATTTCTCAAGCAGTTGGTGTAATGGCTAGATTTCAATTAAATCTTACCAAATCTCATATGGTTGCAGTCAAAAGGGTATTCAGCTATTTAAAAGGGACATTTGACTATCGTCTATGGTATGCTCATGATGGTGATTTCTCTTTGAGTGTGTTTACTGATGTTGTTTGGGCATGAAATGTTGATGATAGAAAGAGTACAAGTGGTGATGCATTATCTCTAGGTGATAGGTTTGTGTCTTGGACAAGTAATAAGAAAATTTGTATCTCACAATCCACAATAGAAGAAGAATATGTAGCAAAATCTATAAATTGCACACAAATTGCATGGATGAGGCAGATTCTTGAAGGTATAAAAGAAAAGATGACTGAACTAGTAACTATATGTTGTGACAATAAAAGTACAATAAATATTTCCAAGAATCCTGTGATGCATTCCAAGATTAAGCACATTGTAATTAAGTATCATTTTATGAGAGAGACAATGCATGAGAAAGAGGTGAAGTTGGAATATGTACCAACAAAGGTGTAGATAACATATATCTTCACAAAGACACTACCTAAGGATACTTTTGACTGTCTTAGAGGTAAGCTAGGGATTTTTCCCCTACCTAAATAGAACTAAGATGTTGAAGGTGCATCAATCAAGTGAATTTATTGCCATATCTTTCACTGTGGATTGATGTTTAGGGGACTACTCCATAGGGGGAGAAGTTGACAAGAGATGAAGAAAGTTGCAACAGATGATGTATTGGGCATATTGCGTGTTTGGCATTGTTGTCAAAGGGGGAGATGAATAAGAGAATAAGAAGTAAGGGGGAGAAGAATTTGAGAAGAACCTAAGATCAGGAACTAAGAACAGAAAAGATGTATCAGATTTGGTATGAAGATAATTGCTTGGTATTGTTGGTGTTTCCATCAATGCCAAAGGGGGAGATTGTTGGCATAACTGATTCAGAGATAAAGTTGAGTATCTATAGTATGTTTTTGATGCAAATATTATGATAGGTTGATCATTTATGATGTTTTCATTGATGTCAACTTAGTGTTTGTTGGTTGACAATGTGCATATTCTACTAATGTATATTCAAGAGAGTGAATCCAAAAATATGGTAAGAGTTGGTGTGTGTGATCGTATTTTAGAAGACTAAGTGATGTCTCTAAATGCTATATCTATGACTGCACTGGTTGATCTTATGTTTGGTGTGACTTATGTTTGATTGAAGGTTGATAGGTCAATAGAAAGAATAGGATGAAGCTAAGAAGGAATGATTTGATGATTGTGTCAAATAGATTTTTGATTCAGATGTTGTGGTTCATAATATGTTATCTTTAATATGTTATGAGGTTGCAGTTGTGACCACATCATGATTTGATGACTGGAAGACCAAATTTCAAGTGACAAAAGGTTGTTCAGTAAGAATTCTTAAGAGGCAGTTAGATCCTTGACCGGTGATGATGCATCGTGTTGCTGTAATTAATGATGTATTCCGGGGATTGTGGTGATGTTGAATATTGACAAGGATTGATGAGTAGGCATTTTCATGATCATTATGATCGGATTTCTAGGCGGTTGTGTAGGAACATTGAAGAATGTTTTATGGTTTGAATTTTCTTTGTCAAATTGATGTGCAATGACTTTATAGGCTGACCTGAGTTTGTTAGAGAGTGTTCTAGATTTGTAACACATTTTAGGGTTTGTTCACTGAGCGAGAAATATTGAAAAAAAATTGTAAAGCACAAGTGTAGATCATGGACACAAAGGTGCAATCGAGAGAAGAGAGAAGAGAGAAGAGAGAAGATTGTTTGTATGTAAAGAAGAGATTGAGCTTGAACTGGATCTATATTATCAAGAGAGTGCTACTTTCTCAGATCATTTACTTGTTGATTCCTAACAGTTTCATCAAGCTAAACCCTTAATTAGGTAGATCCTAACATGTCAAAATCGTAAATCCTTTAACCATGTGACTCTTTAATTAGGGTTTGAAATTCCTTAAGATAAGCTCTTAACTAACTGTACTTTAGAAGAGTGTATATTTTAGTGAGTGCCATATCACATGTGATTTTTCCCAGTTGGGTTTCCATGAGAAAAACTTTGGTGTTATTGTGTTGCATGATTGTGGATGCTTGTTCTTATTGTTTAGTTTTCCATGTAATGAATGTTTACTGATGCAAGTGGTTGAATGGTTAATGAAAATTTTAAATTGTTAGATTGACGATTTANTTTCCCCCCCCCCCCCCCCCTCTTAGTAATTTTGGATCTCTTTATACTAACAGAACAGACATAGGAATTATTTCCTAGTGGCTACAGGAACAAACAAATGACTAAACAACAACTATAATAACTTTAAATAAACAACAAAACTCAAAGGATCACTCACCAAGTGGGCCCTCTTGGGTGAGTAGATCCAAGCTCTTCAACACACTATTAAATTAGAATAACCATTATTTTATTCATATAACAGAAGTTGATTACACACAATACTTGCAACTATGAAAACTAAATTTCTGAAAATAGTTACATCACTATGAATCTACTATTGTCTGATCTCTAGCTAACCTCTAAAGAGGCTTTAACAACTTATTTAAAATAAAACTCCAAAACTAACTGACTAACTAACTAAATGACCACCTCCAACAAAATAGATGGGTATACTTATTATGTTGAAAGAAGAAAGGAGAAATTATCTCAACAAGAAAGAAACAATCTTCTTCTTATCCATGGGAGAGAATATAGGATAACTAATTTCCTAGATTTTCACTTTATTAAAACATCACTGAATTGATTACTAAATTGATCTATCTATAAAGAGGGTTAATTAGTTAAGTCATCAATGAGTCTTAAACACTGTGCTCTTTGTTACTCTCAACCATATGACTTGGTCCATGAACCGATGAAACACATTAAGTGTTAGCTTGATCTTTCTTCCATGTTTATCTATTCCAGAAGTGAGAGGTTAGGAGCACAAAAACATGAAGATACATTCAGTCCACATTACATACATTTATTAAACTTCAGATTTCATTAATATGTATATATCACATGGCTGCAGGAAACACAAACTACTTGGCTGCAGGAAACCTATTATACTTCAATTATTCAAAAATGAATAATATAAAGTTAACCATGGTTTAAAAAATCAAGTATTTCATCCCAAAAGTATTTAAGTTTACATGTCATATTTTTATCAAATACTATTTAAAAGACATAAAAATATTCAAACCAAAGTCTTTAAACACCCATCAACCCTATAATAGTTAAGGAAAAACAAGAGAAACCAGGACAAAATAGATAGTTATTTTAGCCCATCACGTTGACTAGCATAACACAACTTGTTATACTATCAAATCCATCTTTACATTGGATTTTCCTCTCTCTTGGAGTGCATAGAAATTATTTATCTCATTGAGAATATGTTGCCATTATTTTCATTGATATCAAGACCTATATACTGGTTGCATATATGTGTTGGTTGGTTGTTGGCAGTTTTGATTGGATGCTTGTCGGTTGTCAGTTAGATATCAATGGTTCGGTTATATGCAGAACAGATTCAATATTTGCAAGTTTTGGACTATGGTGTCAGGTGTACTTGTTCCTATTATTGGAATTCACCTCTTTAGTACATCTATGTGTTTAAGTGATTGTAGATGAATGAAGTTATGGATGACTATTGAGTTTTAGCTATCTTCTGGGCATCCTTGCTACTTGGAAATTCTTGCAGCTCGTCAGATGATTTTGGCATAATAGTTATATTTTAATTTTGGATAGATTCTATTGGGTTTCATCTATCTGTTGGTTCAGAATTTTTGTTGATCAAGTCATGGAATTGGTTGTGGTGTTCTGTCAGTTCTAGAATGTACCTATCTTCAGCAATTATGTTATGTAACATGCATTTCTTAAGGGTGACCTATCTTTAGGTCCCATGGTAATGTGGTATGAAGACCTTTATGTATAACCTATATTTTGGTTCGGTGGTGGAATGTTAAATATAATTGTAATATATTTGGTATCGATGCCAACATGCTTTGTGGCTTGGCCAACATATGTAGTTATCTTATCAGATGTATACATCATCAAAGAAATCATTTTGTATCTAAAGTGTGAGTGTATATGTGTATGTGTGTGTGGGTGTGTGAATTTGTGGTAGCGGTATGTAAGAAAAAGGAAGTTGAGTGAAGTGTTACTTTGATATCAAGAGAAGGATTTATATACCCTATTGCAAGAACTTGGTGTATGCTGGAAGAATATCTGTATCGAATCTACTAGTGTCGGTGACTAATGTGCTATCAATTGGAACTATTTCATGCATAGGAAAATGCAATTCTATCAACTCACATTTTATCAGTAAAATATTTTATATTGGGAGTGAGCGTACTTGTAATGGAAGTTGCCCTTACTCATTTCTAGGTAGTTAGCCTAACCAATAGTGAGGAAACTGATAGTGAGCTCTTGTAAAAATAACCTTAATCGGTGTCACCTTAACCGATGTCTAATTTCATGAGAATTATTTTCTCCATGGTTTTTCCCATCTTGGGTTTCCATGTTATATCTAGCATTATGGTGTTCATTATTCTTTTTCTTTCATAATTGTTGCCAAGTACAACACAAGAAGAAACCTACAGTCACCTGCCTCTGGTAGCACACTTTAGTATACACAAAAATATAAGGATATTTCTTGTCAGATTCACATTCTTTGCATACACCCACAACAAACATAATCATCCTTTACTTATAACATTTTATGCCTTCATAATCTTCCAAGTTAATCAAACATAATTTGAATTAGGTCACCACAAAATATTCTTGCAGTGGAAATGAATGAAATGTGGATCATACAGAAACTCCTCACTCAACAAAACACGCTACCTAATTACCATAGAACCTCCTTTCTCAAAACAACATGTACCTAAACAACATAATATTTAGAGCCAAACAATAAGATCTATATGTTACTGTACGCCTCTCTCTCCGGTTTCCCACAGCTTTCCAAGGGCGGGGGTTAGTAGTCAAGGTTCACAAGTGAATGCAAATCAAGTATGCAATAACTACTAAACGAATAACAGAAATGTGAGCAATAAAATATACAAACAAGAGAAAGGAAGACAAGTAAATGCAAACCCTTCGATGCTTGAAGCTTCTATTGTTTCTCTCTACTCCTTCTGAAACATTGTTCTTGATGCTCAGTATTGGTGGGGAAACGTCTATGACTTGAGAAGCGTCGAGAATTTGACAATTGAAAGTGTGTGTGTGATCGCAAGATGGCTTGAATGCTAGAACCAAACTGACATAGTAATGGCGCACGAGAGCTTGAAATCCTGGATCCTTCAAATGGTTATGAAGGGTTTATTATATAGGAATTGGTG
>MU225521.1:705935-735704 GCA_018584345.1 Thuja plicata | reverse complement strand
ATGCTTAACAAAGGAGTATGGACAAGCCTGGGATCAAGTGTTACCATAGGCAGAATTTGCTTATAATGATAGTGTTAACAGGACTATAGGGAAAAGCCCATTTCAGATTGTATATGGGATGCATCCACGTGGAGTTTTTGAACTCAGAGAATTAAAAGGACAGGAAGTGATAAGTGGACATGCTGATGACTTTGCACAGTATATGAAAGAGATACATGATCAGGTGAAGAAGAATCTGATTGAGTCAAATCAGAGATTGAAAGAGAAGGTAGATGAAGGAAGGAGAGAAGTCCAATTTCAAATTGGAGATCTGGTAATGGTACACCTAAACAAAGCCAGATTACAGAAGGGGATTCCTACTAAGCTACAAATGAGGAGAATAGGTCCCTACAATATATTGGAGAAGTATGGGTAGATTGCCTATAAAATTGATTTACCTAACGATTTGGATATATCATCTATTTTTAATGTGCAGGATTTGATTCCATACAAAGGACCAGTGATACCTGAGACTACTCAAAAGATGGAAGTAGGAAAAGATGTTCAAGATATACAGGTGAAAGCTAAGTCCAAGTTGCAAGCAGAGAAAATCCTGGATTCACGGGTGCAGAAGACAACCAGACGAAGGGTATACAGAGAGTACCTAGTCAAATGGTTAGGATTACTAGAATCAGAAGCTACATGGATGGACGAAGAAGAATGCAGAAAGAAAGGAATTAGTTCAGCATTGTTGCCGACTAATTCAAACTGAATGCTTCCTTCGTAGAGGGGGGAGTATGGTGTAGAGCACCCTAGGGTTTAGCTCCAAACCCTAGTAAATTTTCAGAGTGATCAAAAGGAGTAGATCACGGTTAGAAGAAAGTCATGTTTTCTAAGTCAATAAGTGTGCGAGTGAGCGACTAGAGCTCATCGCACAGTCGCGAGGTGAATTGGTAGTTCGGCTATGAGGGTGCGACAACGCGATTGACAATGTATCACGCACTCGTGAGTTGATCAACAGTTAAGTTTGTAAGTGTGCAAGAGCGCGACGACAGCCTATTGCCCAGTCACCGATCAACCGACAGTTAGATTATATGCAGTGCGACAATCAATGTATCGCGCACTCGCAAGTCAACCGGCGGTCAAGTTGTGAAATGTGTGAGTGAGCGACGAGGAGGTATTGCATAGTCGCGGGTTGATGAGCGGTCAGTATGAAACAATTGCAATTATGCGATAACAGCTCATCGCAAAGTCAGAAGGCTTTCAGTGGTCAGTAGGAAATAGCTCGCGATGAAGCGACAATGCTTATCGCTCAGTCGTGAGGTAAAAAGATAGTTAAGTTACAAGTGCATGAGAGTGCGACGAGTGCTCATCACACAACCGCAGAGACATCGTCAACTCATCCAGGAGTGTTACGAGTGCGCGACATCTATGTATCACGTACTCGTAGATGAATCGTCAGTTTGGTTCAAACCTTTGTGAGAGCGCGACGAGCATTGTATCGCTCAGTCGCAGAGAAAATGTCAGCTCGATAACAAGCATTGCGAGCACGTGACGAGAGCTCATCGCTCAGTCGCAAAGGAATTGGCAGCTCAGGTTTAAGTGGTGCGAGCGCGCGACCACAGTGCAGCGCAAGGTCGCAGAGGAATTGTCAATTCATTTCGAAGTGCGGCAAGTGCGCGACGAGCATGGTATTGCTCAGTCGTAGAGAAAGGGTTAGCTCGGTTGGAAGTGCCGCAAGTGCGCAACATCAAGTTATCGCCAAGTCGCGGATCAAAACATGCATAGTAATTTTAACTCGCGACTACGTGATTAGATATCTAGGGTAAGGGAAACGTTTGATCGAGCTGAGAAAAAGTTAAAAACTCACAAACACCAAACAGAAAAGAGAATGCCACGAAGGAGATCGACATCCACGTCAACAGTTATGCTGATGATGAGCTCGATGACAGTTATAGGAAGAAGATGAAGAGCCGAGGCAGTTGGGATTCTTCAGACAACAGGTAACCTAGAAACGGTTACAATCAAGAACAGGCCAAGTATAAAATGAGAGAAGAAAACTTGTAACAGAGGTTGTTGGAAGAATTTTGAAATAGAGTAGACTAGCAGAGAAGGTTTTCAGTTTGCATTGTAATTTCTTATTTTCAATAAAGAATAGTTTCTTGTGTGTTCTTTGTGTAAACTTGTTTTGTGTGCAAACTTCTGTAGAGTAGGATTTTGATTTCGGTCGAGTCCCATGGATGCTTTTTGACTCTGATAATCCATTCTATGGAGTGTGACAGTCAAGAAGCATCCTTCATGTATATTATTTTTGTTTCTATGTTTTTGTTGTATAAGAGGCTAGTCAAGATTGCAGACAAGTCCTAGGCGAGCCAATGGTCCGGCTGGAGAACTTGTAGAAGAGAAAGATAGAAATAGAAAGGTGCATGAGTGATTTGATTCAGTCATGACGAGTAAGATAAGGTGAAGAGTAAAGCATTTCGGTGGGTAGGAAACCTAGGAGAGAGGGAATAGATAAGTCCTTCTAGTTAGGGTCTGAGAGTAACCCTAAGAGACTCAAGTGTGAGTCTAGAGGGTCCTGAATTGAATAGGATCCAAGGTGAGATTCCATAGAAAGAGTAGGAGTCTCAGAGAGTAAGGTCACCTCCCCATCAGAATAAGACATTGTATCCCCCCATAAAGAATAATCTCCTCCAAGGAAGGTGAGTGCTTGAAGGAAAAACATAGTCCAATGCCTAAAAAGAACATTTCTCCCCTTAGGAAGAAGATATTCCAAGTAAAAATGAAAGAGGGATTCTCATTATGGATAGGAAGAGGGAAGGGGAATCCAAATGAAGTATGAAGTCTTTGAAGTGTGATCATGTGTCACCATTTCCTTGGTTGATGAAGATGCCACAAACCAATCAGGAACACACCCAATAAAATGTGACAAGAAAGGAACTAATGGTAACTGGTCCATGCAAGAATTTGGATCAAGCTCCAAAGGCAAGGATGTCACCGCAAAATAGGAAGTAGTCCAAGAGAGACAAAGTAACTCCCCTTAATGTAGATGCTCCTAGATCAATGTAGAAAATGCTCCAAGAAAACTGAATGATGTTCCTCCCCTTAGGAAGAAATAATGTCATAGGTGTATCATTGAATCCTCCCCAATCTCTAGGAATAATCCTCAAAATATATGATGTCTCGGGAAACTGAATAGGAATCTCCAACACATGAGAATAATCAACCTGAACCATGCAATGTGACATCTCAAGTGAATCTTGAGACTCATGAATTCCAATATTCAAAGAGTTAAAGTCTTCTATGAAGATAAAGAGATCTTCTCCAAATATTGTATCAAAGGATCCACAATCATGTCAAACTCTAAAGAACGATCAAGTGGAGAATGAAGAATAGTGTCAGAGTGTTGCCTCACAACAAATAAAGAAGGATCATCATCATAAAAGAGAAGATGAATATCATCAATGATGTCTCTCAAATCCTCAATGTAGGACTCCACAAACAAACTTGAAATGTCTATCAAGAAGTCATCCCATGAATCTATGTCTAGAAGACAAGGAATATCATGTTGCACTGAATCACAAGGAACTATGGTTGCAAGAATACAAGAATCATCAGGAAAAATAGTAGAAATGATCTCAACTGGAGAAGTAGGAATTATAGGTGGAGTCTTTGGATCATGAAGACTCTCAAGTTGTGCAAGATGTTCAATTTTCCATTAGGTATGCTCATCATAGGGAATGTTATCTGCTTCATCAAGTGGAATAATACAGTATGTAGTTGGATCTTCTGATAATGGAGGAATATGAGGATCTCCAAAGTGTTCCCAAATAATGATCCAACATATGCATAGGTACTCAATATCTTCTAGCTTGGTTTTGACTTTAGAGTAGAAAGATGGACCAAGGTTGTAAGCAATCAATCCCTTGATATTCAAATTCCTTTCATGCCAAGCCATTTTTTTCATCTTGGACTTGGGATTAGGAATGAGTCCATAAATATTAGGAAAGGTTTTTATCCATCTACAATATGTGATGATGCCCTTTTCCCATGATGCATAATTATCCCTAGTAAAAAATACAACAATAGGATGAATTGTATATTCCATGATTTTAGCCATGATGCACTTTTCACATGTGACAAAATGAGATCAAAATATCATGACACCCCCAGAAAATGCATGCAATCAAAGAACCCCCCAAAATCATGATTTTGGCACTTTATAAATAGTGCATGTACAATTTTCACTTGCAAAACAAGACAAAGTGGACTTCTAATTTCAATGATTACAATTGTAAAAATGAGACTATAGAAGACTCAAACAAATAAGACACAATATCACTCAAGGAGCTAATCAATTACAAGTGCCAAAAATGGGCCAAAATAGACCAAATAATGAATTTTATATGTTCACTCATAATAGATCAAAATTGATACCAAATCTGAAAATTAGACAAAAAAGCATGCACTTTCAAAAACAATTGCACCTGAAAATGTGTCTGTATGAGCCCGAACGAAGCGTCTGAAGTTGCAAAACTAAGGATTGGATAGGTACAGTCACCAAAATTTGTAATTTTAGAAAATTTATTCACCAAACCAGACAAGAATGCCACCACTTTAGTAAATTCTAGCCAAAATAATAATAAAATTGCTCTAAAAAAAGAGGTTGTATGACCAAGTTATGGCCCTTCAAAGTCGAACTGCAATTTTGAAACTACAAATGGTGAGGGGGGCAAACTAATCAACCCTACTAACATCAACAAAGCTTCTAGGTTAAATTTGACATCCAAAAGACTGTCATAGAAGTGAAAATTTGCTAAGAAATGATGGTCAAACGACTGTCAAAATTAATGTAATTAAAATCATGATACAAACACTATGCTAAATTTGACGTCCAAACGACCATCAATGCAAAATAAAAAAGCATAGATCTGACGATTGGATGAGCATCAAAGTTTTTACCATAAAAAGTAATGTGTCAAAAAAAATATCTAGGCTTACACGATGATGACATGGTAGATCAAACTGGTGACATGGCACACTTGGTTTCTTATGTGGTGTCGCAATGAATTAGAAGATGTTGCATGGTGGCATTGACCAAGCTGTTGGTGGTGTGAGCAGTGAGTTGGTTGAGTGAGCTTGAGCTCCATGAGCTGAGATATGAGATTAGGATTGGAGAGCTAAGATATGAACTCAGGATCGGTGAGCTGAGATCTGAGTTGGGAGCTCGGCTCGACTTGGCGGAGGCTCAAGCTCTGAGCTCAGCTCGACATAAGAGTAGTCTAAGATCGTGACGATGTCTACCTTAGATGAGCCGCTGAGTGTGCATGATGGAGGAAGCTTGACAAGGATGTTGATTGTAGATTAGGGATGGAGCTCAGTGTTGGAAGATCATTTGAAGCGCCATGTGAATATGTTTGAAGCATGACCTCGGGTGTAACTGAGCACAAGAGAGGCAGAAGATGAGTTGGATGAGCCGTGGAAGGAATACAGCTTGGATGAGGAGGAATGCATTGCGGAGGGATGTAGTAGCTTAGTCCCATATTGAGTTTGGGCTTGAGTTATCCACTTTATATATTGTGTTTCTGGTAGAGTGTTGCTTGGCTTAAGAGTCGTCACAATCTTTGATTCCTCGTTAATGTCGAATGGTATTGGTGCAATGTTGAGGGGCCAATTTGTTGATGTCAATTGGGTGAAGTCTGAATCTCAATCTGTGATATCATTGTAGGCTGGAGTGTAACTTCTCATGTTCACCTGTATAGCTCTGACAACTCAATCTGACACTAGGGCTTCCCAATTGCAAGTTGGGTTGTCTAATCTCGACTTGCAAAAAAAATATTCCCTCAAATTTGACTTTTGCTCAATATAAGAGAATTTATAGTCAAAATTTGTCAAAAAAACCACCCAAATGCAATGACAAGGTTAGATCTTGCTCTAGATGCTCCCAACAGATGTTGCACCTCTGGATCTGAATCATGACCCTCCATAAGTTGAAGCAAAAAACTCTCCAATGGCTATGCAATGAACACTCCTATGACTCTAATACCATGTAAGAATTTTCCTAAGACAAAGAATGAAAATTCCAAAGATCTAAAAGCTCAATAGATAGCACAAGAGAAACATATATGATATGATCAATTGATTGATTCAATAATGATCAAATAATAATGGATACAAAATCAATTAAGTACAATGTAGATGTGCCTGAATATGTAGGCAATGCATGATAACTAGGAGTGATGCAAGAGATTACCTATCAACTAGACAAGGTGTAATCACATGTCCACCAAAGGTGGATCATCCTCTCTTGTGAAATAAAGTATGTGCAAACATGTGCAACAATGAGAGGATGATAATGTGATAAGAGCACTAAAGGTGGATCTCACACATTAAGTAGAAAAAGATAACAACTAACTCCACCTAAAGTGGATTTCTCCTACACCATGTGCTAAAATGAAATGCAAACTCCTAGGTGTCTCATATGCAAACTACTATGAAATTCATTATCCTAAGTAAGCTTAAGTAAAGTGTAATTAGGAATATTTAATTGCACCAACACTCTTGATATTTTATTGGGTTGCAAACATTGAAAAGAAGAAATTATACATGTGATTTTAGACTTCATACCTCACACAACATCTATTGTGTTTCAAACATGATTGGGGTAACCATGAAATCACTCATTCTTCATATGATTCACATACTTCTCATCATTCAAATCACCTTTGTTCAATGTCCTTACCATTTTGACTTTAAGATTAGAAAAAAGTTTGTAATTATTTACATCTCCTTTAGCTTCTTGGATTGATACTCTATCAACAATCAAGCTTTTGATTTGACTCATGATATGGCATCACTTGTTTTGGGTATTTTATCCTCTAACATTCCAAGTGATAATCTTCATTTTACTCTAAGAGAGATTCTACCTCCTTTAGATCTCAATGCATATATTCCTTAATATTGGTTAGCCCTTTCTCCTAATCTAGTTATTCCCTTTTTTTGTTGTTCTTCCTCCTATTATACCCTGCATACCCGTCCCTACATTTTGTTGGCAAAATTTTGGGTCCCCATTTTTTCTTTTGGTTCTTCCTTTGTTTCTTTTTGGTCTTCTTTAGTTTCCTCCAGCCTTTGCCTCCGCGGGGCCATTGTTGTTGCCTTTTTGGATTTTCCTCCCTCTGGGACCCAGTCCCGAAGTGTTTTTTGTTCCTTTGTGCCAGCCAAATTTTGGACCCCATGATTTCTTGCCATTACTTCCTCTTTAGTTGGAGGGTGTGGTTGCACAGGATTCTCGGGCTCGGAGTCTGGAGGTTTTCCTTTTATCAGGACTTGCAGAAGAAAGTGGTGCATTTTCACCTAAAGGGTATAAATTGAGTTTCACTCATCATTGTTACACTTACCATGAACAATTTACCCTCAGAGCAAATTAAGAGCGAATTGTGCATTTAACAATGAGCTAAGTGCAATTTTCTCAAGTGAGTAATAGTGATTTGGAGTGATTAAGTGTGTTCAAGCTATCCTACGGTGTTCTTAGTGTGTTTGTGGGTTTCCAAAGTTGTTCATTTGCATAGCACCTTCTGTGCCCTTCCTTTCGCATCCCTAGTTTTTTGGTAGGTTATTTTGGCCCTTTCTCTTTCATTTTCTTTTTGGTTTGCATTTTTGGTTCCTTTGTTTTTCTTTTGGGTGTTGTTTTTGTCATGTTTCTGGTCTTCTTCGTCGCCTCCCATTGGTGGGATGGCTCTACAAGAGGGTTTTCCGCCCTCTATGTATTATAGATTCAAGTGCATTTGTAGATAGTTGTAAATAGTTGTAAAGCCTCTGTAATTTTTGTAAGTAGTGGTGGCTTGTGGTTTGTTTGTAAAGTTGTTCGCATCTGTATACATGTCATTCTTCAGCCTCTTGTTTGTGTGTGCCTTTGTAAAGGTCATCTTGTATAGTAATCTATAAATACATGTGATTTGGTCTATACATTCCTGGGAGTCCTTCCCATCCTGTGGCAAGCTCACTACGCCCTTTGCATCATTTACCCAAATTCAAGATCGCCCACCTGGTTCTCGTTGGACTTTAATCCCTTCGTATTAAGACAACTATCATAGTTAATGCCATTACTCTATTTATTGCATGACAATGTGACAACCCATGTTAGCCCAGTATGACAAGTACTTGATCATTTCAATAACGGTTAGTTTTCTGAACTCTGGGTTCCATGCAATCCCCCCAGCCTTCATCTCATTTGTCGCATGAACCAGAATCCCCGGAACCCCCAAGTGTTGATCAGATTCAAAATTAGTTATTTCATTTATTGCATTTTTGGGATTTGATGTCACCTAACATCTTTTTGAAGATAGGTGCAAAATGGTGATGAAGTCTCCAGAACCCAAGAGTTTATTATATTTTATTATATGTATTACGGTTGTCCAGTCTTTTAGATTACCAACAAATCAAAGTTCAATATGCCTGATATACCTTCCCCTCCCGCAAATCTAGAACTTCCATCCACTTCAACAAGGGCAGCCACAAAGACAAGGGCCAAGAAGGCACTGGAAAAACTCCCACTCACTACAAAATATCAAAGGGAGGATGCCATTGTGGGATCCAAGGTGGATTCCAAGTTACAACTGATAACCGACACAAAAGTTGGACCGTGGGGAGAATTGTATGGCCTGGTCAGAACAATGTTCACTCAAAGTTCCTCCAAAGACAACATGGCCAAGAATGTGTCCGCCTTTAGCATAATCAAGGTTGCCTGCTTCCCTTACTCTGTGTAGTCCCCGAAGCTGATTCTCACACTGGTAGAGAACTACAACACAACTATTTGGGTTGTTATACTTTTTGGTTCCCTTCCAACGGGCTACCCAATGCCCCTAGTGTATCTCAACACTGCTACTTTTGCTTTGGGGTTGGGAATCCCCTAGTTTTCCAATTCTATTATCATCTCCTGGGCCGCGTTGCTACAAGAATTTGACAAAGTCCAACAGGCGGCTCGATAGCACCTTAATGCCCACTGGCTGAAAATGCCAAAGAAATATTACAAGAAGATGAAGCTGGAGATCCCCCACATAGAATTCAAGGAAATCATCTGAGTGGGGATCATCTTTTTATGTTAGGTCTTCAGAGAATAGCACGCCCAGGATTTTTCAGCGTGGATGTACTACTTCTCGTACAACATGTCCACCAATGGGCAAAAATTTGACTAGGCAACCATTACTGCCAACCATTTAGACTTCTAATTAAACAAGGTCAGACAAACATCAAAGTTCCACATGAATTCATATGTTTTGTGGGCACTAGCACAATAGAGACCCAGAATTCAGGGTTTACATATAGTGGGCATACTTGGGACAGGGCCCGGCCAGAGTGCTTTGTGGGATCATTTCCCTCATATTCAATGGGAAGCCAGCTTCCCCAATTTTTGTTGAGTAAATGATACTTTTGTTTACTACAACATTTTGATACCAACTCAGGATGCCAGTTGCTGGCTGTCAAAGGAGGCCATGGCCTTGGTGAGTTCATACGACCATTATTTTATTCAATTTCAACAACATCCTTATATTCGGGTGATCAAATTCTCTGGCAAGCCCTACCTATTGCCCAGGCATTGCGGGGATAGGATTATTTTGATGGAGTACTACATAAAAATTCTGGAGGTCCATACATTTTTTGGGGTCAAGAAGGTTACCACAATCTCCTTCCCAATCACTTGCAAGAATTATACTTGCAGCCTTGCAGTGGCCAAAGAAATCGATAATGAATTGAAGAGTCTGGGGCTTGCAGAGTTCTACTTGGCACAAGTCAATTTTGACCCGCAAAATAAATGTGACATTACCCCAGGCATCAACAACTCATGAGCCTCACATTGAGGATTTTTGGGCAGATTGCCAAGATGACTTCGATGTCCAAAGATGATACTATGAGAGAATAACTAAGGGAAAGATGAAATGCATGAATCTCCGGACCTTCCTGAAGGACTTCTCAGATACTGGGCCCGTGGAGGACCCAAAATACAAATCCAAGGAGATTGATAAGATGGATATCCCTCCGGTGGATTGGGACACCCTGAAAGTTTTGACAATAGAAGATATCACCAAGGATGTGATAAATTGGAGTCACAAGTATTTTTCATGAGTTTTTAGAAAGAGCGCTTGTTGAGATGGTCCATTTTTTTGGGGATCCACCTCCAACTCTGGAATGGATGGATAAAGTAGAGATAAGGGGAAATAAAAAGAGAGCATCCCGACCCCAGCCCAGTCCTCAGTTTCAACCCCAATAATGGAATAACTCCACAACCAACTTGAGTCATCTTGACAGCTAGGTGAAACAATCAACACAAGGCTTTCTCTCAGTCTCCCAGTCACTTCAGTGGGATCTTCTCTTCCTTAAGTTTCCCTTTCACTTGCAACACTTATGAGTCAGGCAGTGGAGATAGAGGATGAAAGAATGACTATTTTGGATGTCGGGGTCCCATTGCAAACAAGGAGGAAGAAACCAAGGATAAATAATCCTCCACCAAGCACAGATGCAAGCCCCCAGTAATCAAGAAACATTCCTATGGAGCTTATTTGCAAGAATATGTGGAGAGGGCGGTAGAAGAGATTGTCGTGCAAGAGGCAGAGAATGTCCCCAGGGAGGGAGAAAGACAAGAAGAAAAGGTTTCCCCAGAAGAAGAAGCTTAGGAGAAAGAATAAGAAAGCACACAAAGTGTGGAAGAAACATTGGTCCTGGGGGCCAAGACAGATTGAAGGCAGACACAAGACAAGCAGTCGACTATGGCTGGGAAAACCAAACCCTCGGGAACAACCGTACCCCCAATTGTCATGCTCCAAACAACTCTAGACACCCTAGGTGATCAATTACCCCAGAATATGACATTCAACAAGGTGGTCTATGCAACACAACAGTCAGATCTGGGTCATACACCTTCGCCCCTTCCAAAAAATAGGCCCTCAAAGGAGAATGTCCCAGGAGAGAACGTCGAAGAAAATCAACAATAGCAGAATGTGGGGGAGAACCCTAAAAATATGGACATAGATGCTACAGATGTGGGAGGAGTGGGAAACCCCAAGGAAAAGTAAAAGGATTCCACAAAGACTATAGATGTTAGGGAAGCACAACGGACTCCCAAAGAGGACCCAAGTGTCCAGGACTTGGTAGTAAGATCGCCCCTGTCATCACAGTGGCTAGTGGAATCAAATAAAAGGAAGGCCCTCGATGGAAGAAAGAGTCCCTCTCTCTCTAGCAGAGATGATGGCCCAGAACCAAGAGGCTTAGAAGCCTAAGGAGGCCCAGACCCTCCATACCCTTCAGACCGGTTAGGGAGGAAACATCATCACAATGATAGAAACACCTAACCCATATGCAGAAGAGGCAGCGGTAAGTGCTACAGATTACACAATCACAGAGGTACCTCTAGGGAAGAGAGACAAACAGGGAGAATTGGACCTATTGAGAGAGGCCAGTTGGGAAATTGAGGCCTGATATGACAAGTAGGCCCAAAAGTTAAAGGAGGCAAAAGAGGCCAATGAAAATCTCCTTGGGCGTCTTACAGAATTGACGCAACCATTGGCTGAAATTCCTCTAGAGGCTTCCACATCCAAAGCACCACTTCCAGAGGGTGACATAGACACATTAAGAACCATGAAAAAGAAAGCGTAGGCAATTAATGATTGGGTGACTGAGTAGGTAGGATCCGTAAAGCATTTCCTGACAGCCACACTCCTAGACCTCCACCAGGCCAGCAATATCTTGGGCCAAGTAAATGGAGTTGTTTCCCAGTGGGAGGGGGAGATGGAAAAATACAAGGAGTGGAAGAGTGCACTTGAAGAAATAACAAACTTCATGGAAGATATCGTCATGGAGATGGGAATATTCAGGGAAGAAGATTTTAGGTACCTCCGGGCCTAACACTCTGGACTTGGTCTTAAATTTGAGATGAGAAAGCAATAGGTAGCGACCCTGAAGAGTAAAGTCCCATATATTCAAAATTCTTTAAATTCATATGTGACATTTGTTACAAAGGTTTTGATAATCGATCCCTTCAGCATCGAGACATGCGATTCGATGGATTTTGTTGTGAGAAAATTTGATGAAATAATGGAGTCACAGTTTTGGAATCCCTGATATTTTGATGGGGTGAAGATGTCACGTCTCACCCGCATGGTGCTCCAGGCCCACGATGCAGCAAAGGTGGCCTTTGAGTTCAAAGAGGGGGCCTGGGATGTGGCCAATCAGTTGGAGACAGCCAAGGATTGCCATAATTTCATTAAAGAGATAAATGAAGAGGGAATTCTCAAGATTTTGGAGATACTCCATAAATGCAAAGAGAATTAAAGTCTTCCGGTCTCTAGATGTTTCTGCCAACAGGGTAAAAGTTTTGAAATTTTTTTATTCTTTGAGCATAAGCTCCTGGACTCCAGGATCTTGGGTCCCCAATTTTGTATTCTTTTGCAACAATATGTGTCAAGGTTCCCTAGATCCGACCGATTGTTGTCAACATTTAATAAGGGTCAGAGTGCAGGTGATCCAGATAGCGACAATTCTGATGGATGGGATGGTTCTGATAGATGTCTCCTTATTCCCCCGAGGTGTTACTCCTACATTAACTACCTAGCATGCCTCGAAGACAGGGAGCCACAATCAACATTAATGATGCATATGGCCTAAGTTACCAGAATAAGCAAGTTTCTTCTATAAAGTACCATGGCCCTCTTCTCTAGGTTGATTCATCCTAATTTCTCCCCTTTCTTCTTCTTTCTTGTCAGAATGTTGTGTATCCTAAGATGATTTTAAATGGTACAGGTAGTACTGGCCATGAATAATATATTTTATTCACCAAGTGTACATGTAAATTAGGTCAAGTCTGTCTATAAATAATAAGCCTGATGCCTTAACAAGGGTCGACAAAATTGATGATTTCTCTATCCAAATAGAAATTAACATTTTTACTTTTAGTTTGTAGCTTAATGCTCCCTTGGAGCCATGAATGTACTCGCAAGTGATGCTAGAACCATTTAAAGTTAATGAAAGAAGGAAGAATAGCTTGTGGCCATGTGTTATGTGTTGCTCTGATCTCTGAAGTTAGCAAATATCTTTCATGTTGTATGTTTTCTTATGTCCTTTTCTCTGATGCTTTGCATTTTTTTAAATAATCTTATCTCCCTTTGCTACTGGATGTATATGAATCACTAATTCTTTGTGCATCTGGTATTTAGTTTGTTTTCATGTGCTAGAGCATTGTTGATGTTTGAATATGTATCACATGACTATAAGTAGAAATATATTCTAACTCTGGTCCATCTTTTGCAATTTCTTTGGTAAGTTTAAGATGCTTGTAGGAAACCTTGCCCCTTTTGAAATCCCTGGAAATGATGAGTAATTACCATCTTTCCCCTCAAACAATAGTCACCTGCCCAACTTACCTCCTCCGCACCGTTGAGACCTGACTACTAGGTGCTTTGAGGCTAGGAGAATTCATTCTTTGGTAAACCTCTATAGGTGGAGTCGGCCAATATCCTTGTACCCAGTGACAACTTATCTCTATTGGTAGAGCCGGTCACAAAGTCCCGTCAATAGAAACTGGCGCTAGAAGGAGGGGATGAGCTCATCTCCCTAGGAAGATTTTGATTTTACACTGCCTGAGGGCTCCCCAAGAATTAGTTTTAGGAACTAGAATTTTCATGGTATAGGGTCATTCTCATCCTTACACTTCAAAAGAATCCTAAAATTGACCCATGATCCTGGGGAGTTTGTAGAACTCAGACCTCCTGTCTGAAGGAAAAAGACCCACCAAACTAGACAACCTTTGAATTTTCCATGGGGATCTACTACACACCAAAATACCCAAATCCCTCAAATAATCTCGGGACCTCATGTTCATCAAAGCCAAAACCAGATAGCCCCAATGGCTACCTACTTCAACAATACTGAGTCCCCAATGGGATAGTTCCCCAATGCTACTAACGATCTTCCTCTGCATTCGGAGAAGATCTACCTTGAATATGATCATCTAGGCCCTCAAACTATAGAAGAGCACCTCCAAGCCTACAAAGATGCCATGAATCGACACCGGGTACAACATCAAGACATTATGACCCAAATGTTTCCATTTTCCCTAGTTCCAAATGAATTGAATTGGTATCGGAACTTGCCTGCCAACTCCATCAGTATTTGGCAGGATATGGAAGATGTCTTTCTGGAAGCCTTCCACATTCATGTGGACCCAGCTTGGTCCCACAGCCAGTTCATTTTGATCAGGAAGGAACCAAACGAGCTTCTTTCTATCTTTAATCATTGGTTCTAATGGCTTTGAAGTGGTGCATGGGACCTTTCATCCCATCTACTGATGTAACTATCCAGACATGCCTCAATGTGATGGACCCCTTTGTCACTACTCTCCTTTGGAGAACTACCGCCACTAACAACTGAGATACCCTAGAAAAAATTTACAACTTAGCCCTGGAGTTGTCTTGTAGCTTGAGAAAGGCTCCCGAGGGAATGGGACAAAGTGTGCCCTTCAACATGATACCCAACAGAACCTCTTATGCCAGAGGATACAATCCCAACTCGGCGATGGGTACCCCAACAATGGCCATGGGCCTGCCATTGATAGACCAACATATCCGATATATTTACCCATCTCAAACCCACACAACACCAGGTCTAGAATACATCCCCTAGATTCATCCACAACACATGCAACAACCCTTGACACAATCCATAGGATTACCTTTCCTCAATTCATCCGCGGCCGGAGGATTTCCATCCTCGACTTCAGGAGTTGCTGTCGCTTTCCCAGGTAACCCACAACCTCAACCGTCACACTGTGACACCACTACCCAACTTTCCATTGAGGTTTAATCCCTCCAAGGATTAGTTTCCTCCCTAATAATGGACATGGGATAGCTGAAGATGGGGCCCTCTGCACTCCACAACCCCAATTCCTAGAGAGGGAATGTTTTCTCTAGCAACCGGAAGGCCAATTTTGAAGGCCAAAACTACAATAATGGGTCTCGACCCAACCAACATCAATAGAACAATAACAAAAATTCTACAGGTCCTCCTCTAAATCAAAATGCCACTCAGGGTGGTGCTGGACCTAGTCATTCTATGCAGCTCACAGAATTCCACCCCCTAACCACGTGGTGTAGATTTCATGACACCGACTCGCATTCTGAGGTGAATTGTTCAATGCTGGAGAAGATCATCCAAATCTCCCAGTTGGACAGACAATAGTATGTTGATCCAACTCCCCTAGAATCCTCTACATTAGAGCCCCCTCATAGTGCTTTTACATGTGAGATCATCTTCTTCAGGATAGACAAAGAGGACAAAGAAGAACATGATCTACAGGGGTTCTTTGACGAATCCATTCTGGCCTTCGAGGCTAATGCCTTCACCAACCCATGAGCTCCATATAACACTCAGATTTAATCTAGCAAAGGACCATTCTATGTGTCAATGTCTCCCAAGAGCACCACCCCCCAGGATTCTAACACAAATGATCACTCTCTTTCATCGAAAGGACTTGGCCCCAACCACACCAAGGATCCAGTTGGGGGAAGCCAACTTTACCTAGGGGGCAGTTTGATATCACCAAGGCATTGGAAAACATCACCACCTCCATGACCTCAATGGAGATTTTACTTAATTGTCTAGAGCTGAAGAAATCCCTCCTAAAGCTCTTTGGGAACTTGGAAGTTGTCAATCGCCCACCAAAGACTGTCACTTTCGACAATGCCAACTTGACAGTCTTTTGGGGAAATACAAAAGATCCTCCCTTCCTCCTAGGCCTGAACATCCAAGGGAAGAATTTGTACAACTTCATTATGGATTCTGGTGCTTTGGGTAACATCATGCCCTTATCCATCTACAAGAAGCTCAGACTCACCCCTACACCCTCCAAAGGTGCAGTAGTCCAATTGGACAAATCTACTATAAAAATGGTTGGTGAGATGAAGAATGTCCAGATTCAGCTCATCCAGGATCCTCAGATATCCAACGTCATCAATATCCAAGTGGTTGACATTCCTGAAACCTACAGGATGTTGTTAAGTCAAAATTGGTCAAACGCCCTCAACAGGTATTTCTCGACAGACTTCTCTCACTTGTGGCTCCCCTAGAAGGGGAAATTGAACTAGATCCAGGTAGAGAGCAAGCCCAGAATGAAACAAGCCTTTACTAAAGTCAGAAAGGTAAGTGAAATCCTTTTCTCCAAATCCTTGCTCAGGGTATATCGATCGCTGGAGATCCTGACCTTTGACTTCATCCCCGGAGAGTATCCCATAATCACCTAGAGGATTCAAGATTTGGATGCAAAACTAAAATGTGAGGTAGACA
The DNA here is from genome assembly GCA_018584345.1 of Thuja plicata. Lineage (NCBI taxonomy): Eukaryota > Viridiplantae > Streptophyta > Pinopsida > Cupressales > Cupressaceae > Thuja > Thuja plicata. The sequence continues at coordinate 719,396 of MU225521.1, read as the reverse complement.
TACAGGGTAGCAATGCGACTCTATCCACCCTCCTGTCTAACACTTGGTGTCAGGTACATTACTAGAAACACTTTGAACTAGAGTGTGGGCCTTGTATTGCTTTTTCTACCCATCACATCATCAACCTCCAAGAGAAGAAGCATAAAGCCAGGTTCTCGGGACCAAGCAATCTAGCCATTGGAACACTTGAGGTGTCACTCATCCAAGAACCCGAACTAGGAGGTTCTCTAGAGAAAAGTCTCACCTGCACACCATCCAAGCTAGAGGAATCACCTGATAAACCTCCCAACCCTAAACCCAATCCAAATGCCACTTCACCTCCTTAGCCCCATAAAACTGACAATAATTTGTGGATCCTGAAGTTTGATGGGTCCCGGTCCAAACAAGGTTGTGGGGCCGGAGTGGAATTAATCAACCCACGAGGGAAATCCTTCCTTGCTTCCTATAGATTGTAGTTTACCTGTACAAACAACTTCACAGAGTATGAGGCTTTGGTCCTCGGACTTCTGTTCCCCTTGAGAAAAGGGATCACCCACCTCCGGGCAATGGGTGATTTAGAGCTAATTGTAAAATAGGTCCGAGGCCAACACACATGTCATGACAAAAGGTTGGCTACATACTGGAACTGGTCATGGAGCCTAATTGAAGATTTTGATGCTTTTGATGTCAAACTTATTCCTTGAAAATGTAACTATGTTCCGGATGCCCTCGCTATGTCTTCCAGTACCCTCGAGCCGATGGCTAGTTCCTAGCTCTAAAGATTCTCTGTTCAAATGGTCCCCACCCCGTCCATCCCAGACAATATCACACACTTTCAGGTTTTTGAAGATGACCAACACATTTTTTCCTTCATGGAAAGTGTTGGCGCCTTTGAAGATCAGATTGTGGAAGAAATTGATCATGACGACACCGGGAAAGGGGGAGAAGATGATGGGATCATTGACCTACCATCCAACACCATTCCTAAGGGGATTGTCACTTTAGAATGAATCTTTGATTCAGATCCCTGAGGCTGAGACAAGAAATCATCCTCCTTCGAGGGAGGTAAATACAAAAAGGTTAACATCGGTAAAGCCGATGAAGAAAAATTTGTCCACATTGGTACCTCGTCCCCAGAGGAGAAGGAGAAGATTCTTGCGGTTCTCTGAGAATATATTGATGTTACTTCTTGGGGGTATGAGGATCTCAAAACCTATGATACATCTATCATGACACATACCATTCTCCTGAAACTAGACGCCAAACCTTTCTGGCAAAAATAGAGTCTGATAAACCCTTTGATCGAACCCCTGATCCACCAGGAGGTTCAAAAATTATTGTTAGCTCAGATCATCTTTCCTATCCAGCATACTACATGGGTTGCCAACCTCATCCCTGTACGCAAAAAGAATAGCGGGATCCACTTGTGTGTAGATTTCCACAACTTAAACAAGGCCTCTAAGAAGGAAAATCACCCTCTCCCTTCACTGGAAAAGGTACTACAAATTATAAATGGTTCACAAATGATGTCCTTTCTGGATGGGTACTCCGGGTATAACCAGGTCATGGTTAAGTTCGAAGATAGGATGAAAATGGCATTCACCACCAAGTGGGGTATGTTTGCATACCGAAGAATGCCTTTTGGCCTAATTAACATCAGGACCACATTTTAAATGGCCATGGACATTGCGTTCGAAGGCCTGGTTAACAAATGCATAATCATCTACATGGATGATTTAACAAACTTTTCCCAGGATAGGCGTGATCACCTCGTCCACCTCGCTCAGATCTGTGAGAGATGTTGCTAGTATGGTATCTCCCTTAACCCCCAAGAAGTGTATATTCAGGGTCACAGAAGGGAAACTGTTCGGACATATTATCTCTAAAAAGGGGATATCCATTGACCTTGATAGAGTAGAAGCATTGCTAAATTTGCAAATGCCCGACAGTAAGAAGGAAATGAGATCTTTCTTTGGAAAGATAAATTTCCTCTGGCGGTTCATTACTGAATTCACCAAGATTGTCCAACCACTCAACGATATGATGAAGAAAGATACCAAGATTGAGTGGACCCCGAGGCGAAGTGAATATTTTATCAAATCAAGCAAACCATAGTGGAGGCCCCGGTCTTGGCAAGTCCAGACTATTCCCTCCCATTCCACATTTATTCCTTCGCTTTGCCACACTCTGTCGCCGTTGTTTTAACCCATAAGGTTGAGGGGGAAGAACACCTTAATGCTTTCATGAGCTCCCCCTTTAAGAACGTAGAATTTTGGTACACACCATTGGAAAAGTAGGCCTTTGCTTTAGTCTGGGCCATGAAGAAATTCCAGCACTACATTCTCTGGAGCAAAGTGCATGCCATTATCCTGGACTAGGCTATCAAGTCTTTATTGCTACAGAGTGAACTGGGTGAACACCAGGGGAAATGGATGGCAATTGTCTAGGAATATAATATTAAAATGCAACTGATGAAAATAGTCTAAGGCTAGGGACTATGTAAAGCGATGGCAGAGACCACTCCAAACATAGAATGCCAGACTTACACTGTGGAGTCCATCACCAAAGATCCATGGTATACCGATCTAGTATACCTATTACTCAAAAATAGATGCCTAGAGGGACTCCCTCCTAACAAACATTGCACCTTGTGACTGAAAAGTGCACACTTCATGATAAAAAATGGAACACTTTTCCACAGGAATTTTGAGGTAATTTACCTCAGGTGTGTAGACAGAGACCAAGTTGCCCATATGATAGAAGGATTCCATGGGTCGTATGGAACTGGGCATGGCTCAGTTGACGCCACTACCCATCATATTCTTTGGGCTGGATATTATTGGCCTTTTATCTTCAAAGACGTTCATGCTCACGTAAGGAAGTGCCATACTTGTCAAACTATTGCTTCTCGTGAGTGGAACCCGGCAATGCCTTTACAGCCAGTCTTTGAGGTTCAACCCTTCACCCAATGGGCATTTGATTTTATTAGGGAAATAAACCCCAACTCATCTACCAACCACCGGTATATTTTAACTGCTACTGATTACTACATCTGGTGGTTTGATGCAATCCCATGTAAAAATAATATTGTGGATGTAGTTACCAAATTCTTGGAAGAAAATATTGTCACAAGATTTGGAATGCCTTTCACCATTGTATGTGACAATGGTCTGACATTTTCTTCAGCACAACTTTTAGAATGGGCCTATCAGAGAAAGATCACCTTAAAGTTTTCCAGCAACTATTATCCCCAGGGTAACGACATTGTCGAATCCACCAACAAAAACCTGTTGGAAGTTATCAAGCATTTGCTAGAGAAGAACCCCCGGGATTGGAACCAAAAGCTTAGGTTCACCCTTTGGGTAGATCACATCAGAATCAAAGTAGCCCTGGGAACTTCCCCATTCCACCTAGTTTATGGCCAGAGTCTGGAATTCCCAATAAACTTACAAATCCCTATTTTATAGTTCATGCAGGAATTCAACGCCCAGTATAACATTGTGGAAGTTTGCCTCTTGAACTTGGTGAGGATGAAAGAACAAAGGGACACGACACTAGAACATTTTATGTGTCACCAAGCAGTTGTCAAATGATGGTTTGATAGGAGATCCCAATACAAAGCCTTTCAGGTTTCGGACCTAGTCCTCTTGTGGGATAAAGCCCGAGAGAAGAAGGGAAAGCACACTAAGTTCCAAAGGCTCTGGCTCGAACCTTACTTAATCTTGGAGATCTGCGGGGCCAACACTTATCGCCTCAATGCCATGATTGGAGAAGTCGTTCCATTACCCATCAATGGACAACTTCTCAAACATTACTTCAAGTGAAAGTGGGAGGTAAGTTTCCTCGAAGATGTATCATATGTATATTTTCCTACTTGTAAATATCCCCAACACTCCTTGGGAGTGTTTTGTCCTTGTAAATAGTCGGCGACCCTCTGGGGTCATTTTCTTTCCTTTCTTTGTTTTGTTTTGTCTTTGGTTTTCTTTTTGCTTTGCATGTCTTACTTTTTTTTGAGTTCCCAACGTGTTGCTCTCTTCTTGTAGACAGATATGCTTCGCATGATATCTAGTCCCTGGAATGTTGCCTTATGCATTTTGGTTCATCCAAAATCTATTACTAGCATGGTGGGATTTGTCCACACTCTGGAGATATTTTATACGCAATGGTAAAAGGGTTATGGGCAATCTTCTTAATATTCATATCTCAAAAGTCTTGACATCAGTTAACAGAAAATCATAGAGAGCAAGTAATCGTATGATCCTTGAGAGCAAAGTGGTTGCACTAGTTATTGGCCATATCTGAAAATCAAAAGAACCTCTCGGGTCTGAAATGTCTCTCCTATTTAGAAAATCAAAATGGATGGCAAGGTGAATGAAGTACCACCACAAAAATTAGCTAAGCTTAACATTCATGGTGAAAGGAGTACCGCCTTCCCCATCTTCAAAAGAAAAAAGTAAAAGAAAAATTAAAAAATAGAGAGATCCGGGATCTGGAGGATTGTGCACGATAGAGCGATTTTGGTCTGATACACTCAATGTCGTCTCTCTATTTCTCCCAAAAATCATCGACTTGATTTTCTTCCAAAGTACACACTTCACAGCTGACAAGAGATCAAAGGATTGAATCATGATGAGTTAGATTTTCTCAGACACCTCGTGCCTTACAAATGAAGTGCTTTAGGTAAAGGTGAGTCCTAGTTTTGCTAACCAGGGATTCTGTGATTCTCAAATGCATTAAGACATTCATCCCAATGAGTCACCATTTTTTATGCCCTGCATACCCGTCCCTACATTTTATTGGCAAAATGTTGGGTCCCCCTTTTCGCTTTTTGTTCTTCCTTTGTTTCTTTTCAGTCTTCTTTTGTTTCCTCTAGCCTTTTCCTCCGCGGGGCCGTTGTTGTTGCCTTTTTGGTTTTTCCTCCCTCTGGGACCTGGTCCCAGAGTGTTTTTTGTTCCTTTGAGCCAACCAAATTTTGGACCTCGAGATTTTGTGCCATTACTTCCTCTTTAGTTGGAGGGTGTGGTTGCACGGGATTCTCGAGCCCAGATTCTGGAGGTTTTCCTTTTCTCGGGACTTGCGGAAGGAAGTGGTGCATTTTCACCTAAAGAGTATAAATTGAGTTTCACTCATCATTGTTACACTTACAACAAACAATTTACCCTCGGAGTGAACTAAGAGCGAATTGTGCGTTTAACAACAAGCTAAGTGCAATTTTCTTCGAGTGAGTAACAGTGATTTGGAGTGATTAAGCATGTTCAAGCTATCCTACGGTGTTCTTAACATGTTCATGGGTTTCTAGAGTTGTTTGTTTGGAGAGAACCTCCCGTGCCCTTCCTTTCGCATCCCTGATTTTTTGGTAGGTTATTCTGGCCCTTTCTCTTTCATTTTCTTTTTGGTTTGCATTTTTGGTTCCTTTGTTTTCCTTTTGGGTGTTGTTTTCATCGTGTTTATGGTCTTCTTCGTCGCATCCTATTGGTGGATGGCTCTGCAAGAGGGTTGTCCGCCCTCTGTGCATTATAGATTCATGTGCATTTGTAGATAGTTGTAAATAGTTGTAAAGCCTCTGTAAATTTTATAAGTAGTGGTGGCTTGTGGGTTACTTGTAAATTTGTTCGCGTCTGTGTACATGTCGTTCTTCAGCTTCCTGTTTGTGTGTGCCTGTGTAAAGGTCATCCTGTATAGTAATATTTAAATACATGTGATTTGGTTTGTACATTCTTGTGAGTCCTACCCATCCTGCGATGAGCTCACTACGCCCTTTGCATCGTTTACCCAAATTTGAGATTGCCCACTTGGTTCTCGCTGGACTCAAACTCTGCACCTCACCTATTCGAGTTGTGACCCTTTCTCTCTCCTCTATCACTTTAATATTGATGGAAGATTAATCCCCCCGTGAGTGATCATTTAAAACCAACCCAAGTGGCATTCAATCCCTTCATGTTAAGACAAATGTCAAAGTTAATGTCATTACTCTGTTTATTGCAAGACCACGTGACAACCCACGTCATCCCAATACGGAAATTTCTCGATTATTTCAATAACGGTCAGTTGTCCAGACTCCAGGTTCCATGCAATCCCCCTCGCCTTCATCTCATTTGTTACATGAACCAGAATCCCCAGAACCCCCAGGTGTTGATCAAATTCAAAATAATTTATTTTGTTTATTGCGTTTCCGGGATTTGATGTCAACTAATATCTTTTTGAAGACAGGTGAGAAATGGTGATGAAGTGTCTGGAACCCAAGATTTTATTATATGTATTAACAAATGTCTGGTCTTGCAGGTTACCAACAACTCAAATTTCAATATGTGTGATATACCTCGCAAGTCTAGAACTTCCGTCCACTTCAACAAGGGCGGCCACCAAGACAAGGGCCGAGAAGACACTGGAAAAAATCCCACTCATTGCAAAATATCTAAGGGAGGGGTCCATCATGGGATCCAAGGTGGATTCCAAGTTACAAATGATAAATAACATAGAAGTCAAACCATGGGGTGAATTTCTGGGCCTGGTCAGAACAATGTTCACTCAACATTCCATCGGAGACAACATGGCCAAGAATGTGGCCGCCTCCAACATAATCAAGGTTGCCTGCTTCCCTTGCTTCATGCAGTCCCTAGAGTTGATTCTCACACTAGAGGAGCACTACAACACAACTATCTGGGTTTTTATACTTGCCTCTTCCCTTCCAATGGGCTACCCAACGCCCCTAGTGTCTCTTGACGCTGCTACTTTTTCTTCGAGGCTGGGAATCCCCTAGTTCTTCAATCTATTGTCATCTCCCGGGCTATATTGCTACAAGAATTTGACAAAGTCCAACAGGCAGATCAACAACACCTTAACGCCCATTGGCTGAAGATGCCAAAGAAAGATTACAAGAAGATGAAGCTGGAGATCCCTGCACAGACTTCAAGGAAAGCATCCAAGCGGGGATCATCTTTTTATGCCAGGTCTTTAGATAATCGCACGCCTGAGATTTTTTAGCGTGGATGTACTACTTCTTGTACAACATCTCCACCAACGGGAAAAACTTTGACTGGGAAACCACTATTGCCAACCATGTGGACTTCCAATTAAACAAGTTTAGACAAACATCGAAGTTCCACATGACTTCATATGTTTTGTGGGAACTGACACAACAAAGACCTAGAATTTGGGGTTTACATACAGTGGGCATTGTTGGGACAGGTCCCAACTAGAGTGCTCCATGGGATCATTCCCCCAGATTCAATGGGAAGCCAACTTCCCCAATTTTCGCCAAGTAAACGATACTTTTGTTTACTACAACATTTTGATACCAACTTGGGGCACTGGTTATCGGCTGTCAGAGGAGGCCATGGCCTTGGTGAGTTCATACGACCATTTTTTATTCAATTCCAACAACATTCTTATATTCGGGTGAACGGATTCTCTGGAAAGCCCTACCTATTTCCCAAGCATTGCGGGGATAGTATTATTTTGATGGAGTACTGTAGACAAATTCTGGAGGTCCATACATTTTTTGGGGTCAAGAAGGTTACCACCATCCACTTCCCAATCACTTGCAGGAATTATACTTGCAGCCTTGTAACGGCCAAAGAAGTTGATAATAAATTGAAGATTCTGGGGCTTGCAGAGTTCTACTTGGCATGGGTCAATTTTGACCCACTCAACAAAATAAACATGGTATTACCCTGGGCGTCAATGCCTTAAGAACCTCACATTGAGGATTTTTGGGTAGATTGCCAGGATGACTTCGATGTCCGAAGATGACACTATGAGAGAATGACTAAGGGAATGATGAAACACATGAATCTTCAGACCTTCGTGAAAGACTTCTCAAATACTGGGCTCGTGGAGGACCCAGAATACAAATCAAAGGGGATCGATAAGATGGCTCTCCCTCCAGTGGATTGGGACACCCCGAAAGTTTTGACAATAGAAGATATCACCAAGGATGTGATAAATCAGAGTCACAAGTATTTTTCATGGGTTTGCAGAAAGAGCGCCCGTCGAGATAGTCCAGTTTTGCGGGGCTCCACTTCCAGCTCCAGAATGGCTAGACAAAGAAGAGATAAGGGGAAAGAAAAAGAGAGCATCCCAGCCCTGGTCTAGTCTTTAGTTCCAACCCCAATAATGGAACAAATCCACACCCAGCTTGAGTCATCTTGACAGCTGGGCGAAATAATTGACACAAGGCTTTCTCTCGGTCTCCTAGTCACTCTGGTGGGATCTACTCTTTCTGTAGGTTCCCCTTCACTTGCAACAATTATGATCCAAGCAGTGGAGACAGAGGATGAAAGCGTGACTATTTTGGATGTCGGGGTCCCGTTGCAGACAAGGAGGAAGAAACCAAGGACGAATAATCCTCCACTAAGAACAGATGCAAGCCCCAGGAAATCAGGCAATATTCATGTGGAGCTTATGCCTTCCTCCCCTGATGCAGAAGATCATCTAGAGGCTTCCCCTCCCCATGACAGTTTTGATGACATCTTCCAGACCGATGTCTTGGTAAATTTGTAGGAAGATGTGGAGAGGGCGATAGAAGAGATTGCCGCGCAAGAGGTAGTGAATGTCCCAGGGGAGGGAGAAAGAAAAGAAGAAGAGGCTGCCCTGGAAGAAGAATCCCAGGAGAAAGAATAATAAAGCACACCAAGTGTGGAAGAAACACCAGTCCCGAGGGCCGAGACAGAAGGAAGGCGGACACAAGATGAGCAGCCGACTATGGCTAGGGAAACCGGACCCTCAGGAACAACCGTACCCCCAGTTGTCATGATCCAAACACCTCTAGACACCCTAGGTGATCAAGTACCCCAGAATATGACATTCAACAAGGTGTTTTGTGCAACACAATAGTCAGATCCAGGTCAAACACCTTCACCCCCTCAATAAAATAGGCCCTTGGAGGAGAATGTCCCGACAGAGAACATCGAAGAAAATCAGCAGCAACAAAATGTGGGGGAGAACCTTGAAAATATGGACATGGATGCCACAGATTTAGGAGGAGCGGGAAACCCTAGGGAAAAGGAAAAGGAGTCCATAGAGACTATAGATGTTGGGAAGCACAATGGACTCCTGAAGAGGACCCAAGTATCCAGGACTTGGCAGTAAGATTTCCCCCACTGCCCTAGTGGCTGGTGGAATCAAAGAAAAGGAAGGCCCTAGCAGCAGCAAGAGTCCCTCTCTCTCTAGTAGTGATGATAGCCTAGAACTAAGAGGATCAAAATCCTAAGAAGGCCCAAACGCTCCATACCCTTTAGATCGGTCCAGGAGGAAACACCATCACAATGATAGGGACACCTCCCCCAGATGCAGAAGAGGCAGCGGTAAGTGTTGCAGATTACACAATCACAGAGGTACCTCTGGGGAGGAGAGAAAAACAGGGAGAATTAGACCTGTTGAGAGAGGCCAGCTAGGCAATTGATGCACGATATGACAAGCAGGCTCAAAAGTTAAAGGAGGAAAAAGAGGCCAATGAAAATCTCCTTGGGATTCTTATAGAATTGACGCATCCATTGGCCGCAATTCCTCCGGAGGCTTCCACATCCAGAGCACCGCTTTTATAGGGTGACATAGACACGCTGAGAACCATGAAATAGAAAGCATGGGCAGTTGATGATTGGGTGATTGAGCATGTAGGAGCCATAAGGCATTTCCTGACATCCACACTCTTGGACCTCCACCAGGCCAATAATATCTTGGGCCAAGTAAATAGCGTTGTTTCCCAGTGGAAGGGGGAGATGGAAAAATATGAGGAGTGGAAGAGTGAACTTGAAGAAATAATGAACTTCGAGGAAGAGGTCGTCATGGAGACAAGAATTTTGGGGGAAGAAGATTTCGGGTACCTTCGGGCCCAACATTCCAGACTTGGTCTTAAAATTGAGACGAGCAAGCAACTGTTAGCGGTCCTGAAGGGTAAAGTCCTAGAGATTCAAAATTCTTTAAATTCATATGCAACATTTGTTACAAGGGTTTTGGAAGTCGATCCCTTTAGCACCGAGACATGCGCTCTGGTGGGTTTTGTTGTGAGCAAATTTGATGAAATAATGGAGTCATGATTTTGGATTCCCAGAGATTTTGATGGGGCGAAGATGTCGTGTCTCACCCGCATGGTGCTCTGGGCTCGTGATGCAACAAAGGTGGCCTTTGAGTTCAAAGAGGGGGCTTGAGATGTGGCCAATCAGTTGGAGACAGCCAAGGATTTCCAGAATTGCATCAAAGATATAGATGAAGAGGGAATTCTCCAGATTTTGGAGATATTCCAGAAATGCCAAGAGCAGTAAAGTCTTCCAGTCTCTGGATGTTTCCACCAACAGGGCAAAATTTTTGAAGATTTTTTATTCTTTGAGCGTAAGCTCCCAGACTCCGTAATTCTGGGTCCCCAATTTTGTATTCTATTGCAACAATCTGTGTCAAGGTTCCCCAGAGCCGACCGATCACTGTCAACATTTAATAAGGGTCAGAGTGCAGGTGATTCAGATAGTGACAAGTCCAACAGATGGGATGGTTCTGAAAGTCATCTTCTTATTCCCCTGAGGTGTCGCTCCCGCGTTAAATACTTGGCACGCCTTGAAGACAGGGAGCCACAATCAACATTAATGAGGAGTATGGCCTAAGTTACCGGAATAAACAAGTTTCTTCTATAAAGTACCATGGCCCTCATCTCTAGGATGATCTTCTTGATTTCTCCCCTTTCTTCTTCTTCTATCTTTTCAGAACATTGTGTATCTTGAGATGATTGTAAGTGGTGCAGATAGTACTGACTATGGATAATATATTTTATTCACCAAGTGTACATGTAAATTAGGTCAAGTCTGTCTATAAATAATAATCCCAATGCCTTAACAAGGGTCAGCGAAATTGATGATTTCTCTGTCCAAATAGCAATAGCAATAGCAAATAGCAGTTAGCAGTTTTACTTTTAGTCTGTAGCTTAATGCTCCCTTGGAGCCATGAATGTACTTGCAAGTGATGTTGGAACCATTTCAAGTTAATGAAAGAAGTAAGAATAGCTTGTGGCCATGTGTTATGTGTTGCTCTGATCTCCAAAGTTAGAAAATATCTTTCGTGTTGTATGTTTTCTTATGTCCTTTTCTCTGATGCTTTGCAGTTTGTTAAATAATCTTATCTCTCTTTGCTACTGGATGTATATGAATCACTAATTCTTTGTGTATCTGGTATTTATTTTGTTTTCCCGCGCTAGAGCATTGTTGATGTTTGAATATGTATCACATGACTATAAGTAGAAATATATTCTAACTTTGGTCCATATTTTGCAATTTCTTTGGTAAGTTTAAGATGCTTGCAGGAAACCTCACCCCTTTTGAAATCCCCAGAAATGATGAGTAAAAACCAGCTATCCCCTCAAACAATAGTCACCTGCCCAACTTAGCTCCCCCGCACCGTCGAGACCCGACTACCAAGTGCTTGGAGGCTAGGAGAATTCATTCTCTGGTAAACCTCTACAGGCGGAGTTGGTCGGTACCCGGTGATAATTTATCTCTGTTGACGGAGTCAGTCACAAAGTCCCATCAACACCTCCCTTTCTTATTTTCTACATCAGTTTGAATGTTTAGGGATTTAAAGAATACGAGGATACACATCTTGGATAATATTCTTCCTTCAACCCCGAATCCTCTTCCAAGATGCTCTCTAATATTATGACAAGATTTCTAGTTGTTATGTTGTTTACATTTTTTGGCTCCATATATTCCTTGTCAAATTCTTTATGTAATTCCAAATGATTGGGTTTATCCCTTGATTTGTCGATCATAGTAGGGGTTCTGGTATGCAGAGATTTCATAGCCAGAAACACCTCCTTTGATTTTTCTTTTTGCTTCTATTTCAATTTCTGGACAATCAAATTAGCTTTTCCTTCTTATGGATGTTTCTTTGCAATGATGACAGATCCAACAAGACACACAAAAAGATTTATTTTATTTTTATTGGTAGATGCCTTACACCATAGGGTGTATATATGTAAATTTCCATTGGGATTGGCTCTATAATGCAATGTGAATTCTGGAAAACTGAGTGTGATTTTTTATTCAATCTTTCTTCACCCACTTCTATTGTTAAGTCCATATTATCAATTTGGTGCAATAGTTTTTTCATTAAAAATTTAGTTGGTAGATTATGTAATTGAATCTAGATCAACTTAGTAGATGTGTAACATGTTAATGGATTAAACTTTGGAATAAACATATAAATTTATAAGGTTGAGCCTTTTGCAATCCATAATGTTGGATTATTGGAATCGATGTCAAAGGGCTTATAAGTGGTTTGAAGCAAAACTATAGAGTTTGGATGAGTAGACTAGTAGAAGAGAAAAAAAAATTATAGTAGTGAATATATCATGAAGTGCAAGAAGATATCATAATGTTAGTACAAATACGTTTCACATGTTGGTTACCTTATAAGTGGATTCAAGTTAATTATTACCATTCTTATGTATGTGGCCAACCTTTTTATTGGTAAAAACAAATATAATTTCTCTCATTTAGGCCCAACCCTCCTTGTGAAGTTGGCACCCATTCTTGGGAGTTGCATTTTAAATTTAACAAGAATCTCTATCTTGGTCTACCCCTTTAAAACAAGCACCCACCTTTAGAAAAAAATTTAAAAATAGTTAAAATACTCTTTTGTTTTCTACTTATTGTGGCCGACCTCATTAAGGAGGCATGATCGTTGACGAAGGGGTGTTATTTGGAAGATATAACTAAGTGATGTGTGAGGGTGATTTACACAACAATTCATTGAAATATTTCCTATGTTTAGAGTAGATATACAAAAGTAAAGAGCGAGTTATGAGAATAAATTAGACACATATTTGGAGCATACCTAGTGCAAATTATGTGAAGATAAATTTTAATTTTGGGAGCAATTATTAAAGATCATACTGTAGCCCCGAGTAGAGGTATATTGGGGACTTGAGATCAAAGTTCTAAGGGAGATTTTTATTGTATTCGTAAGTAGATTTTGAAGATGATCTAGAGAAGATCCAAAACATTCATATTATTATATTTCATTTTGAAGGTTGGTACCTTCTCTTTTTTGAGATCAAGAGTTTGTGCCTCTCACTCAAAGAGATTATAGTCTCTACTGGATTGGTGTCTCTTGTGGCTTGGTGCCTATGAAGCTTGAAAGAAGAGGTATTTAAAAGCAATATTTTGTTGTGTCTTTCTCCTATAAGGGTTTCCAAGTAAAATATTGTGTGCATGTATTGTGTTATGTGTGTGTTTTCTTCACACATATCATGAGAAGCACTTCCTCTTGTGCTTAATTATCATCAACTTTTACATACAAAAAAACTTTGGTAGGTAGCGACATCTTAGCCAATAAAGTATTATCCATTTCCAAATTTTTTTTGTTGAAATATTTTTCCAAACTTCCCAATTGTCACACACTCCAACATGTTAACACATAGACATTTCTCCTTTTAATTAATCAAAATTCTCTCACTTATGCTTTAGATTTTCATTTAATTCCTAGTTATCTCTTTTA
>MU225521.1:693209-705714 GCA_018584345.1 Thuja plicata | reverse complement strand
TGCACACATTCATACATACATATATATAATGTATGCATACATACATGTATGTATGTATGTATCTATATAACTAAATATATATACACACATACACATATCTATACATGCATGCATGCATGCATACATATATATTTATATATGTACACACACATATATGATTTTAGTCTGATACATTTATTATTTAAGAAGAGTGGTGAGAAATGACAAATTTGTGAGTCACGGAGGAAATTAGAATAAATTTATAGTATTAGGATGGATATCTACAAGAATATGCAATTATTTGGGTTGGTTTCAAGAGCTACAAAAATAAGACAAAAAGAGTTGTGGGAAAAACTAGGAAGTTGAAATACAATCTCAAGGTGAACCCATGAGTAACATATGGTTTTACACTTGAATTGAATAACTTGAAGAGCTTTAAGAGGGAGGGAGAGAGAGAGATAGGGGGGGTAGAGAGACACACAAAGGTAGAAAGGTAGGGAGATAGAGAGAAAGAGGGAGTGAGGGGCTCACAAATAGAGAAAGTGAGAGGAAAGGAGCTTAAGAAAGAGAAAAGGAGGGAGTACTTTTATATAATTTTTTATTTAGTTTTTTGTTCATTCAAAGTATGTTGTAATTTAGGAGTCTAAATTTTAAATATTAAATAATAGATAAAGTTATGTAAGTGAATGGACATTGTTAGTAGAAAATTGGCTAGAGCTAAAACAATCATACATATCCTATCACATACCATTACATGAAGGTTGTGGAGCTTCTAGTTGAAGATATACCCTTTAGGTTATAAATAGGATGAAATGGATAGGTGTTACCGAGTGGATATTTGTATAGGGAAAGATACAATGTAATAGATAGAAGGATCTAGATAAATGTGAATAGAAGTATAGATAGAAAAATATACATAAAAGACGAATAATAGAAGAAGAAGGAATCATAAGAAGGGTGAATCCCATAGTGCATGTATATATACACACAAACACACACACATATATATTGTACATACATATGTGTGTATGTATGTATGTATCCATCCACTAGTTTTTGCACAATCTAAACTAACTTCTTATCCATCTCATGCTAGTGAATCTAGGGTGTAAATACAACACATAGAAATTAATTGGGGCTCAATACTTTGATATGTATTCCACCATTTTCTTACTAACATGCAATCAATATAGAGTTGTTAGTTATTCATAAAGACCTCAATTACGAACACAAATTCATTTGATTAAAAAGCTATCAATTGACCTCATATATTACACGATTATATGTAGAAGAAAATAACAAAGTGCTAATTAACATTCCACAACTTGTCGACGTACTTGTTGCACACCAAAAATTGATTCATAATATTATAGTTTATATAGGTTATATTAAAGTTAAGATTAGGGCTACTATCAGGGTTATAAAACAAACTTTGTGTTAGGGATAGGTCATGGTGAGGGTAAGGGTTCAATTAGGAACATCATTAGCATTATGGTTATAGTCAACTTATGGTTAAGATTCAAATTAGGTTCAATTTTTCAATAGGGTTAGGGTTTATTTAATGTTAGTGTTTTATTAAGGTTGAAGATAAAGGGGTTAGGTTATAGTTACAATTAAGGTTAGGGTTAGGATTTAACAATGCTTAAAATTGCTCTGCTGATAGCCAAGCCCATGCATTCTGGTAGGAATGAAGCTGCGACCCAGGCTGAAGATGATGATAAAAGGCTGATGGAGAAGCTTGAACTAAGGATAAATGCAGTGGTCAACTTCCGCTTGCAGACTACCTCCAGCTGTATCCAGAGCATAAAAGACACCCTCAACAAAATTATGAACAATAACTTTGAGGGCATGAAGGTGACTAACAATAACTTGAGGGCTCTGCTCTTTGTGCTGGAAGGGAACTCTACTCCCATTGTCATCGATGGTGATGTTGCTAAAGACCCCAGCTCTGCTGGCCCAGGCTCTCGCACTAGGGAAAGTGCTAAAAAGCTGAAAGTTGTCAACACTAAGGAAATCAAGGATCTCAGGGATGCCATCCAGCAATATGACTTGATGACAACATACACGACAGAGATTATGGAAAAAGTGGCTTAGCTGTGCTATTCCTCGTGCTCATGTGTTTTTTGTCTGTTTTGTTTCTTTCTGCTAGTTGGTTGTGTTGGGGGGGTTTCTAATGTCTCCTTCTTTTTCCCCCAGATGTTCATTTTTGTTGCGTTGTAATTTTTGTTGTGCTGAATTTTGCCTTTCTTTTCTTCTATTGTAAAGGGTTATAGTTCCCTTCAAAAACTGTTTTAACCTCAATCGAAAACAATGCTTAGAATTTAGGATTGTAGTTTGATTAGAGTTAGTTTTAATTAAGGCTAGAGTTAGGGTTGGGAATAATATCTATATGTGTGTGTAATACACCAAGATATATCAGTAACCCTAATTGTAACCTCAAGCATAACCCTACTATAAACCATAATGCCAACCTTTTCTAACCTAAACTAAATATAACCCTAAAAATGGCCTTATCTCTAACCCTAACCCTAACTTGATCCCCAACCCTAACCTGAATGCTTACCTTAATGGGTGATTCCCCAAAAGTATGTTACATTTTTGGCCAGACTTGACATTGAAATGAATATTTTGAACTATATCTTTGACTTTTGACACCTATAGTTGCTAAATCATTAGGAATTTGAAGATGATGTGAACTAGTGATTTGTGAAATTTGGTTTGTAGATCTAAATTATATTTTTAAAGACATTGGAATCAAATTGTATTTATTTTTCTATCTCCTTTGATAATTATTTTTTAACAATAAACACCATTTTAAAGAGTGATGTGCATGATGATGCACATAGCTCTTTTCTACAAGGGATACAATTATAATTATGTTGAATTTAGGTTTGTAGCACTAATCTCTCTCTCTCTCTCTCTCTCTCTCTCTCCCTCCTTAAGTCTGTGTGCACCTGGTAGATGGTCTAGTTGAAGTGGTAGGTGGTGTAGCGTATGCAAGAGCTTCCTTTACCAAAAACTTCCTCTTGGATTCGTCCTAATGCCCTTTTCACCATCATTGTTAGTTGAAAATTTTAGGGAAGTAGCGAAACAACTTCCTACACTAATCTTGAGAGGAGGGTTACATTAAAGCTTTCTCAGATCTTTACAATAGTTACAAAAATTTAACAGAAATAAACATAAATAACATACATACCACAACACAATGATTTACATGAGGAAAACCCTTTCGAGAGAAAAACCCCACACTCCAAAAGTTGCCCAATATATTATTCGAAAATCGATAACAAATTGCAATATACTTGTAGAGCAAGCTTCTCAAAGGAGTATCACCAACGAAGATTCAGAGGCAACCCAACTACTATCAGACTCTTATAGTGCCTCTCACACACCTAATATATAGGAGATACAAAACATGAAACTGTCAAACAATATTACAAAACTATGGGCTAAAACCACTAATAAAAGGTGCAAAATATATCCACTGTTGGACCTTTCACCTAAAAATAAAACAATCAGGATTCACAATGACAAATTATATATGAAATTTTGCTTTGGGGCCGCTACCTTTGAAAATCCTCGTCAGGGCGCGTTGCCCTTGGACCCCTAGCCAATCATAGGATTGAGACCGACAAGGGGGAACCCCTTGCAACCCCCAAGTCAACGACAACACCCCTGAACCCTCGTCACTCATGTATCAACAATAACATTTTATTATTACAAGATTGAGATACCATTTTCCTAACAAAATGACAGTTTAACTATCTTTCTTGGGCTTATATTTTCAAAAAACAACGAGGTTAATAGAAGTTTGCTTGAAGGGGGTGTTCGAACAAACACCTTTAAATATCTAAAAATTATGATCAATAAAGGCCTTCATTTGAAGGCCTTGTTGGAAATGCCTTCATTTGAGGGCCTTGTTTGAAAGGCCTTCGTTTAAGGGCCTTATTGGAAAGACCTTCATTTGAACACATGGTTCAAACGAATGGTCAAAATAGCCTTCGTTCAAACATCCTTATTCAAACGAAGTTGGTTGCTAAAAAGTTTTTTGTTCCTAGGTGAAAGCGTAATCCACTATTGTGGGATCACCCCAACCCTAACCTAATTCTATATTTAACCATAACTTTTTTGCTAATCGTACAATTCTTTCTCTAACCTTAACCTTAACTTTAACTAAACTATTTCACTAACCCTACTTTTATCTCTAACCCAAACTGAAACCCTAATTCTAACTCTAACCTTAATCCTCTTCCTAATCTTAATGCTAACCTTAACCATAACTCATATTCTATCTCTAACCCTATTCCTATCTTAAACTATGACCCTTCCGTAACCCTAATCCTAACTATAACCCCAATTTAACCCTAACCCTAATTTATTTAATGTCTTAATCCTCTCCCTAATCTTAATGCTAACCCCTAACCATAACTCATATTTTATCTTTAACCCTAACCCTAACCTAAATTATGACCCAACTCAGTCCTAATCCTAACTATAACCCCTAATTTAACCCTAACCCTATGATATTTATCTCTCCACTTATTCTTTATATATTTGCTAGTTAAAAAAATTCCCAAAAAAAGGTGACTTGCAGATGTGCCAAGTCAAATTTAATCTCAAGATGAGAGATTCTTAAATACAAAACCTCGTTGACTAGAAAAGCTGTTGGGAAGAGCAAGTGTAGAGTTAAAATCTCATTACCCGTTGTTGCCGCGTGAATAGTATTTTCAATTGAAAATGTCGCTGTATATTTGAACAGATATGAACAGCGACAGATATTACACAGGAAAGTACGTGACGTGGTTGCTACGGATGACACACAAGGGAATGGAAATTCCATGGAAACTTCTTCCTCCTCACAATTCTCCAATTTTCCTCTTCGTGGAAGAAGAAAACGGGAGGAAGCAAACCGTGCTCAGACTCCACAACGCTGCAAACCTATTCATTATGGTAGGTTTCAAGCGGGCATGTCATGTAAGGGAACTTATTCTCTGGCTACTCGGAGTTTTCTGGTGAAATTGTTTTCACATTGAATTTTGGTCTGCAAATGAAACGTGTGAAAAATTGAGTTCTTTGCTGCGCAAGTAATGATCTTTATGCAATTTCGAGGGAAAGAAGGAAGAAAGGGTTGGGAAATTATGCAAATTATGTCCTTTTGTTCTTTCTTTCTTCTTTCCGTGAATTTGTGAAGTAGGGGAATTGACTCTGGTGGACATACAAACCTGATGTCAAGTTGACGATTTGGTAATGAGAGGTGTGAACTGTGAAGGATTCAGCCGCAGAAAAAAAATAACATAATTGGTTTTGTTTGTACGGATTGATTTCAGGTGCGCAGCAGTGTCTATGATAAGTGCTCGACAGCGAGATTCTAGCTCGACTTTTTAGGATATGGATTGGGCTCTAAGATGTTTTGATAATAATTAGCTGAGTTTTACTCAGAGATGCCGAGAGTTAGGGTTTTAAGCACTGAATTGGGTCTGGCTCTAAGCCAATATGTGGATTCGTAGTTAGGATTTGACGATGAAGCTGTAGCTCGGCATCTAGGAAGTTTAGGTTAAAATAGATTTGACTCTAAACTGGTCTTGGACTCTGCAATTAGAGTGTGAGAGAGGGATTCTCGCACTGCTTATAGGGTTTTTTTAAAGATCGAATTGGATTTGGCATGGTTGTGAGCTGATTTGAGATGAATTATATTAAAACTTATTTCTATCGGAACAAGAAGGTGTCGCCATCTTCCAAAAGTTCTTCAGTAGTTCCAAATGGAAGCGATTTTTCCTCTAGCCCTTGGAATTTGCATGAGGGGGATTCTCACAATTCCAGTAACAGTAATTCGAGACCCATCTCAAAGAGTTCACCCCTACCAATGGGGAGTGGCACACCAAGCAGAATGGGGCTGGTGGGGAGTGCAAAGGTTATTCAAACATTAGGCGCAGAAAGTTTAGAAGAGGCAATGGATATTATCACTGTCATGCAGAGGCCCAGTCCGGCGACAGATTCATTTTGGTCTTGTGGGATGTTGGAACAAAGTGGTGAAATGGAACCACACAGCGATAATACAAGCCCCTTCAATTCTCATCTCTTTGCCATGATGACATCTTATCCAGACTATGTGGTTGATCAACCGCGATATTCTTGGGATGGTCAGTATGTTTCACCTAGGCAAGGTCAGAGTAGATGTGTCCCTAGGCCTGTTTCAACATGGGACTCGGGCGGCATTGGTGTTGGCTCGGGCTACTCTGATTACAAAACTTGTAATGATAGCCCTCAATTAAGTCCTCACTTGGCAAATAATTGTCAAGCTCATCCACTTCCAACACCTCCATCATCACCTTCAAAATCAGGTAGAAAGATCATGCCAAAGAAACTTCCCCTGCCACCTCCTATGAAATCGTCGGATAGGGAATTTGAAACCATTCAACGGTCCCAACGGATGAATCCTGGTAGAATGCAGTTTCCCATCCAATGTTCAGTTTCTCCACGGCAATGTCCAAAACACTGGTCCAAGGGCAAGGTTTTGGGGAAGGGATCTTTTGGTACCGTCTATGAAGGACTGAATTTGTGAGTCATTACACATTTATCCCTTCAGACTTGAACATTGAACTCCAATTTCTATATGTTTAATGGGTATATTATGTTTCGTGGAACATGATGTGTTATGTGTTATCACAGTTACTGAGTTTTTACCAGTGATAATGGACATAAAACTATCATTGCATTGCAAGAGCGCAAAATATAATCTTGAGCCTATAGTTGGACATTTGTAGTACTAGGGAACTTGTTTTACTGTCCCATAGAAATTGGCCCTGATGTTCTTCTGTTTTCTTTGCACCAGGGACGATGGCAGTTTTTTTGCTGTAAAGATCAGTGATGTTGAGACTGCTGCACCTGAGGTTCGACAGGTAGATTGCAGGCTAAACTCCATCATTTTATTCTGAATACAGAATTTGATGGTTCTATGTGTTAAAGAAGGGAAAACATCTCATTGTAACATATACTGCAATAATATATTCCGTAAGTTTGATGAAAGGAGCACATGTTTGATCTTTTGTTCTGTTCTGTTGCAGGAGATAGATGTGCTTAAAAGATTAAATCATCCAAACATTGTGCGCTATCTGGGTAGCTCTGTTGTAAGTCAATCATTTGGTTTTATGGCCCGGTTAATTGTCAGGCTAGCCTTGTGAGCCTTTTGTGCAGTCTTATAATAGAGGATGGATTAATAAGAGTGTTATATTACAGGATGAAGGTCATTTATGTATTTTTCTTGAGCTAGTTGGGATGGGCTCATTACGACATGTTCTAGACAAATACAAACAATTTGAAGAGAATATGATCCGAACATACACCCGACAAATATTATGGGGACTTGAATATTTGCACCAGCAGAAAACTATCCACAGGTTGTGATTTATAATCGCCCTTTAAATACATTTTATTTGGAAAGCAATGCGGTTATTTGTTAACTGTGATTCTGCCTAGCTTCATGCAGAAATATGATTCTGATATTGAAGATCCTGTGATGGTTGATTTCTGTTCATATCACTATTTAACACCATTGTGGTATTGATAAATTGTTAGCTTTCTTTGAATTTATTTGTATTTCAATGGCCATTCAAATTTAATTTTTGTTAGAAAACAATATCCTATTGATTTAAACATGACAGATTAGTTTTGGAAGTTTGTGATGATATTTTCTTGTGAGAAAACATTTAAAAGTTTTTAAGATGTTCTAAGAATTCTTTGTCACGCTGTTTAAAAATTCCCTCTGCTTGTTAAGAAAGCAAATGAATTTTTGTCTGAAAGTTTCCCTATATTGCCAAAATAGCAGTTGTAGAAGTGTTGTTTTCAAAATTCAAAAGATAATCTGTGCTGCATGAGACCACCAATATCCCATCTCAGCACAAGCGTTCATGACCTCCATCAAGACTTAATTGATATCTATTATTATCAATCATTGTATTACACCAGAAATAATGTCCCAATATTAGCAAAACCATCGAAATTGCACAAAAAACTTGACAGTGATATTGAGACATGAAATTGACATGAAATCCCAGACGAATCTTTTGGGTTTTATGTTTGGGACCCAGAATGAACTTTTGAAGGATCAAATACTAAATACTTCTAAAGTATGCAGTATTTCTCCAAGTTTCCGGGATGGGGTGATGTGGGAATGTGTTTATGGGGACAGCAAACTTTTTCCTGGTAGTTAGCAACTTAGCACACAAAGTTCTCATACTTTTGTGAGAGATTGTCAAGAGAAATGTTAAACTACATTGGTTCTTTCTTATCTTATCCTCTAAAGCCCTGATGTCAGCATGGATCTTGCTGAACAAGGAGAGGAATTCATCCACGATGTTGTAGTCCACAAACTTGAGGGTTCAGTGTTGAGTCTCAAGGTGATTAATCTGGGAAGTATTGCCATTGCTGAACAACTCCTTGAACTTTTTCATAGTTTTATTGGATCATCCTCTTCATAAAAGCAGATGTAAATTCGTCTTTGATTGTAAGAGAGATGTTACTGTGGATCTTTTATATGCATTGCATACCACAAATTTTTAGCACAGTTGTGTTTTGAAGTGGTGGATTATCCTTGGTTTGATACATCCACAGCCCTTGACTTTTGAGATAAGCTTTCAGTAAGATTTTTTCGGAGATATTGCTTGAACCCTATCATTTCTCCAAGCTAATGCCATAGTGCATTTTGCACAATTTTGTTGATTGCCTTTGGAGACTCTAGATTTGTTGTTGATATGGCAAAAATTGCCAATTCTCTACTGATGAGGTGATTGCTACTTATGCAATAATTGTTGTTGAAGTAGATGAGACAAATCAGACCTCGAAAGACTCCAAACTTTATGACAATGCTAGATCAGTCTCAAATTTGGCAATTGTTGATTGAGAGGTCTCTGCTTCTAACCAGTGATGCCCTCCTGTTGACGTTCCAGCTTTTGTATACCAATGTGTGCCAAAAACTTGATGTTTATCGTTTTGTTTGTCAATGCATTTTGGTTCTGTTGGATTTTGTTTGGGGAAGGAGAAGTGTTGCTCGAGAATAATCTTCGCAGAGAATCATAGAGCATGCTCCTTGGAACGAGTCTTCCCAGTTCTCATGCAAATAGAATGTAATCATGAGACAAATTCCAGCTGGTGAGTAGTCTCAACTTACTTTGCTAAATTTAGAAGGCTGCCTAGATTATTAACTGTTATCTTCTCTGCTTGAGAAGGCCAGATCTTAGTCTCAACAAGCTTCCGGGAAACCCTACTTATTTTTTTATTAGAATTTTTTGTTTTCTTTTTAAAAGGTTTAGCACTGAACCTTGGATGACAAATTCATTTCTTTTCAAGGGAATGGACTATTTGACAGGTTGGCATGTCAAGAGACCCACCAACACAACCCAGTCAGGGTGATTTGACAACTGCCAAATTGCCAACAAGATAATCTTACAATAGCTTTTTCTAGATCCAATACTTTAATCTCACATTTAGTATTTTTCTAGATCTAAGTATGTTGGGGTTCCACATAGTTGCCAGATTTGGCATAGAATAGACAGGCTGAATTTTGGCCTGAACTTGGACTTCACATATTCATGGAGAGACAATAGGCAAATACCTGCCTTGTACATTGATTTGATGATCTGAGGTATGTTAAGGTTCAGGAGAGTTTAATGATCCGAGTATGTTTGAATTCAGCATAGTTATGAGTGCCAGATTTGGAATAGAATTGACAGGTTGAATTTAGCCTGAACTTGGACTTGACAATTTCTTTTTCAATTATTTTACGGTCATTTATATGTTTTGAATTTTTATTTAAATGTCATTTTATTGTTAAAAGTTAAAACAGCTCCCGGTAGAAAAACAAGATATAGGTATTATAATTTATAATGAAAAAACATAAATAAGCTTCTAATTAGCTAATTTGTCTATAAAGTCTAACCATCTAAATATTCAGTTATACAAGTGAATTTTATCCAGAGCTTAAATTGCAATTGTTTAAAAAAATTCTAAGTTTTTGATATTTGCATTTATTGTAGAACATTGATTCTTGGGATTCTAGCTATCAATGTTACTGATTCAATTTTTGTCATTTCATTAAACAGAGATCTTAAATGTGCGAATATATTGGTGCATCCAAATGGGCAAGTCAAACTTGCTGACTTTGGTGTTGCCAAACAGGTTAGATCTCTGCAATTTAATGCATGCGATTTTGCACGTGTTTATTTATATGCTACTTTTTCTTTCTCTGGTGCAGTTATGTGCAGACAAATTATACTTAATGGCTTTCCTTTTGAATGTTCAATTGGTGGGGGCTTTTGATTCTGATGTTTAATAAAGTTTGAGTATTTCCATAAAGTTAACAAATGACAGGTGTTGTTCCTGTTTTGCACAAGCCTATAAACATCTTCCACCTGAAAAGATTCAATTGACACAAAACTAATATATGTGGTCTTTGAACTGTTGAGACTAGTAGTGGGATCTGAATTGAAACTTGGCATCAATGGCATGGGAAAAGTTGGCATATCAGTTATATTTATAAAGATTGAAACTTCTTGTTGACATATTTAAGCTTTTGAAATAGAAAGAGAACAGCATGGGTCACAAACAGGAGGTGTTAGAAGTCCATAGCAGAAAAAATTGTCTAGGAA
The DNA here is from genome assembly GCA_018584345.1 of Thuja plicata. Lineage (NCBI taxonomy): Eukaryota > Viridiplantae > Streptophyta > Pinopsida > Cupressales > Cupressaceae > Thuja > Thuja plicata. The sequence goes on along the minus strand of MU225521.1, from coordinate 695,092 downwards.
AAAAACTTCAGAAACCAAAAGTATAAGATTTCGGGGAAAATCTGGATTTAAAAAAAAAGTAACAAATTGTAGAAAAAAAGACAAAAACAACATTTTTCTTTTTTAAAATTTAAGGGCATTTCCATAGCATAGAGATCTAGAGAGCAAATAAAATAGAGTTTAACCCATGAATTGTAAAAAATAGGATTTTGTTGTTTATATTCATTTTGCTGATTACTTTGCATTTGACATAGTGTACGTCATAGTACATAAATAATAACTAGATGGTTACAGTTGACAAAATTTCAATTACAGTAGAGTTTGTACAAGTCAACCTATAAGCTAAGTACAAAGTTCCAAAAAATAAAATGTAGCCAATGTCTCTTGCTACAAATAGAGCTATGCTAGAGGGCTGCAGGTCCTGATGATGAAGCTCATAGTTCAGAGCCTCTCATAAGTTGTTCAAAACTTCAACCTTAGTTCTATCCATGTTGGCCTACAGGATCTCAAAATCCTCAAGCTTAAGAAAGTCATTAAAAAGACAGTTTTCATTCGCTGAGTAGACATCATCAATCACAAAATAGGACTCAACTGGTTCATATTTGTGATTTAATAGTACTTGCAAATTCTAGATCAGTGTGAAAGAGAACTCTATTAAGAGTGTGAAAGATAGATTATATGACAAAGGAAGCAATCACAAAGTTCAACTTAATAGGTTTTGAATCAAATAGCTTAGGATAGAGTAATAGAAAATGCTTTGAAACATAATCTTACATCTCAAAAGACCATAAATGATATTGAAATGTTCTATACTTAAAGTTAAAAGTTATTCCAATTATTCTATACGTTGTGAAGTATAGATTTAAAGCATTTTTTGTTAGATTTGGAATAAATTTGAGCAAATGTAAAAATGATGTGTTAAGTTTTAAGGTCTCTGCAAATGTAATAGGACTGCCTAGATTGTATATGGTATGTGTTTTTCAAATGCAACAATCTCTCTTTCATTTATATCGGGAAAGAGGCTAGGAGATTCATGGGACATGTCTATTCATTATAATTGTTAATGTTTCATTAATCAATCATATATTAGAATAATATAAGTTTGCATAATATATATTTAATAATAATATATATAATATAACATATATACAAATACAATATATAATAATTAATCAATATTATATGTATTCTAAATGATCATACGACTGAAGCTACAAACATTAACACTCCCTCTTAGCTAGGGAGGATGATCAAACAAAATGTGTAGTGGTCTCCCTTGACAACACTTAAGACCCTCACAATAGCTACACAAAACATCAACACTCCCTCTTACCTAGAGAAGATAAAATCCATCAAGATGCAAGTCACAATAAATCCATTAATTTTGAAAGAGAGGAGAAATCACCTCACTGTGATATCAGGAGATATGGTATATGCAGGAATTTCAAGTCACATGATATTCACCATAGCTCATAAATATCCATGGTATGTGCAACGATCACGTCTCATGATGTCTGCCATATGGATATTAAGTTTACGTAGAGACAAGTCACTATGTGACATGTCTCATATGGTCCAATCAATATGTAATACTAATTTCAAAAGGATCCTTATATGATCTATATGGATGCTAAGAAATCACATATCACATAACTCGGGATATGAAGTATCACCTAACTTATGATACAGAGTATCACAAATCACCTAACACGTGATACCAAGTTTTACATATCACCTAACACGTGATATGAGGAATCACCTAACACGTGATACCAAGTTTTACATATCACCTTAGATCGTGATATGAGGAATCACCTCAGATCGTGATACCTAGTTTTACATATCACCTTAGATCATGATATGAGGAATCACCTCAGATCGTGATACCTAATTTTCATATCACC
>MU225521.1:653617-693159 GCA_018584345.1 Thuja plicata | reverse complement strand
TGATACCTAATTTTCATATCACCTTAGATCGTGATACAAGGATATAGTAACTAGAGAACATTACATTCCCTTTTACATATAACCCTATTATGGTATGTGCACTGACATTGCAAGATGTCTACCATAATGATTCCACATTACAAAATCGTCACCTTATAATGTTAATTACAAGTGTTCATTTACTAAGAAGTCGTCACCTCTCAGAAATGTACACAGGATGGGTGGGCCCATAAGGTCATGGAGTTACACACATGACATCCACCTTGACTCGTCTCAAAGGGTGGATCCATCATAGCTCATCCCAGAGGGTGGAAACAAAGGCTTTCACCTTAGACTTCTCTCTCAAAGAGAAGAATGCAATAACATACAAAATAATAGATCATAAATGTTGAAACTCCTTTTCATCTAAGGCTTCATTCTCCAACATACCAAGTTTATCTCGAAAGTAGACAACCTTCTCTCGAGCAAGAGACTTGGTGAGAATATTAGCCATCTATTCTGTAGTGATAATGTACCTTGAATAGCATACTTATGCACTATATCTCTCATATAGTTTGCATCACTCTTGCTGAACCCCAAGTTATCCAGGAATATCACGACGTAGGAGTTAGCATAAAGGCATTCCAGCCAGCACACATGGGACTCAATCTCATGATCATAGTCCTTTGACTGTAAAAACCATCTCCACTGTCGACTCCCTCTGAACCAATATGACCAAATTCCTTGGAGATCGAAATGAATCAGATCCTCTAGATGCTCCCTTTAAATTTTAAGGTCTTGCAACAACCTCCTGACCTCCTCGTCCAAGGTTTCTTTTGGATGAACTATCAGACTCTCTCTGAATCTAATATCAACCTTCTACCAGCAAGTCATGTCTTTGTTCTTTAGTCTGTATCAAGCTCTTTTCTTGAATGTCCTTTGATCCAACAACTTATCCATCTATCTAGGAATATCATGATGAAATTTTGATCAAAACGTTATTCGTAGGAGAAGTTTCTCGTACACAAATGTACTTGTCTGATTCCATAGTAACATGAGCGAATGTAATAAACTGTGGATTTATCCCCAGACTTGGCAACACCAGACATTCATGACAATGTAGCTCCCTTCTGAAGTAGATATCAATCTTCTGAGCTCCTCGTCCAAAGTTACCTCTGAAGTGTCTGACTCCCTCTGACTCTGATATTAATTTTCTTTTCCCGCAAGAGCATCCCCGGAAAAGATCAAGGCAAATAGCTCTTATAGTACGTATATAAATATAGATGAGAGAGAGACTACAATGAGTAGATAAATGTAATATTCAAGGATAATAGATACTTATCTGCACATCAACATCCTTGACACAAGTTGCTTCAATGAAGGTCCATATACATCAAATCAGAAAACACCTTCTCAGATTATTTGAGAGACATCTCCCCTTTGAATCATCTCCCCACCAAGGATGGTTCAAATGGGAATGTAACATTGGTTATTATTCCCCCCCACAATGTACAATTCTCACTCTTATATCGTTGAACAATTATTATGTCTTCTCGTGAAATGACTTGATTGCTCCAAGAGAGGTGACACTTTATAATTAATGATGTCTCAACTTAGTCCTTAAGGACAACAGGGGCAGGCCCCTCTCTCTCCAATTTGCAGACAATTATCCCTTCAATATTCCAAATTATTAAGGAACTCAATTGTGATGAACCAACAAGTTTAGGGGGGCCTCAGGCAGATCGCAAATAAATTCAAAACACACCATCCACGTCTTCAAAATTGAGAACCTAGCTGTAGTTTCAAAGACATGACTCCCTTAATTTGTTGATTCCTCTTAATTCAATTAAAATGTTGTTGTATGGCCCTGTAATGTCCCTAATGGGATTCCGATGCAAAACCTCATTTTCTACTACATCAATATTTCATCAAAATAGTCTGATCACCTTCTTTGCACCAGGGATGACTACAATCTCTGTTAGTAGTTAATGAACATCAATGCCTTTGCAACTGTTGACCCTTGTAGTACCTTTGAAGAAAGTCCAAGTCATTTCCGCCCGACTCTTCTAGGGAGCCTGGGTTCTTTGTGGACAGGGAACCCTGGCTCCGTGGAAGTACCTGAGCGGAACCCAAAGAGAATCGGCTCAGAACCGGAACCAGAACCGTTCCAGGACCACATTCTGGGCCTTTTCCAAGGAACCCAGTAACTTAGGTTATAACTCTTGGTAAAGAAAGAAAGCTCAGAAACGAGTTATACTTTTTGTAATGCCTTTCTTATTTTTACCCTTTTCTGATTAGTGAAGAACAAGTACGGTGCTGAGCATTCATCTCAGTGAATGTAAAACAAATACATGTGTGTTCATGTGAAAGTGTGACAAGTATAGTAGACAAGGCAACCTCAAACTTGTAACATGCAATAAAAGTAACTTTTTTTGCTCAGATTTTTCTAGTAAAAGTTGAAAAAATGTTAATGTTTTTAATACAATTGCTTATCTTCAAATCATGTTTGACTTACAGTTTGTAAATCACATATGGGCTGTACTGTTCACTTAAGTGCTTTTGTAAATTCTATCATCTGACTGCTTTTAGAGTTGATAATTTACTGGTTCTTTCTGTTATTATCATTGTGTTACAAAGTTGATATCCACTTCAACTTCAGATTGATAAGATTGTTCAGTAAGGTGAAAATTACTGATTTGGCGCTTTTAAAATTGTTCTATTTTTTTGTTAAATATTTTTTGGGCTGTATATAAGTACTCAGATAAAATTACCTAAAGGAGTTTTAGTAGAGATCCTATCGCAACATCATTGCTAAGTAGGGTTTTATTGAACTTCTTGCAGATGAGTCAATCTCTGGCAAATTCATGCAAGGGCACACCACTATATATGGCTCCAGAGGTGTGTGAAAACCTTAATCTGTTGCTTGTAGAATTACATGCTTTGAGGAATTTGCTGCCCGTTCCCTTAGTTTATGATAATAAATAGATACTTGTGATGTCCAAAGGGAAGAAAATGAAATGTAGATTTCAAATTTTCAAGCATAGAATTTAACGAGGATGTTCTGAAGGTAATCTTTTCAAGTTTACTCTCATAATCTTTGGAATAATTGAATTGTTTAAAAAGGTTAAAATTAACTGACCGAAACAAAAGGAAAACTAAATTGACAAGATATTGTGAATGGTAGAACTTTCTGTATACCTGGAATGGGATGTGTTGTGATCTTTAAGTTACATTTTCCGCACCTGCTTCCTTATATCAAGATTTGTTAAATATACATTTTCTATATGCAAACCTGGAAGAAAGTATAAATAATAAAATCTCTCTTCCAGCCTTTTTGCTGGGCACTTGTCTGGATAAAATAACCAATCTTGAATGTGTTAAAACATTCAAATGACGCATTGTTTAAAGGATTTTGGAGTAATGTTAACGAGGAACATCCATGAGAGTATGACCTTGTTTCAAATGACCCCGTTGCATTAAGGTGGTTCATGTTATGCATTGAGATTGCTGTCAAACTAAATGAGGGTACATTTGAGCATGATTATGTTTACATATTTTTAAGATTTGGTCCAAGATTAACACACAATGTGTTGAAGGCAACTCATAACCTCACTTGAGCTTTACCAAGCAGAAGTTAAAAACATCCAAATGATGAACTAGTGCACAACTTTAGTCCAAAAATTTGAGAAGCAAAGAAATTATTATATGGACACCTATGTTTTATTTATATCCTAGAATTTACTTTCAAGATCCTTATATATTCTACACTGTACTTGAACTAATAATGTCCTGTAAATGAAATTTTGTTGCTCAATGGATTAAAATACTACATACAAAAATGATATACCTAACAATAAGAACTGTTATTATATAGAGACTTGGCAATTGCGTATTTGACCGGATATGATCCATAACAAGCTGACTTGTTTGCATGGGTAGATTCATTCACATCTTATTAGTTACATAATTACAGTTGTATATAACTTAATATAATAATGGGAAGAGCTGAATTGCCACATGGCTCTGATCAGCAGTAGATGTTGCAGCTCCAATCAGTAGTAACAAGCTTGATTATATTCATAAACAAGTTGATTGTTTAAATTTGTATATATCCTCCTGTAATTGCACAAGGCTGAAAATAATGACAAGATTTTAATTTTTGACCAGTTATAAAATGTACTAAAATTCATAAATATATGGTTGAGACTGCAATGCTATATACATTCGAAAAGCGCTAGGCAAAACAATGTTTATGGTGGCTGCATTGACTTGTGAAGGATCAACTTTAAAAAGCTTCAACGAGGGGCAACCCTCCCAAGTTTCTGAGCAATAGGAGAGATCTACAAGTATAAAGTTATAAACTATTAAGCATGATGTTGATAAAGAAATAGGTCTCACCAATATGAAGATTATTGATATTGACAAATGAGCGGTTGGCACGGTGAAGAATTACCTTTTGATAAACATAAACTTGTTGAAGTATGTTTTTGTAGAAAACTGAGCAGTAGTAATCATGAGATGTAGGAGCTTAAGTCAAGGGCAGTATTGATGTTGAAAGTTCTTATTACCTCAAGGTGAAGATGGGCAGTAGCATTTGCAGTAAAGCAATTGGTGCCATCTACAACTCAGGAGTGGTTAAAAAGTAAAGTGTATTGAAAACTAGTTACATGTACAAGCATTATATGACAAGCACCCATCTATCTACAACAAAATTGATACCAGCAAGCCTGGGGAGGTTGAAGCCCTTGGACATGCTGGAGAAGAAAATGGAGAAGTTGAATAATATCCATAGAGCTAAATGAAGCCTGCAGGACATCTGGATGTCTAATAGTAATAGGCAGAAGCTTTATGTGGTACCGATGACACATCACAGATGTGACTAGTAGAACATGGATAAAATATGACTCAGTGTTAAACTCAGTACTTGTGGAGAAGTCATTTGGGAATTGGATGCTGCAAGAGGATGAAGACTGTCAGGAAAATAGAATTCCAAGGAGAAAAACACTATCTCCGTATCCGATAGGGATACAGATGATACATTGCGGGTAGATGTCGGATACCGTACTCACATGTGCCCATAAAACCTTGATTTTCCAACCATGCTGGATACTGTATGTTTGAATTTGAATTTTTTTTTGATGTAAATCGTCCTTGACTTAATTTAAAGAAAGCTTGAATCATGCATTTTCTTTCTAATTTTTTTTAGGTATAAACAAAACCTACACCAAATGAGGAAGACAAATGAATGTTTTTCTATTTCAGCAACCCATTTTTTTGAGTTATCTTCCTATGCGACTACTATTTTTTGCATATTGTAAACCGTTAAATCTACTTATAATTATTTATGTAGCAACTGTGTGTCTATATTGCTTTTAAAGTAATGAAATCATCCTCTAATAACTTGTTAAAAATGTGTGTGTTTATAATGAATGTCATATCCAGCCCGAGCCGTATCCGTATTATGGGTCTTCAAAATGGTGTATCCGTATCCGTATCTGTGTCCATGCAACTTTGCATTTTTTTGATAGTGCACCTCATTTTCTCCTTTTCTTGATATTTGTACCATCCTTTGCTTCTAGCTTTGATAGTTTCATAAACAGTGCAGAAAAGAACACATTTTCTGGCATCCCCCAAGTGATGATGTGTATATCATGTTATGCTACAATGATTTGAACACCGAACTGTTATAAATAAATAATAAGTGTCTTATTTTTAGCGTACAAGTACTTTTTAAAAGAGAAATGCTGCTACGTGCAGCATCTGAGTTTAGGAGGGGCATAGCTCAAGACATTTGGCCAAGTGACGTCATATCTAGAAATCTTATTGTGCTATATTGAGTTCTAGTCATATTGCTGTTATTGGTCATTGAGGGTGGGCTGGAATATAATATGATCTACAGATTTTAGGACTAGAAGATTTAGTTTTGTCCTTTCATCATCTCCTTGTCACGTGCACCCGGTTTTCTTGAATTTCACTTGTTCCTAGTTTTGGTCTGCATCTACATCCTCTATTTCTTTGTATTTTGTCTTTACTAAAATTGACTGCCTTTGCTCTTTGTTTTGAATGGCAGATGATGACATTATCAATGGAAGAACGAAAATACGGCCTAGCAGTTGACATCTGGAGTTTAGGGTGCACTATTATTGAGATGGCAGACGGAAAGCCTCCATGGAGTGATTCGGAGGGGGTGAGCAAACATCTTAGATTCTGAATTTCACCATATATGTATTTTTGGCATTTTAATGACATTTGAGCTTTCTGTTGGCTAGTTTCCATGTGTTTTTTTGACAAGCTGTGGAGATGGGTGGAAATAATTAATGATTCTTGCGATTTTTTGCTTTGAATTGTCTAACTTGTATCCTAGGAGCCTATCACATTATTCAAATCCTAGCAAGATAAAATTAGTTGGGGCATTTAGAATGCATAACAAGTTATTTAAACATTACCCTATCTAATCTGATAGAGTATATTCAATCAGTTCATTGTGGGTCTCCGTTACTCTTAGCCGTCTTAGCAATTTTCACTGTGACAGTGATGTAGAATTTTTTTCTTTTATAACTGTTGTCCGATCTTGTTTTCTGCTAGTATATACACAAGCTTCAACAACATATATGGTTCTACCTAGCAATGGAGTGCCTAAGCTTTTAACTATTGTTTTCAATTGAGTGTTACAATATTTCAGTTTAAAGACATGACATGGATGCGTGTTCTAACAAGATTGCCTTTTTCTTTCAGTTTAGCTTTTTTTTCAAGTTGAATCGAGGGGAATTGCCTCCTATTCCAGATCATTTGAGCCCTGAAGCAAAGAACTTCCTTGGAATGTGCCTTAGAGTGAAACCAGAGGAGAGAGCGAATGTTTCAGTGCTGCTGCAGCATCCATTTGTTACCAATGCGCCAGCAGTTGCACCACTTCTCTCTCCTTATAGAGGTCCCCAAAGGCATTATTTTTCCAGTTCCTAGATAGAGGTTTGATTAGTTTTTATATTGATTGGCAAAACAATCTTGTGGAAATCTCTCCCAGTTTCATTTTGTGATGGGTTGTAAGTCTAATTTTTTGGGGCATCTTCATGTTCAATGCATATACGCCTCGATATATATTTTTCTTTTAGTGAAATATGCCGTTGGTTTTCATCTCTTTCTAAATCTGTCATTGTTTAATTAATTAAAATTTCCTACATCATATGAATTCAGCATTTTGAATTAACTAGAATGCTAATAATAGCTGCTTAAGTGTATTAAATTTATATATAATCCTACCCGTTCTGCATTTTCAAGCAAGTTCAGCTCTCACAGAAGCATCCTGTTATGTGCTCTCATTAGTGCTGCAAAAGCTATTCAAAATGAATCTTGAATGTTTCTTCCCTTCAGACATGTGCCTTGGGAGGATTTGGTTATTTCACCGACAGATAGAGGATGTGTTGTTTGGGTTTTTCCTGTACTTAAAAGAAAGCATCGGTCCTTCCTGCCATTTTCATTTAGGTTGATTTTCTAACAATCCGAAAAGCATATCTGATGAGAACTTACAAGTTAATCAATCTGCTGACTTAGTCTGACCCTAATTTTCACAGGGTTACACTAATAAAATAGCTGGAGGTGATTATGTTGTCACCCTTGATTTCAGGTAATGCCAGAATGTCTTGAACCTTGCACGTAACGTTCGATGCAGATCCCATTTGGATTTTAGCTGTATTAGCGTATTGATCTTATTCTATAAATGTGTCATTATGTGGTATATTTGGTAATTTAAAGTTGAAATCTATCTTTCGAGTTGAAAAGATCTTCCTTGCAAGATATTGAGTTTTATTTCGAAGGCAAAGTCTGGATATATATTTTTAGATGATGAAGCATGACAAATTTCGTAAGAGGCAAATCTGTCAAGTGGTTCTATGTTGTAAAATTTTTAATTGCTTTTGAAGATTGAAGTATATTAAACAAATAAACTTGAAATAATGTTGGCATTATGGGTTTTGATTATCAGCTAAAATTTCAGTTTAACTTTAGGAAAGGCACAAATGAGGAGGTTCTCCCTAGACTTCGTACATTGTTGCTTTTGAAATGTATACATCCCGCTTAATACCGTATGCTGATTTAGTTAAAAGGTCAGATGTCATTCTATAAAACATGAAGTGAAAAGTATGCTAATAATTATTGCAGTCAAATAAACAAATAACAATTAATTACTGATAAAAATGGATAACAAAATAGATGCAAACCATAACTAAAGAAATTACATGGAAAAAAAATTTCGGGAAAAAATTCCATACTCAAAGAGATCAAAGTCTTGTACTAATCCTAGAGCTAAGTTATATCAATTTAACTCTCTTACTCCAACACTCCACTGCTTCAACAAACTTGTGCATTACATAATTAAGCTTCAACTCAAGCACTAAATATGTAGCAAGATATAAAAAATAAAACACAAATAGTTTCCAAAACCCCTAAGCATAAATAGGAGGAAATAAATTTTTCTCTTTCAACTTGTTATCTTATCCATCTTTTGAAATATATTCTTTATCTTATCCAAGCTTTCGTTAAACTTTCCCCTTTTTCATGCTCTTTCTATTTTCAAAACTAAAAAATATCTTACAAGTTATAGTTGATTTTTGTAGTTTTCATAACAACTAAAAGATATTTACAAATTGCCAATTATAATTGAATCCAATTTTAGTAAAAGCAAGGTTGAGACATTTTCTTAACATTATCCCACTTGTTGAACACTTTGCAAAGAGCATAAAGGGAAACTATCAAATAAATCAAGCTTCAAAAGAAGTAAGACCCATGGCCTCTCTACCAATTGAATTTTTCTATGCGTATTGGTTTAGTAAGAGAACCCACAACATTCTTTGAAGTCTCTACTTTTTGTAACATGACTACCACTCTCAACCATTCTGCACAAAATGATACTGAACATCTATATGTTTTGTGCAAGCATGATACATTGGGCTTTTAGCCAAACAAATGACACTTTGACTGTCACATCTAATTCTTGTTTACATTGAAAGCCAACACTAGATCACAATCTCTTAGCATGTGTTGCAACCATGTACTTTGCTTTTGTAGTGAACAATGCAATTGTAGGTTGCCTTTTGCTCATCCAACTAACTGCTCCTCCAAACAAAGTAATGACAACCATTTGTGGACCTTTTGCAATCTAGATCACCAACAAAATCTGAATCGATAAAGCCCTATAAATCAATCAACCTATTCATATAATTAGATCCATGGTAACATGTGCAATGATTCGAAGTACCTCATAAATATTTAAAAACCTTTTTTTGCATAAGTTCAATGTTCTTTACCAAGATTCACCATAAATCTACGAAGAACTCCCAGTGCTTGGGGAATATATGGTCTTGTAGAGACCATAGCATAAATAAGACTTCCTACAACACTAGCATATAGAACTTTATACATCTCTTCAAGTCCATCATTGTTTTTAGGACATTGTTCTAAAGATAGTTTAGTGCCAAATGGAAAGACAGTACTAATTGGTTTACAATCATGCATGGAAAAACAGTGCAAAATTGTGTTAACATACTTCTTTTGACTTGAACATAATTTTCTGTTACCCAATTCTTGCTGTTTTTCACGCCCAAGGCATTTTGTAGCCCTTAAATCTTTCATATCAAATGAACCAGATAATGACTCTTAAGTTCCCTAATAATTTCCAATAAATAATCTATCATCAACATAAAGGACAATGATTAGCAATTGATCATTAATTAATCTAACATAAAAACAATGATCTTACTCACTTCTGATAAAGTCATGCTTTAATGCAAAAGTATCAAATTTCGGATACCGGATCCTTGGTGATTGCTTCAAACCATACAAAGATCTCTTTAACCTACAAACCAAGTGTTCTTTTTCCTTCACAATAAAATTATCAAGTTGTTTCATGAGTATTTCCTCATTAAGATCTCCATGTAAGAAAATTGTTTTAATACCCATTTGCTCTACTTCTAAATCAAAAGCAGCAACAATAGATAAAACAAATCTGATGGTGGTTAGTTTAGCCATGGGAAAAAGAATCTCACCAAAATCCCCTCCCTCAACTTGTGAGTGACCTTTTGCTACTAATGGAGCATTGTACCATTCCAACTTATCATTTGCTCTAGATTTCTTCTTAAATACTTGTTTGCATCCAATGCCTTTTCTCCCCTTAGATAGTTTAACTAGATCCCATGTGTCACATTTGTCTAATGTGTTTATTTCATCTTTCATTGCCTCTAACCAAGACTCATGCTCATTTGAAGATAAGGCCTCTTTCATAGATCTATGTTCATTGTCAATACAAGATAAAGCAAAACCACAACAAAAATTAGATGGACCATATCCATATGTATCAATAGGTTTACATTGTAGTGGGTCTTTGTTGAGGTCTAACAAGATGCTCTGGTTATTCATCTTTAGAATGATCTAATCCTTCTTCTTCACCTCCATAGGCATCAAGTTGTTTTACATGTGCATCTTCTTGAGGTTGTTCTACTTATGTGTCTTTTTATGGTTCAACCTTAATATCAAAATGCACTATTTTGTTAGGCTTTACCTAAGGTTGTTCATCATTCTTAAATTCCTTTAGCTCCTTGAAAATTACATCCTTAAAATATATCATTTTCATTGTTACAGGATCCCAAAGTTTATAACCCTTAATATTTTCACCATAACCCACAAAAATACACTTGTTAGCTTTGAAATCAAGCTTAGGACGTTTTTCTTTAGGAACATGAACATAAGCCTCACTGTCAAAAACTCTAAAATGAGAACCTAATGGTCGTTTACTTGTCCATACTTCATAGGGAGTTTTATCAACAAGAGTAGAAGTAGGTGACCTATTAACCAGATAACAAGTGGTGTGAACTGCTTCAACCCAAAAATACTGTTCAAGTTGTACACTGCTCAACATTCTTCTAGCTTTATCCACTAAGTCCTATTCATCTTCTCTGGCTCTCCATTTTGTTGTGGGATATATGGATTTGTTTACTACCTGATGAAAGACCCCGGAGAAATACTCACCACTGTTATATGTTCTTAAAACCTTTACTTTTCTATCTATTTATTTTTCAACAAGTGTTTTAAATTCTTTAAATATAGGGAAAAAGACCTTTCTTTAAAAAAGTAAATCCATGAATATCTAGAATAGTCATCAATAAAGGAACATAGAAACAAGATTTTCCAATAGATGGTACATCCAAAAGACCAAAGAAATGACTATGAATTACCTCCAAAACTTGTTTAGCTCTAATACTTCTAGATTTAAAGGATACTCTATGTTTCTTTCCATATACATAGTGTTCATAAAAATCAAAATCACAAGATTAACTTGAGAAACCATCAACTATCTTTTTATTTATGAGGGTTTTGAGACCTTTTTTAACCAATATGACCCATCATATGGTGCCATAACTTACATGATACAAAGTTGTCAGCTACATTAATAGAATCATAGAAAGTAAAAGCATCAAGTCTAAATAGGGTGCCAAACCTATTACCCTTAGCTAAAACCAAATTCTCTATACCTAACTTGCAATCACTCATTTCAAAATGAAAATGCACCCCTAAACCATTCATTTCAGATACAAAAATTAAATTTCTAGCTAAACCAGAGATGTGCAATACATCTTTAAGGGTTTTAACCCTTCCATCATTGAAAACCAATTATACCTCTCCTCGACCTACAAATTTTCGTATGCTATTATCTTCGAGGAAAATTTCCCCACAATCATAAGTTGAATATTTTGAAAACCACTCCTTATGAGGAGTCATGTGGTAGGATGCATCTGGATCTATAAACCAAGATTCATCATAAGTCATATTAGCAAAAATAATAAAAGCATCAATTGCTTCATCATCAAAGGATTTATTTGTAGAGGAATCATCAATTTTTTTTTCTTTTTTTTTCTTACATTACTTTTTGAGATGCCCCCGCTTACGACAATTCCAACACTTCAATCTACTCTTACCAGGTGTTTAGACTTGGACTTTGAACAATCTTAAAACTTGTCCTTTTCACCCTTCCTTTTGTCCTTACCTTTCTCCTTAGATCTACCTCTTACATGCAATGCATATTTAGACCCCTCTGAAGTCCTCATTTCCTATGAATGTAGAGTGCCAACAAGGGCACCCAAATTCAAATCATTTGAAAAAGAACCACCGATTGCAAGAACAATATTATCCCAAGATTAAGGAAATGAACATAATAATAGAATACACATGTCCTCCTCATCAATATTTACATTGATTGATTACAACTGACTCATAATTAGATTAAATGAATTCAAGTGATTTGCAATTGAGTATCCACCATTCATTTTAGGAGAATATAAATTTCTTTTCAGAAATGAATTGTTAATGAGACTCTTATTTTGGTAATTCTCTCCAATTCTATTCTATAATTTATATGCATTAATTTCATTTGAAACATTCAATAGAACAAAATCATATAAACACAAACGAATAGTGTAGTGGACCTTTTTATCTTATTTTTTCAATCTTTATTTGTTATAGTATATGGGTTCTCCTCTTTATTAACTACATTTCATTGATCTCTGTCTTCCAAGAGAGCCCAAATATTTAACTTCCAAAGCTCATATCCAACACCGTTGAACTTTTCAATGTCCAATTGAGATGAGCTAGCTATGATCTCAAAACTGAAATTGCAAGAAAATCAACACACCCCCATTGCAACAAAAAATCCAATCCAATACTCCAAGAAAGACATCTCATTCTCAATTGGGCCAACTTGGTTCTCATACCAAATGTTGGAAATACAGATAAAATATACTGAAAAATATGCTAATAATTATTACATCCAAATAAACAGATAACAATTAATTACTAATGGAAATGGATAACAAAATACATGCAAACTATAACTCAAGAAATTATGTAGGGAAACCATTCGGGAAAAAACCCCACACCCAAAGAGATCCAAGTCTTGTGTTAATCTTTCAATTAAGATACATCAATACAACTTCCCTTTCTGAATTACTCCAAAACTTCATTGCTTCAACAATATGTGAATTACAAATTTATGCTTCAATTCAAGCACTAAATATATAGGCAAGATATAAAAAAAAAACACAAATAGTTTCCAAAACTATTTAGACATAAATCACATAAAATAGAAAACTTCGTCAATCAACTTGTGATCTTATCCGCCTTTTGAAAAATATTCCTTATCTTATCCAAACTTTCATTCAACTTTTCCCTTTTCTATATTCTTTCAAGTTTCACAACTAAAAACCATCTTACAAGGTATCATAGTTGATTTTAACAACTTTCATGACAACTAAAAGATGATCATAAATATTCAATTATAATTAATTCCAATTTTGGTAAAAAGAAAGTTTAGATATTTTCTCAATATATTCAATATTTTTATTTTTTTTGTAAGTTGGGACTTTTGTAATTGTTGCTTAAGGGACACTATTTTTATTTTTCTTTATAGATCATAAATGAATATGACAAAAAACTAGGTTCTTGAACTGCTTAACCTTTTTAATTTGCAGATTTGAATGACTGCATTTTAGTCAGAGACTTCCAACCTTTGTAGAAGTCCAAGCCATATCTAGTGTTTTCATTTGTTTTGACAGTGAAGCTCATACAACTAACGTTATTAATTCCATCCTCAAATTTTCCAAATTAAATGTTTCATACCTAACAAAACTAAGGCAATTGAATTTGCAAGGAACTTGGATGTATTTGTTTTCTATCATCATAGAAGAAATAAATCCGTCTCTCCGTTGTAGGATAATTTAGATAAATTTCTTTTACAGAGAAATTTACGGTTTTATATTCAAAGAATTTATTTGGTCATCATGTCTACTCAATCACTATTTAAATATGAAATTAAATTGATATATATTATATGCCCATTAAATCCAAGATCTTTATAATTGCATTTTGAAGCAAAAATTTGAAAGATCTTTATACATCTGGGACTTTTTGTTTTGCTAGATGTTTTGGGCATGCATAGTTCTTGGATTTTCTATTTTTAAGATGTGTTGGGCATGCATGCTTATTAGTTGTTTATTATTATTATTGTTGAACTCGTACAAAACTTTTCATATCTTGTCAAGTTGCAAACCACAGTCATTTGTAAAACATCAAATGACAAAAGTGTTGTTGACTATGTTATTTGTTCTCAAGATCACACCTGAAGGGTAAGGAGGTAGAGATAGGAGAATGCCCAATAGGGATAAACTCAGACCACAACCCATTTTTTTTCAAAATTGGCCACTCATTTGATTAGGCAACAAGGAGAGAAAATTCATCTTAAGCAAAAGAAAGCACCCTCACATGGTAGAATCCTAATGACTCAGAAAAATGAAAAAATATTCAAGAGTTCCCTTGAATGGCTTATTAGGACTTTCCACTTTAGTTCTTATTACATGAAGCAACATCTTGTATGTAAAGATATCTTAGTTCCTCTAATTCACAAGGCATTAGATAAGTGTAAAAGGACTAGACCCAAAAGAGGGGCAAAAAATACTTTCCCAGAAACGCTTGGTTTGATGATGAGTGCGAGTTAGCAAAAAGAAATCTGAGAGGAGGAATGAGTAAAGAAAACAAGAAAGAGTACGAAAAGCTGCTAAGGTATAAAGAAAACATGTGAACATAAGAAGGATGGAGCTAATTACTCTTGGAAAACAAAATACCTGATTTTTTTGGAAAGAGCTACAACAAAAGAGGAAGCAAATAGAAAATAGCATCATAGGGTCCCAATGGCTTGAATATGAAAAGATGTTATATGAGCGTGGGAAAGATAAGCATAGACCTCTGGTAATCTATGCCACGACTGGAATTTTCACCATTGAAGATATCATTTAGGGCATAAACAGGTTGGAAGGGGGAAAAACTCAAGATATTGATGAGTTGCAAGCTAAACATTTGAAATGGGGCATTGATGTCCTTGCACCTCATATTAATTACATCTTCAATGATGTCAATGAAGAGGGTTTTCCTAAAAATTGGACAACCAACATTGTGATTCCTCCCCACAAAAGGGATGACATAAATAATCCATCAAATTACTACACTATTATGGTTAACCGCTTCCTTGGGAAACTCTTTGGTAGTATGGTTCAACACAAAATCAACAGATGGGCATATTAAAAGGTAAAAGAACTAAGGGAAGACTAGTTTTAGACCCGAACATTCCACTATTGATCACAATGTTAACCTTAGATTCTTGGTTGAAAAAATATGGAATACTCAAGGTGATGAGGCATTTTTCTATTTTCTAGACTTTAAAAAGGCCTTTGACGTTGTACCACATGACAAACTTTGGGATAGGATCGAGACCTGGAAATTCCTAACGAGCTATGGTACATAGAATTTATGAGAAGGTCAAGGCAAAAATCATAACCATAAATGGGATGTTTGAGTGCTTTGGCAATGAAATTGGTATCGAATAAGGGTTCCCTCTCTCTCCAACTCTATTTAGGCTATATATTGATAAGTTCAAAGAGTAGCTAAAGAAGACTAATGATGAGGGGTTCAACTAACTAAATAAGTGATAATGCTACTTCTCTATGTGGATGATCTCATTTTAATTGTTAAAATGACAAATGGATTGAGGGGATACTTGAAGGTGGTTGGAACATTTTGTCATGAGGTTTGGATGAAAGTGAACACTAGAAAAACCAAAGTGATATTCTTCTCTTTGAAAAGAAACAAGAAGATGCAAAATGCTTTCTTTTCAAAGGCAATCCTTTGGAGATAGTGAATGAGTACAAATATCTTGGGAACAATTTTCATAACAAATAGTTTGGAAATGTGTAGACAAAAAATAATTTAGGGAGGCTGAAAAGTGCCATATTCCTTACAAAATAGATGTGGGAACGAAGTGTTATGGTATTAGAAAACCAAGAAAATGCTTTTTGGTTTCTTGGTCACCCCAGTGATCCTTTACGGATGTGAGATTTGGGGAAGCAATATGTCAGATCAGAAATGGAGGCAAGTAGAAATAATCCAAACATATCTAATCATCAACAGTGTCAATATTAATTTTTTTCTCCTTTATGAGATCTTATTGGCGGAAACAAGCATCTCCCCTTTAGAGGCTTTAGAAATGGTCCGATTATTAAACTACCTAAAGAAAACTCAAAATATTGAAAAACACTGCGGGCCTAATTTAATTATGGAGGAAGTACTAAATAGAAGAAATAACATATGGATGAAGCAAATTGAGAAATTGATGAAAAATTGGGATGTTAATATACAAGAATGTTTGGATAAAAATGAAGAAATAATAAAGTTTGTGAGGGAAAAATACAGGATTATCATTTGGTCAAAACAAAATGGGCATAGGAAATCCTATTATATCAAAGAATTTAACCCCATAAGAGACCATGAAGAAAAAACATACATAGGAGAAAATATTAAATGGAGAGAGAAAATTCTTATAGCTCAACTTAGGACTAGTTCTCACCAATTAAGGCGTGAAACATGTAGATGGATGATACCTAAAGAAGAAGGGGAAAATATAATATGCCTATTTTGCAATATGGGAGTGGTATAGATAGAGAAATATTTTATCATGAAGTTCCTAACATACAATGCCATCCATTTCAACTATATGGATATTTTAAAAATGGACAATTTAAATACTTTATTTGAAGAAACACAACTAGACATAATGCCAAAGCTAGTGATCAAAATGAAAAATTGTTTAAGATTCTGGCACCCTATTCGAGGGTGTGTTCTACACAGGAGGTCCCATAGCTTTTTTTGACCTCACATACATTATTAAAATCTTTCATTCTTTCATTCACTTATTTTTTGTTCTTATGCCCATCTGCACACATAAAACTATTTGTTTGTTCTTTGTAATTTGTAAATTATTTTAAAGTCTCTATTATCAATAGGTGTTAATATCATTCAAGTCGATTTCAATTTAACACACATGTAGGACTTGGAAAGATTTTTCAAACATATTGGATGAGTTTCCATGTTAGTTGAGATACAAAGAGAGGTATTGAAATGTAGAGATAAGCAAATGAACAAAGTTTCAAAAATTGTATCATCAAATACAAAGACACTCTAAGTCAATTTTAGGTTAGTAAGAGGCACATGTGGTTTGGAAGGTGCTAAAGAAAGTCAAATTAGAAGGCCAAAATCACTAAATAATGATTTCAAGAAACTTGGGGCGCATCTAGTGGTTTAGTTGTATTGCAAACCAAAATAACACTTACGCCAAAAGTGTTACACTTTTAATGTCAATGACGAATTAGATGAGTGATAAGTGATAAATGTTAATGAATAATTATAGAAACAGTGCACTTGAGAAAGAAACAAATTTGTAATTAGGGGTGCACATGAAGATGTGATTGTTATTGTAAAAGTGAAATAAAGCTAAAAAGTTCTCCAAAAAGCTTGGGTGTTCCCATGAAGAGGTGTTTGTGACCTTGTGAAGGTGCAAGTGTATGCTTGGGGGTGCATATGAAGAGGTATATCACATGTTGTGTGAAAACATGTCAGAAAGTGTTAATAAATTTCCTAAGCATATCCATAAGATTCAATGCAAATTTGTTAGCTCAAGACCAGACTAAAATTTCCTATCATACCTAAGAGTGCACTTTTTAGACCCATTGTACATGAAAATATAAGGTGAAGTGTTCCCTAAGTTCCAATGGACACCCATGAGCTTCCCATTGTCACTTTGTCAAGTTTGAATCATAACAAAGTGTTTCAAGTTATTGTAGTGTATCTATGAGAAGTTGGAAGTCTAAAGATATAATTAAAACATGGAAAAAAATATAAATACATCATACGAGGAGAGGTGAGAGAAAAATCAAGGTTTGAATTTTTTTTTTTTCTTTCAGATTTATAAAACACTTCCCTTTCATTCTTCCATTTCACTAAAGTGCATTGTTAAGAAAGAGAGTTCCATTGAAGGTCTTTGAGAGCTTGAACACATAGATTGTAACATGGGACAACACATTTCTCTTGTTTACTTCTCATATCTTTTCCTTACATACCTTGCACCCCTTCCAACCCATCTAGTCTACCATCCTTGATAGGTACTTTATCTTCTTCTATAGTTGTTCAGTGTTATTATCATATGTTAAAGTTCTTTTAGTAGGAAATTTAGGATAAAATACCATTATTATTATGACAAAATAATTATGTTGAAGTCCCTAGGGTTTGATATCACAAAGCAATAATTTATTTGAATATTTTAGATAACAATTTTACATCTTTTTGAGTAGAGTGAAAAAACATTTTTGAAGTACATGGTTCTAATACTTTTATATAGTTTCATATTGGAGTTTTGATCATAGGAAACATTTTAGTTGAAAAATATTTTTAAACCATTTATAAAAATTATAAAATATTTTTATGTGATAATTAACAATCGGGATCTCAAGAATTTTGTGTTGTAGTTTGGAAGTATAAAAAACTTTATCATCTCGAGCAACAATTAAAAATCCTATAATAGCAATAATTTTCTCTCGTTCATAATATCAAGTTATTTTCCCTTGACAATGTGGAATTGTCTCTTTGTAAATGGTGCTCAAACACGATCCTTTTAAACCTCAATATCTTCATCAGAATCAGTGTCAGGATTTTCAGCTTTGTTCTCAACCAGGTAACAAGCCATCTTTCCTTTGTCCTTGTAATCTTGGTTATCACTTCTGTCATACTTATTTTCATAAGATATGTCATTGTTTCTTTCATCCTTTCTCTTGTTAGGGCATCTAGTAGAAAAATGTTCAATTCCTTTGCAATTAAAATAGACCAATGGTATTTTACCTTTATATCTTCCTTTACCTCTATGTAATATCCTAGCCATTACTGCTTCAAGTTCATCAAGTTCTTGTTCATCACTATCACTGTCACTATTATTTCTCATAGTGTGTTTGTTATTAGATTTGCTTATTTTTAGAGAAGACTTGAATGCAGACTCAATAGTAGGTAAGACACTGTTGTCATAGTTGTTCATCTCAAATTAAATACGTCTACCAATCAAACTATCAAGAGAAACATCGTTACTAGCTACTGCTCTCATTTCTTGAATTGCAGGTACTCTAATAGAATAAACATGCAGTAAGGTTCTCACAATTTTACTTAAAAATGTTTCTTCTTCAAGTACTCCTACTCCACGGATAGCATTAACAACTTCTTTGATTCTGTCACTGTATTGAGTGGTGTTCTCTCCTTCTTTCATTCTCAGGTCATCAAAATTTCCTCTTAGGATTTCAGCTTTAGCTCTCAGCACATTGGTGTCTCTTCCACGTACTAGCTTAAGTTTGTCCCACATTTTCTATGCAGAGGTGCATTATTTCACATCTTCAAATTCAACATCAGCTAGTGAAGAAGCAAGTTCTATCATCATAGAATTGTGTTCATATTTCTCTCTCAATTGATCAACAGTCATAGGTCCAGTAGGTGCAACATATTCAGTATCCAAGTGTTGTGTGACATGATTTCCAATACCTGATAGATGAAGTCTTATCCTCCTTTTCCATGATGCAAATTTGTCTTTATTCAACTTAGGCACATCCCTTTTACTCATTGTGTGATCTTTATCTTAAGTCCCTTTAAAATTTTTTCAAGCACCAAAGCTCTGATACCAATTGTTAAACTAACTGAGGAGGGGGGGGGGGGGGGGGGGGGGGGGGAAANGGGGGTAAATCAGTGGCCTTAAAAATAATTCCAAAAGATCCAACCAAAAAATTATATATCTCAAATATAATACCCTCTAGTTATCTTACAATCCCCAATCATCAAGATGTATGCCATACATAATTCTAATAAATATAAACTGCTCGGTAAGATATATTGTTTATCTTTTCTAGACTTTACCAAGTAGAAGCAAATAAACTTAGAGTTAACTGACCAATCCCGTTTAATAATGTGTAAAGAAAAATATCAATGTAATGAAACATATACACATTTGATACATAGATTTTAACATGGAAACCCAATATGAGAAAAAAACCACCTGGGATCGGTAACCCAAAATAATTTCACTCTTCTCAAGTGAGCTCGGTGAAGAGCCAACCTTGTTAAAGGTTACAATACACACTGTTAAGTGATACCTTGTTAGAGGATTTAAAACTAATAGTTTGTCTTTTGACCTAGCACTCACTATGCTATCAACAAGAAAACCTTTTGATACTCTTGAGTATCTCAATACAATAAGGACTGTTAAATCCCACTCGGTTAAGAGATTTTATGAATCAATGGTTAAACTGATACAGTAAATGATCTATTCAAAATACAATTTTAACTTGCAAATATTCAGATCTATCATTAGTCCAATAATACCTCTCTGATCCATATACACTTCAGTTCCTTTGCTCTCTTTCTTCCTTCTGCTCGGTGAATGCTCTGTCCTCTATTGCTTGGTGTCTACAAAATTCCTTGAATCTGTTCTTTAGCCTGTATGATTAGATCTACATGAAGAAATCTATCTTCACACAAATTATACTCAGCATTCCTCTCTTCATAATGAATTCATTGTCTCTTAATATAGACATGATTAATCGCTCAATCTCCTTATTTTTTTCTTACATCACTTCTTGATCTGTAAAGTTATCCTTTAGTTTTATTCCACAAATCTCTCCTTGATAACTATGAATATAATATTCTTTAAATCTTATTCCATGCTTAGTTTAACTGATTGTTGAAAATAAAGCAATAAATTAGTCAATCCCTAAATATATCTTTGCCAGCTAAGCAATTTTGTCGTTCTTTAACTTCAGTTATGCTCGGTCATCAACTCCAGTTATGCTCGGTCATCAACTCCAGTTATGCTCGGTAACAACTTCAGTTATGTTCGGTAATTATCTCTTTCTCAGTAACACTTGCTCGTTTACTGCGGTGCTCGGTATACACTATGAACTGCTTGGTGTTCACTATCACTTGATGTTCACTATCACTCAATGTTCACTATCACTCGGTGTATACAGACCTTTTAAGTTTTACCGACCACATAAAATTTGTCTTTTTTAGATCTTCAAGTTTATGACAATATGTGTATGAACAATCAAACCATATCAAGTTGACATCAATGACAATATAATACATTAACTGATTTAATGTCTTGCATTCACTTTTGCAGCTCCGTGATCATCAACTTATCATCTTCAAACATTCAATCAGTTATAGTTCATCATGCCCAACGGATGCTACTCGAGTCCCAGAGAGACAACAAGGAGAAGAAGGAAATGAAGAAAAATATCCTTAATATGGCACAGTTCATCAATTCTATCTACAGTTTTAGTATGCTTCCCATAGCACAATCCCCTCAGTCTTTTGACCCGAATTCACCCGAAGGAAAAAGTGTGTTGAACCAAATACAGATGGGCAAGACTTTGATCTCCGCTACTGATGAATGGATTGACGGTATAATCAAGGCTGGTAACAAATACATCAAGGATTCCCAGGATGAAGAAGCCCTCATTGGAGAATTACAGACCCAACTTCAAGTCTGCAAAAAATAAGAGCACAAATGGGTTACAACTATGACTCAATTCTTGCATATTGACAAGTATGGTGTTGCCAAGTTATGCATTGAGAAAGACTTGAATTGATCGATGAATCCATCTTCTTCATTGGAAGAACATCAGTTGGTGAATTTCCACTCTAAGGGTTGTCATAAGGGATACAAAATAATGGGAGAATGAAGCCAAAGAGATGCAGAGGTCTATGATCAATGAACTTAAGGTGATTAATTAGTCTCACCTGTACTCAACAAGCCCCGATGATCGGGAATTAGACAATGCCTCAAAAGAATTTGAGATGGAAATGTACGCTATCAAAGAAAATCCAGATCCAAAGGTGGCAGATTTCACCCAAGTGGTAAGGATTGAGTCACTGTTGTACCTCTATGTGGATCATCTTCCTAGCCTAGTCGAGAAGATTAATAAGCTGAAGTGGGAGAAAGAGGCATCGAAGACCCTGATCCTGAATCTCAAAGTCCCACATCTCCCAGTAGTGAAGGAATTTGTAGAGGCTTACAAAGAGTGGAGAGTTTCACGTCTCACCATGGAAGAAGAAGATGTAGCGCTGAAAAAGGCAAATCTACAATTGACAAGGAATTTGACCTGGAGATTTAGTTGTTTCTCATGTTTTCTTTGTTTTTATGTTGAACTTAGATGGACATGTGGCCGATAAATGTTACTTCTTTTTTAACTAATGGAACTGAGGGGTCAGGTTTTCAGGGAGACCTCTTGGTTACCTAAAACTATAAATGATATCAAGCAAACTATGAAAAGGGTTTAGAAGTTGGGATTAAGATTAGAATAGAATTTTACTTTCTGCATAAAATTTAGTGTTAGAATTTTGTTATTCAAAGAACTATGTTTTTTTCGTATGTTGCATCAATATAATTTGAACATATGAAGTTGTTCTAAATCTGTGTTATTTAGAATGAATGGATGATACATTTCCATGCGAGTGTTAGTTCATTTCATTTGTTCATCTTTAATGGTTCTTTGATGATTATGTTTTAGTTTTTTTTGATATCTTCAATTCTGTTTCAAGAAGTTCTTGGAAAATCTTGTTAAGGGAACTGTGTTTTCCCTGCTTTTAAATTCTCTAAGTTTCAGTTCATTTATTGTTTGATCTCATTACCTAAAAGTGATTGTAGCAGCCTTCCAAGCTTTCTAGTTAAAAGATAATATAATTCATAAGTTAGGATATTCGTTGGAAATCCGATAGGGAGCTGTATCTAAGTGAAAATTCAGAGGGAAGCGATCATCGTACGCTTACCCAACTGTTGTAACTATTTGTCTTTCATATGTGGGTTATAGAGTTAGTTCATGAATAAAAGATATTTGTAAAAGAAAGGCAAATTTGTTTACCAACTGTATGTATATGTGTATATATATGCATATGTATGTGTAATGTATATGTATATGTATATATATACACAAATATACACATTTAGATATATACATATAAATATATATATGCATATATATATATATATACATATACATATATAAATTTATATATATATACATACACCCACACACACACACATATATATACACACATATATATATATATACATATATGTGTATATATATGTGTGTCTATATGTACATACATATATATTTATGTATGTATGTATATATATGTATGTATATACATACATATATGTGTATATGTATATGTATATGTATGTATGTGTGTGTGCATGACCCATGATAAGTTTAACCCTACTAGGCTAGTATGGCTATACCTTTTCTTTGCTCTCTTTTTCATGTGATTGTTTCTTTTGTCTTGGTCTTAGAATGAAAAGGTCCTAAGTCACTTGCAAGCTTAGTGTTTCCTTGTCTCTTTTACCTTGATAAAATTTATTTCCTATGTTTTGATCTACTTCATAGAGAGTATGAATTAGGTTCATACTCCTACTAAAGTGGGGGCTAAATGTAGCATCATAAATTACATCCCTATACACCATATTACTCAGTTAGGCCCTATTTTAGTGTTCCTGACATTCCATGCTCTATATCTTGATCCAACCAAATTTTGCATGTAACCGTGGCTTGTTTTTTTCAAATGGGACACAGGGTTTAAATTTTAAGCCTCATTGAGTGGACTGAGGTGCCTAGGACACTCCACTTATAGGAGTTGGCCAATAAGGGTGCCTCATTCCCTAATGATCGATCCCAAATTTAAACTGTGTAATGGTTACAATATTTTAGTAGGGTTTTAATCTCACATCATCTTTCATTGAGATTTACACACTTGAATTTTGTGAGAGGTATAAAAAATTCAACCCTCCCTCATTTTGACAATCCACAAACATTAATTCAAACCTGCAACTATAATTTTGCATTTTAAAGTTCTAAGGCAAAAGATCAAGCATCAAGGCATGGAAGACTAGGAATATTTGTAGATCTAATCATATTGTGAAGGCATCCATGATCTTCTTATCCAAAATTCAACATCAAGTAAAATTCAAGCATCTTCACGAGCTCAAGAAGGTTTATGAAGGTATATGATGGGCTGAAATAATAGCTTATTTTTTCCTAGTTTCTCTTGTTTGGCTTGGAACTGTCATAGGGTTTATGGGTGTTTAAAGACTTTGCTTTTACTAGTTTTATGTCTTTTTATAAATAGTATCTGATAAACATATGACACGTGGACTTAAACACTTTTTGGATGAAATAATTGATGTTCTAAACCATTTTTATCTTTATAATATTCCTTTTTGAATAATTGAAGCATAATAGGTTTCCTGCATCCAAGTAGTTTGTTTGTCCTTCAGCCAGGTGATATATCCATATTAAAGAAATCTGAATTTTAATAAATGCATGAAATGTGGAATGTATGTATCTCCATCTCCTTGTGCTCCTAACCTTTCATTGTAGGAATAGATGAATAAGGAAGAATGGTCAAGCTAACACTTAAATATGTTTTGCCGATTCTTGGACCAAGTCATTCAGCCGAGATCAACAAGGATGACAACATTAAAGATACATTGATAGCTTAACTAATTGATCCACGTTCCAGCTGGAGAAGTTAGTAATGTTTTAATGTAGAGAAAATCTAGGGAGTTGTTGTCCTATATTCTCTCCTGTGGATAAGAATAAGATTGTTTCTTTCTTGTTGAGACAATTTCTCCATTTTTCTTTGAATATATAACTACACCCATCTATTTTTTTGTAGGTGGTCAGTTAGTTAGTTGTGAAGTTTTAGCTTAAATAAGTTGTTTAATCCTCTTCAGAGGTTAGCTAGAATATACAATATTAGATTAATGATGATGTAACTATATTCAACAATATAGTTTTTACAATTTTTGAGTGCTATGTATAATAAGTTTCTCTTATATGAATAAAGCAATGATTAATCTGAGTTTATAGTGTGTTGAAGAACTTGGATCCAAGGGGCCCACTTGGTGAGTGATCCTTTGCATTTTTCTATTTATATGCAGTTGTTGTAGTTTTTTATTTTCTTGTTTGTTCCTGCAACCACTGGCCGATAGTTCCTATGTCTATTCATGAAGCCAAAGTAGGCAGAGTAGTTTCCTGCCTGATAGACCTGAACTTGGTTTCCATAATTTTATTTCATTTTTATTCATGTTTAAGTAGTTGGTAATCAAGTAGGTTT
The DNA here is from genome assembly GCA_018584345.1 of Thuja plicata. Lineage (NCBI taxonomy): Eukaryota > Viridiplantae > Streptophyta > Pinopsida > Cupressales > Cupressaceae > Thuja > Thuja plicata. The sequence goes on along the minus strand of MU225521.1, from coordinate 668,106 downwards.
TCTTTCAAGCATCTATTTTCATGTACTTCTCTTTCCAACAATAGTTAGCATGGCCTTAATGGAGACTTAGTGCATACATTTATCTAAATCTTTTCAAGTATACGCCCTTGGGTTGACATATTAAATGAACCTTACCATAGGATAAATAGTTTCTCAATTAAGATGACCAATTTGTGAATAGAGGTGTTGAACTAGGTTATTTATCCATTTGGAAAGGTCTAAATTTTTGGTTCCATTTTCGGGGATGGTGTCAAGTTGAGTACCTATTGGAGTCATGAGTAAAATATATAGTTCATTCCATGTTATCTTTAGTTTTCTTTAGTTAGTAGTTTTGAAAGTTTCATTCTGGCTTAAATTGGTCAGTTATCAATCTTCAAGCATAGAAGAAGAAGAGTTGCATTAGGGAGATTCCTTCCTAGTTACCCTCAAGATCAGTTAGGTGCAAATTATTCCCCCCAAGAATAATAATAAGAAGAAGAGAATACATATACTGATGTTGCACAAAATTTAACCTCCTCTTCATCTTCCTCAAAAGAAGACCATGTTGGTCTAAACATCTTTGAAGAGCCATTTGACCCAAATCCTTTTGTTGATATCTTGGCCAATTTGCATATTCGTCCTCCTCTGAACACTTCTAATAAAAATCAAGGTGATAACTAGATGTCTTTAGTGGTTTATCAACTTAGAGGTCCACCAAGGATGGCACCAACCTTTTCATTTCCTATTACTGATCATCGCGACAATAACAACCTTAAGAATATTCTTGCTTCAACTCTTCCCAAATTTTATGGTTTGGTCACGGAGGACCCTTATACATTCCTCTTTGAATTTGACATCCTTTGTCAAAGTTTTGACTACATCATTGATGCTCATAGGCTCAAGTTATTCCCTGCCACTCTAAAAGATTCAACTCGTAGATGGTTTATGGGTTTAGGGGGTAATGTTGTGCATGATTGGGATAAGATGAAGAAACATTCTTATCAAAGTACAAATAGTTTTGCAGATAAAATGACTTGAGAGGAGATGATATTTCCAGAATGCATCAAAAAGAAGATGAAAGCTTGGAGGATTACATATCAAGGTTTCTATTCAGCCTATAGAAGTCCACACACCATCAGTTGAATGAAGAATCATGAAAGTTACTCTTTTTTAGGGGAATCAATGATAGTTGTACTAAAGCATTGGACTTGATGGTAGGAGGATATATCACCCAATCAACTTGGGATGATATAAAGAAAATATGATTTAACTACTCAAGAGTTGTTAAGAAAGGAAGAGGCTTTAACTCTACTGCAAGCAAATCAAATGGTAATGGATTCTCAAGGACATAAATCACTCACCTACTATCTAAATTCAAGCAAGACACTATTAAAAATATGGCCACACAGTCGGACATCATGAAAGCCAAAAAGGATCATGAAGAATCTGAGGTAATGCTTGTTGAATATTTCCCTCACTGTAGACAAAAGAAGAAATATTGCAGATGCAAGATAGTGGTTAATCTATAGGAAAAGCACATCCCTACTTGGTTCAAACCAATAGAAGGAGATGATGATAAGATCTTATACATCTCTTAAAGGAAATCATGGTCTCCAAGGCAAGGTATGCCATAAGATCCTTTGACTTTTAGTAGTCCTTTTTCAAATTATGATCTTGGTAATAAGTGGAAACTTCAGTTTAATTCCAATATTCAAAATTATCAGTCCCAACCTTGGAATAACCTACAACCTTAGTGGCCAAACTACCAAAATCCCACACCTCAATGGCAACCCCCTCCAACGAGTTGGCAACCAACCCAAAATAATTGATAGTAACCTCAAAATTAGTGACAATCACCACAAGGTAATTGGTAACAATCACCTCAGTGGGGAGGTGGTCAGTAATGGCCCAACCAAGCATTTGTTTAATTGAAGCAACTCCAGAAGCCAACTTTAATGCCACCACATCCTCCTTCTGCAAATACATCCCCGACAAAGTCTATGCAATGGCCAACACAACCATCACCTAATCCTAATAATAAACCCCAATAACAACAAGATTATTATATAGACCCAAATCAGTAGCTCCTGCATATGCTCTACATGTTAGTGACTGTTAGAATGATTTAGAATAACTGAGAGGGGGTTTGACTCAATTATCCTAGGTCTACATATACCAATTGAAATTATAAACACTTTAATCAACACAGATCCACTCAGTAATCCACTCGATCTCTATAGCATATAATAAAAAACATAAAATTGCAGTTAACTATCCTAATGTAATCAACTTGCAGAATATAAAACTCTTAACACTACACCACATAAAATAAAATTCACACAAGTATGACACCAATATTTAACGTGGAAACCCAATATGGGAAAACCACCAGTAACATGCTACCAATTTTTCACTCTTCTCAAGTGATCTTTGTGAGGAACCAACCCTGTTAAAGGTTATAATACACACTATTAAAAGTGACCTTGATAAAGGATTTAATCAACTAAATTAACCTCTACCCACATAACCTGCAATTAGATTAATCTTATACCTCTTTAATCAGGTAGCTAGATCTTTGTCACTTAATCATCACTATAGATCTTAGGGTTTGGTCAGATCCAAGGAATCCTTCCAACATTTCATTTTCCATCTACCTGGTAGAATACATCCTAAAATCCTCCTTGAATCCATACATAAAAATGGTTAAACATATATTAAATGCTCATTTAATTCTCCACAACGATCATCCTTATCTTAAATATACTTCACATATCCCAAGAAATCAACTATGTTGACTGGGATCTAAAATATTAATCAAACTGTCAAAATACTAACACTAGATCATCATTGTGTTCTTATGCTCAGTCATCATTAGATAACTCAGTAATTTATTGACACTCAGTAAATACTGATGCTCGGTCGACACTCAATTTTCTTGGCATGTACTAGTGCTCGGTCGACACTCGCATCACTCGGCACAAACATAATTTCCTTGCTCTTCTTCTCTGTTACTCGGTCAAGACTAAACTTGTACTCATCCAAACTTCACTTGGTGTTAAAGATAAAAAACATATTACCTTACCAACATGCAATCTCATCAAGTACCCATTGTAGTTTCACATAACTCAACCATTTCACCAGGTCTTCTTGTTATCTCATCTTTTCAAATCTTCTTCATCAATCAATTGATATGGCACTTTACAAGATAACAACTATCTTACCAGTTAAGGTTTGACATCAATGGCAATATAACAATTATTTCAATTATAGCTTCCAACAATCTCCCTCTTTTGCATTGATGGAAAATACATGCAAACAACACATGCACGGTTACCGAAAAATCCAAATAGTATATTCTATAAATAGATTTCCATTAATGTCCTTAGCTTCATTCTGATTCTCTCCAATACAAATATTAGCTCCCTCTTGGATAGATTTCTCTCTGTATCTTATGTCTCTGTGTGTAATTCTCCCTCTTTTTATATCTCCCTTATTGTCCAGCCTGAATATGATTCTCAATGTTTTCATGTCTTATTCTCCCTCTTCAACAACAATGCCAAAGACATACATCTTCATCATGTAGATATATTTGTGTCAACTTTCTAAATTCTATGTTTTCTCTGTCATCTTGCTTATGACTGATCGACATCTTATGTGTTACTCTTCACAACTTTAGGTAACTCCTAAAGTGTGACCACATTTGCATCAATTTTCCAGATATTCAGTGTAATGCATTTGATGCAATCACTCCATGTGATCCTAGTTAGCCTTAGATAGGGGAGTCACCCCTAATTTACCTCTCAGATACTCATGAGCATCCTTAGGTAATGCCTTAGTAAATATATCTGCTAACTGTTCTTTTGTATTTACATATTCAAGTATTACTTCTTTGTCTTGTACCAGCTCTCTCAAGTAATGATACTTGATAGCAATATGCTTGGTCTTTGTATGCATCACAGGGTACTTTGAAATATTAAAAACACTAGTGTTATCACATAAAATAACAACTGGTTTAGTGATCTCTTCCTTCATTCCTTTCAACAATTGCTTTATCCACACTGTATTTGAAAATTCACTGTTGTTGCAACATATTAAACTTCTGCTGTTGATTGAGAAATGCAGTTCTGTTTCTTTCTTGTCCAAGAGACTAATCTTTTTCCCAAAAAGAATGCACCACCACTGGTACTCTTTTTTTCATCAACATTATCTGCCCAATCGACATCTGTATAAAATTTTAGTTCAAACTTCTCATTCTTCTTATAATATAATCCATAGTCCTTTGTTCCCTTCAAGTATCTCAGTATCCTTTTCACTGCCATCATGTGACTATCTTTAGGATTTGAAGAAAATATTGCAACAATCCCAACTGCTAATGCAATATCTAGTCTGGAATGAACAACATATTGTAGCTTCCCAATCGTTGATCTATACAAGGTTTGATTGGCTTCAGTTGTCTCATCAATCTTTGATAGTTTTTGTCCAGTAGCCATAGGTGTACTTACAGGTCTAAAGTCCTCCATGCCAAATGTTTTCAGTATCTCCTTGATATATTTAGAATGAGTAATGCAGATACCTTTCTTCATTTGATATACTTGCAATCCAACAAAGAATTTGATCTCTCCAAACATAGACATCTCAAATTTAGTTTGCATCTCATTTGAAAATGTTTGGCATAAAGCATCCTATCCTCCAAATATGATATCATCAAAAAATATTTCAGCTAATTGTTACTGCAACTGCACATTGAATTTGTCATTAGTTATCAGGAAAACATAATGAATAGTCGGTAACAGAGTCACAACAAGACAGTTGATCTGTCGGTCTAATCACCAAAGTATAGAGTTAACTGAGAGCACTGATCACACCTAGAGTTAACCAAGCACAATGATTAATGAGTAGATAGACTATACCAAGCAGTGAAAAACACTGAGCTACACAACATAACTGAACACCAGTATAACCGAGATACATAGACAACACTGAGCACCAAGAGACACCAATAATTGAGTGGAACAAAGACCACCTAAAAGTTTGTTATGGCACATCATTCTATGCAACAAATTTTTAGCTGACCTAGATAATGGTTTACACAATCAAGGACATTAATTATGGATTTAAAACATTAATTATTTATGTCTCCTATGTGTAGATGATCAAGGTAAATTTTGTACAGCGTTGATCTTAGGATAAGGATGTAATTGTTAAGCCTTAATTAGGTCATATTGTTTGATATATAAAGTATAGATGTCAAATTTTGAAATGTATGTTGATAAAGAAATTATCAAGTAGTCGCCATACTACAAACATCAGAGATCAGACAAGGTTTTTAAGGATAGAGACTAAATTGCAGAAATCAGTTTACAAAACTATGGCAAGGCTACCGAGAAGAAGGTATTATCATTCATATTAAGGTGATATATTTTTGTATGAACTTAATGTATCTATATCAGCAATATTGAGATTTTATATGTTTCAAATCAAACTTATGTTACTCTCTAGCAATTGTAATGGACTCTAAATCTCTTAACAGAGTAGACTTAACCATTTTATTGTAAATCTCTTAACCAAGTGCACACATAGATTGTGTTGCAAAATCCTCACATGAGGTAGATCTAATCGATCTCATTGTTACTCCTAATAGGGTAAGATCATAAGAAGTGATCATTCTTTGTAAAGCTTTAACATGCTAACTTTATTTCTGTTGTAGTGAAGTTTTGTGGGTCTCATCCTCACCGTAGTTTACCTTCTAACAGGGATTTTTTGCGATACCAAAATACTAGTGTCATGAGTACTTAATTTTATGTATGTGTATTCTTTACTTTATATGCATTTACATTTTAGCAGTGATACTGTATGTTTGGTGTATGCAATCTACTCAATCGGTTAATACAAAACAATGGTTACAAAGAATTGCTTAAATTTTTTTAAGGGTACTGATTCACCCCTCCCCTCTCAGTACACACCTCTCTATTATCCCAACAATTGGTATTAGATCTAGTTCTCTTATTTTGAAGGTTTAATAGCTGAAGAGAAAAGATCTTACAATGGAAAGGTATACACTTGACAAAACTATTGGAAATCATAAGTTACAACTGCAAATCTATGTCGTATAATTCAAGGAAGCCAAAGAGAAACTCAAGGAGATGTTGATTAAGAGAAAGGATATGGCACTTCGCTATCGTGAGATTGATTATCTTGAAGAAGAGATTCATGACATTTGATACATCTGGATCTGAATCTGGTAACATATCTGATGCATCTCAAGGAATCATACCAAATCTATCTAAAAGAAATCAATAACTTATTGAACAAGTGAAAGCACTACTGATCGGTCAAGACACACAAATGGTTAGAATGGTTGAAGTATTGAATGATGCAAAGAAAGATGAACAAGATAGAAACATGGCTGTTGATGACATAAGACAAATGCCTAAAAAGTTACAAGAGAAAGAAACTAAGATATCAAGACTTACTGTACATTACTTTGAGATCACCAATCAAGTGGTTGCTATGAATTATGAGGCTAACTAAGTGAATACTAAACTTGCAAGAAGAATAGATGATATTGGTGTACCGAAAGAAGAAAGTGAAAAACTGAGAAATTAAATGAAGATTTTACAACAACATAATGAAGTGATTAAGAGATCTGAAGAAAGCACTAAGAGAATGGATTAATTTTTGAACTATCAAAGAAGAATGAACAACAATACCAGATTAGGGTATATTAAACAAGGAGAATCATCAAATTAAGATGAACAAAGGAATGTATACTCAAACCTGAAGCCTGAGAAGCCCTCTTGCCACCACTATGGAAAACTAGGCCACACATAAAATGTTTGCAGAAGCAAAGCAAAAGATATTCCTAGAAACCCTCCTAAATTCAATGGTATTTTCTATAACTGTAATAAGCATGTACATCAGGAACATGAGTGTAGAGCCAAGTTGAAAAACCATAGAAGAAACCATACATGGATAAATATTGTCAAATTGCAACATGCATGGTCATACATCACAAGCATGTATAAAGAACACAAAGCAAATTTGGAAGCCTAAAGGACAAGAAATAGTAAATCAATCGAGAAGACAAGGCAATTCTTATGCATGAGATTATAACACTTGGATTAGTTGTGAAACATGTGGTAAATATGGAAATATAGAAGCGAATTGTATAAGACCATGGTGAACCAAGTCTAGGAATTGGTAAAACTATGGAATGGAATGTTCTCACTGTCATAGAGTCAGTCACTTAAGCAGAGATTGTGTAGACCGAATAAACACTTATAGAAATGGCAATAAAATTGAGGAAATTGTAAGGATAAGAAATCAAATGTGGAGGAAAGAATCAAATGATAATGCATGACCAAGCACAACAGTCGGTGACACCTCATCTAATGAATTAGGTGGTTCCACCATCTCCAACTGAGCAATATGAGCAGGTATGGAACTATGTTTTGCAATGCTATATCTTAAATCACTTCCTGTATTCATTGCACAAATTCCAAATTAGCATGAATAAAGATGCACTATGGTATTATATTTTTTATTACTATAATATAGTTGAGTTGGTTAATATGTATCAAGTTAGAACTATCAGTAGGTGAAAATGTGAAGAAGACAACCAAGTTACTATGGTAACTGAGTATATGGTATACTCACCGAGCTGAAATATCGTTAGTGTTAACTGAGAATAATGTTTTTTCACTGAATGGTTGGTGAAGAGCATTTATTATACCACCCTAAGTTATTTTCTATATATTTGGTCAATGTGAACTCATTTGTTCACAATGCGATCAAATAGCAGAACAGCGTAAAGAGAGATAAGTTACAACAAAGCATTTTTTGAGCATTCTTCAAATATTTTAGCACATTTAAAAGCACAAAAAGGTTAGTTACTGTGCATTCTTCCCTCGTCGAGTTATTTGAGCATATTATACGGAAGCCCTAAAACATAGATCATGGAATCTTCATCTCGAACCATGAAATAAAAAAATGGATAAGGATAAGAAAGTTTTTTTGGTGAAGAACTCCACCTGCACGGAACCAAACTACAAGATCCATCCACAGGTTGTAGCACAACTAGATGATAAAGGTGCATTTTTGTCTATCATGCCTCGAGTTTTTCTAGTTCAAGACGTATGTGCATACATACACTGCAAAATAGGTAAAAATGGAGACTTTGAGCTTATGGCCACATATCAATCATTATGCACTGATGGGAAGTTGAAGGAAGATCACAAACATTTAGAGATTAAAGGGTTAACCAATGCCCTAAATTTCCCAAAGGTCTTTTGCAATGAATGGATCTGCATTATTCTTAGCAGAGTACACGATGGAAAGCTCTGACTGGATGAGCCCAAGAAGATAAATAGAGATGTAATTCACACAATAAAATGATATCCTATATCTGACAAAACCAAAGCCCTAAGGCACCTACCAAGAACTGAGTTAGAAAAGATAACATTAGCTGAGTGGGATGGTAGAGGTTTGAAGATTAACTATATCAATGACCCTGAACTGAGGTTCAATGCTTATGCCATTGGGTATAAGATATTCCAGTCCAGCAGATCGAAAAGTGTACCATGTGGAGCTATTGACATAGCCTAAAAAATTGTTCAGAAAGGTCTACAACTTGATCTTTTTGAGCTATTACAGAAGCAACTAGAATAAAAGTATCAAATTTAGTCTCTCAGTTAAGTCCAATCTGAGAGACTCTCCCACTAACTTGTGAGACCCGCTTCAGAGAATAGATGAAAGAACGAACGAAAAAACCTCGCTCTGATACCACTTGTTAGAATAATAAGCAGAATAATGCAAATATAAACATGGAAGAGAACACAAAGACAAAAAGATTTAACATGGTTCACCCAATCCCTGGGCTATGTCCACCAACAACGAGTCCAATATCTTTATTATTATCCAGTGATTACAATCTGAAACCTGCAACTCAATACCGTCACAGGAAGCTATGAAAATCCCTCATACAATGAAATCTCAAAACCCTAAGCCCTTTTCACAAGAATATTTGACCTAACCTAATTAGGGAAAAAAATTACTTTGACTAATAGAAAATCAATGGTCGAAACCCTAAGCTCTACCCCTTGACCCCGCCTAGGGAGCTGCCCTAGGACCTCGCAAGGGTCTCTGCCCCTTGACCCCGAGCATGGGGCCCAAATAGATATGTCTGGGGGGGAAACGACGCCAAAAGAAGCTGAGTCTGATTAGGCTCCACATACATAACAAGGATTGGACACCCTAAATGGTTTCTAATTAGATCATTCAGTCTCATTTAATTATCGACCAAGGACGTAAACTTGGAATGGCATCTGCAAAGTATATGCTTCAAACTTTCTTGATCCTCATGACTAATCCTATGAAATTGAAATGCATAGAGCTTCAGGAAATCTATGCTAACACAAGTAAATGCGCTTACTCTAGGAAAACAATTAATCACATATAAGAAATACTCTACCTGCCTATGCTGCAGGAACAATCTACTAGTTTTGTTACTAGTGGCTGCAGGAACAACATAGTTCTACTTTACTTCTTAATAAGAATGGAAATGATTTCTACTCTAAAAAAGTAATTCACTCACCAAGTGGGCCCCCTTGGATGAGTGAATAGAAACACAATCAAGATGAAAGAATTGAACTCAAACTGTGCATTCTATTCATTCATGGAAAATACACTTGGATAGATACAATAGTATTATAACTATATCAACTTTTATTTAGAAAAAATCAACTAACTCAACTAACTCCTAAGAGTTACAATAGTTATCTTATTTAAAGGAAAACTACAACTACCCTAAATCTAAGATCACCCCATTAATGAGGATCGTTACAGATACATAATGTCTCATAACAAAAATAGTAGTCATCAAGAATAAGTCCTCCCATAATATAGTACGTGGTGGGCTCTAGATCTGCGCTGATTTAACAGAAAAATGTATTGACTTGTCTACAGACTCAGAGGATTCTACATTCACAATTTGAACATGAGACTTGTCATCCTTGCTGATGTTTGTGGAAAGTCTTTCCCTATTTATAGCAGGTGTTTGGAAAGAGCATGGAGGATTCTTGTGTTTCCTCCTACTGGTGGACACCTCCTCCATAGTTGCTACAGGAGGTTCTTCTGGTGTTTCTTCCTCATAAGAGGGCAAGGTTTCATCAGCTTTGTCACTAACATTATCATTGTGGGGCTGCTACTCTGGAATTACTTCCTTTGTTTCTAGGGTTTTACCCTTGTCTTTCCTGGAAGTAGACCTAGTTTTCACAGAAGATGGGGTGTCAGGAATGACGTCAACTTCCTTTCTTTTACCTCTCTTCCTATTGGAAATAGGAGTACTAATGTTACAAGCTCTCTTCCTAGGTGAGTTAGGGTTAGAGGAAGACGCTTCAAGAATGACTTATGTTCTTTGAATTAATTTGCAAATCCCCGTTGTTGTGTTCACCCTTCTTCCTATTCCCTAGCCTCTAGGGCCAACCATTCTAGGCACTAATTCATCCATTGCTAATAAGTCATCCCAAGTTCCTATTAATTGCTTATTTAATTCTCTTTCCACAATTAATTTAATTAAGCAATGATGAGAAACAAACTAATCTTTTACTGATTGAACTAAAGAAGCTGTCTTTTTCACAATGTTAAACAAAAAGCTAGGTAAATTTAACGATTTGTTGTCATGGAAAAGGGTGCTCAAGAATTTTAAATGTAGCCCATGAAGATATTTTTAGCGGCCTTCACAGGTAAATTACTGTATGATAAATGTAGCTGGCTGAATGTAATCCATGGGAAATGATATCCTTGAGGTGCCTTGCTTTTTGTCAATATCTAACTATGGATCACCATGCAAGGTGAACTGTGCCCTAGCTGAGTGTAAATCAATGTCTTTAGAGCATTTATCTCCTTCCTGCAGCAACCTCATAATTTCCACCACAATGTCTTCTATGAACTCAATTATCAACGCTTTTACCACTGCAAACCCATTATGCAGAGTGTTTAAAAACTGCAGAGCAATTTCTTGGTCAAAAATATTGAGGCTAAGACAGTAATCTAGCCACCCTTTCCTTTGAAACATTTCACAGTTGGATGGATCTCCAAGTAAAACTTTGTGATCTAATGGCTCATGCCTCTAAAGATCACCTCCCATGGCTATAGATAGATTTTTTTTTTTGTAGAATCTCTACAGAAGCTAAAAATGGAAAATGCTACGGCCTCAAAGTGTTGTAGACAAGAACAACAGAGTACAAAATATCATTTACTTCTAGGAAATTAAAAGAGTTTTAATGAATGATATTTCATAATACCTTTGTGCGTGTTAATGCCTACCACCCTAAGCACGTCGTGAATCATATCATCATTAATTGAACTTCAGCTTTTAAAATCTTTTAATTACTTTCAATGATGATGACACAATCACAGGATGAAAGATGGTTTAACACATGACGACAGTCATCTCGAAAAGACAAGAAATAAATTTCATCCTTTACATGCTAATGTTTAAATTTGAAAAAAAATATTAAATAATCCCTCCCCCCAACTAAGTTTAAGGCATGGGTCCCACCAGGCCATGGCGTGGAAGAGTAAAAAAAATTAAAAAACACTTAATCCTAATAAAAAATGAATAAAATAATATATGAACGAAGGCATGTGTCACTAACCTATTAAGTGTTGCAGGAAGAGTGTTCTGAAATGTGACATGCACTGATGGAGTGATGCAATGGTGCAGAAAAAATGGTAGAGAGACGAGGTGAGGTGAATTTATTATTACAGAGAAATTATTTCACAGGAAGTGAAACATTTATTATGAAATCGTTGATAAAAATCAAGGATTAGTGGAAACCAAGGTAGAAGACCCAGATGCTTCTACTGCAGGAGTGTTGTTGTCATCAGTTTGCTGGAACTGTTGCAGGAAGTCTTCACGAATCATGGGCTTGTGATAGATCTTGAGGCGATGACCACTGACAAACAATTTTAATCACACAGGATCAATAGTAGACTGCTAATCTGCTCCATTGTCAAAAATGAAACTATCTCATAAGGTCCTAGCCACCGGGTCTGAAATTTTTTTGGGGTAATGCTGGTAGCGTGAATCATATAGCAGGGCCCAATCACCAATGAAAAATTTATTGTCCTTGATGAATTTTTCATGCCACTTCTTCCGCTGCTTCTGAATTAATTCGCTACTGTGAAGTGCAGACTTCCAATACTCATCCAGTCCATTATGGTGCAATAGCCTTTCCTCCTGTGCCCCGGTAAGGTCAATGTCTAATTCTAATGCTATCATGAGAGTCTTGTGCTGTAACTCGATAGGAATAGATGCAGATTTTCCATAAACTAGTTCAAAAGGAGTAAAACCAGTTGTTGTTTTCCAAGTTGGCCTGCAAGCCCAAATGGCTTCAGGAAGGAGGGTAGCCCAGTCCTTCTTATGAACAACAACTATTTTGGTTAGGATTGCTTCAATCTCCCTATTTGTTATCTCTGCCTAGCCATTGGCCTGAGGATGATATGGTGAATATTTACCATGCCTCATTGTGTATTCATACATCAACTCAATAATAAGATTAGAAGTAAACTGTGCACCTTGATCTATCACTACAATATTTGAGGTCAAATTCTGACGCCAATTTGTGATGGCACTACCATTTGTCTGTGTTTTTTGTGTTTTTTTTCCAAGTGCCCCGATGCTATCGTAATAGTGACGATACCTTTGTAATTGCGACACCCTCTTGATTATAAACAAAAAAAAAGAAAAAGAAAGGCTCATTTGTGATCGAGCTATGGCATGCAAGCGAAAGAGGGCCCTAATGATGAGCTTGGTTTTTCCCGGTAACACAACCACTCAACTGCTTGCCGAGGATATGTCACCCATGATTTAGTTCATCACAAGGTGAGTAAAAATCTCCAACACCCATTTGATTTTGCAAATCCGTAGTTATAAGAAACCATTTGATTTTCTTCTATTGTTCTGTATTAGGCATCTCTGTATGTATATTATTAATATCAGACCCATTGTGTCTACATATATACATACATTTGGCTTCATAAAAGTGAGCACATATATGCACAAGATATAGGCATGAGTGATAATTATCCTATCCCTTGGAGGATCATAAATCGGCTTGCCCTTGTGGATGCCATGAATCCCTCGAATATCCCTCTAAGCATGTATAAATCTCTTTGCTTCACGCTGGCCACGGGATCCCATATCCTCATCAAAAAATAATGTATCTCTAGGAGCCCCTCGAAGCCCTCGATATTCATTCCCTTGTTTGGATAAAACCTAGTGATTTGCAGTTGGATTGAAGGAAAACCCATTACCAGGGATGTTATTGGGAAAATTTTGGCCAAATACAATTTTTTAACAACTCTTAAATACATTTGAGGCGGGACAGTGCACAAGTATTCTATCATTTTAAATAAAAAAGGTTGTGAGGGCCACTAAATGAATTTTATTTAAATAGAAAAGATAGAATACAAAGAAGATTATGCAAGTGGATAGTAGCGAGTTCTCTACTTATTGCCTTCACACAAACATATTTTCCTCATAAATTTCTCTTAAAGATAAATAGTTTAAACTCTTCCCCAGCTGGTTTGAATTGGGTGTTTTGACAACGTTAATATGTGATGCATAGCTCATGCCAAAGGAGCTCTAGTTTAAGTTATTGGATTTTGCATTCTAAGTACACAAAACAATGCTCTAGCTTTAGTTTTTTCCAATTTATATGTCTTAAATTAAACAATGTAAATCAAGCGATGAGTTCTATATTTAGAACTTTAGTTTAGCAGACTCGATTTATGCATGGAAAATAAATTCTATCTTAAATGTTTACTCTTTGAGGATATGATCCTTATAAAAAGAGTTATCCTCGGTGATAGATATATAAGTCTGTTAGCAATATTTCATTGAGGTGGCATTTAAAGAGACAAGATCTATGCTAGTTTAATTGGTTGGTTTAGAATCACATGTGTAGATGCATTGGCAATATCAGGTGTGGAATCTAGAATTGTAGATCCTATTTAAAATTACTTGCTTATGAATAATGTATATGCAATTTAGAATATGGTATTGTTATGTGATCTTTTATATGTAGAATATAGGCAATAATGTGTAATTCTTTATACGTTTTCTATAATCAATCATGATAGGGATGATAGAGGAATATAAGAAGGGGAAGTAGTTATGAGGTACTCTTCTAGGTATGTCACCTCATGAATAGTCCCATGAGGCCAAAGGGGTGCAAGGAGTGTCCCACTCTTGGGATTAGAAGGGAGGGATAGTAATGGTTCACATGAATATATTTTAAATGAGAGTGAATGATCGATTTAGCACGCATTGCATTTGACTGACATTTACAAAAGTGAAATATTGAAAATTCTTGGAAGATCACCTATTCTAATACTACTCCAACCCAAGTGTACTTAATCATTGATTTCCCCATGATAAAGCCATCTTAAATTAAAGAGGAAAGGATAGATGATCTTCTAGGAAGTCACGATGCATCACTTATATG
>MU225521.1:618837-637651 GCA_018584345.1 Thuja plicata | reverse complement strand
AATTAATGAAATTGACTCCCTTTACAAAATCAGTTGTGCTTAACATCATTGCTATTTTTATCTGTCAGATGGGGTGATGGTCTAGATGTGTTCAGTGCTTTGATGAATGAAATTTAATGCCACCTTATGGAACAACTCCTCCCTATGCTTCTATGTATCCATCTGGAGGAATTTATGGCCATCCATTAGTACCTCCTGTAAGTTCTAATACCTTGAGTTTTGTCATTCTTGTCTTTTCAAATATTTAATACTTATAATTTGAAAGTATGCATCTATCTATGTGATTTTTATTTTTAGGTAAGTCAATAATGAAGGAGATGGTCACTCCCTTTTGTTACCTAGAGTTTAGCATGTATTTTTGGCTATTTTTATTGTGGACATATGGCCTATTTTACTAACCTAATTTTCTAACATTGTGGTCTTGATTGCAACTTTAGGATGCACACACATTCACTCAATATGGAACCCCATCAAATGGCAATCCTACAGATATCGTAATGGTAATTACTGAAATATTTTAGGCAGTAATTATATGGAAAATGATCATAAGAATTTTTAGCAGTCAGTTGTTAATGTTTTAATCTTTTAAGAAATGTTTTGAATGGAAATTGATATCTACTTTCTGTGGACAGAATTCAGTTGCATAAAACACAGATGCAGAGCCAAAGTCCTTGGGAGGTAAAGGACGGAATTCAATGAAGAGGGTAAAAGGAAGTTTGGGAAAGCTTGAAATAGTTACAAGTAAAGGAGAGGGTGGAAAAGTAGCACCTGTTACTGCAAATGGTGCCTTCTCACAAAGGTAGATATTCAAGGCTGCTAAATTTGATAAACCTATTAAACTTTAATAATCAGTGGGAAGGTCTAGGATGCTGCTTAGATAAATTAGTTTATGTTCTAGGCAACTCCTATTTTCTAACCTTATTATGCTTATAACTTATATGTTAGTGATCTAAATAGAATTGCCAGTTTTAGTGGGGATAGTGGCAATGAAGGTAGTGAGGAAGGCAATTCACTAAATGTAAGAAAATTTGTTTTGTATTTCTTGTACAAAAATGTATGGATGCTGATCTCATTATTTTCTCTCTCTTTTTTGGGTTACTTTTGAAAATACCCTTGTGTTGTTATGTATTATTTTACAAAGATGTTGTATTCTTTTCTGGATATGTCTCAGGGGTTGGAAACTGGGAGGAAAAGAAGCTTTGAATCACTAACCATTAATGGTATGCTTATTTCTAAATTTTATTTAATTATTTCATTTTAGGCACTTGATGTATTTTCACGAATCCTACTTGTACTTATTAGACAGTCACAATCTTCTAGTTTTTGGATGAACTAATTTGGTAATACCAATTGTTTTACATTTATTTGGCCAACCGCTAATGAAATTATCCCAATAAAGCACATGAAATCATGGTTCCAAAATAAGTAAAACCACAATTACTGAAAATAGCGACACTAGGACACTAAAATCTTAAAAACTCTAAAGCGACACTAAAAAAATACATGCGACGTCGAACCGTCAGAAATTGCCGACGGATTGACATCGCATGTATAGCAAATTCGTCGCACGTCTGTCGTGATTGTGACACTAAAACTACAACGCCTAGGTATCATAATAACAACAGATAAAATGTAACGACAACATCATAAACATTATAGCCGGCTCATATTATGACACCTAGATGTCACTTTCTTCAGGTGTGTGACTAATTTGATATACATGCGACATCAATCCATAAAAAATTGTCGACGGCTTGACGTCACATGTATAGAAAATTTGTCGCACGTCTGAAAAAAGTGACAGCTAAGATGTGATGCCTACGTGTTGTAATAGTGATAGATAAAATGTCACGCCTACGTGTCGTAATAGCGACAGCTAAATTGTGTAATGACGGCATGGTAACCATCATAGTTGGCTTGTATTGCAACAGTTAGTAGCATCGCAATAATGACAGATGGTTCATCCATCATTGTTTCCAACACCAAAATTGCAACACTCATCTTTGTCGCTTGGTTGAAGGGACAGTGTTGGAAAAGTGACACATAGCCATCAAAAAATAGTCCCAAATGTTGTAGTGTGTTACTATCTCATGAGGTAAACCAAACCTGGTAAAGATATATTCATATAGAAATTATGCCACCTTATGATCTCTGGCATGTCACATTACTTTAGCTTCGACCCATTTTGTCTCATAGTTAGTGCATACTAAGATATTTGACTTACCGTGAGAAGATGGCTCGATAGGTCCAACAAAATTGATGCCCCACTTGTCAAAGGGTGTCACCACCACCTGAGGTTGCAATGGAATTTCATCTAACTTGGTTAGGTGTCCCATGCACTGGCATCAGTCACATTGCCTTTTATGCTTAGTTGCATCCTTATGTAGGGTAGGCCAATAGTATCATGTTGTCAAGATTTTGTATGTTGTCCTCTTTCCTAAAAAATGGCCACCACACGGATCATCATGACAAGCCCTAAGGATGTCATAAGTCTCATCTTTGCAAATACATCTTTTGGTGACCTGATAAGGACCTATGTAAAACATAAATCCTGAGATCCATGAAAAATTGAAGCTTTTCTCAACCAGAAGTCTGCATTCTCTAGGCGAGAAATGATGGTGTCCTTGTATCAAGGTAGTTGGTGATGTCAGCATACCATGAATTGTAAGTATCAACAGAGAACAGGTGCTCATCAGGGAAGTTGTCATCAATTGATGTAGGATCATCTGGAACTTGTAATCTAGATAAGAAGTCAACCACCACATTAGCCTTACCTGGTTTATCAATGATTGTCACATAAAACTCTTGCATAAGGAGTAACCATCTTGCTAACCTACCAGAGATGGCAGGCTTGTTCATCAAGTATTTGATTGTTGAATGATCAGTGTATACAAATACTTCATAACTAGTAATGTAATGTCTGAATTTATTAATTGCATAGATTAATGCTAGCAATTCCTTTTCAGTGACAATATAGTTCATTTCAGCACCTTGTAGGTTTTTACTAATATAATAAATAGCATGCTCAACTGTACCTTCCTTTTTTCCTAACACCGCTCCAATGGCATAGTCAGATGCATCAGTGTGAATATGAAAGGGCAGCTTCTTGTCGGGTCCTCTGAGGATAAGCGTCTTTGTCAGAACATCTTTGTGCTGCTAAAATGATAGTTCATAGTCAGTTGCCCATTCAAACTTAGCTTCTTTCTTCAACAGGGTGTACAATGGGGCTGCAAGCTGGCTGAAGTATTTGATGAATCTCCTGTAATAACTGGCATGGACAAGAAAAACCCTGACATCCTTTTGTTTTACTAGAGTTGGAATTGTAGTGATGACTGCAATCTTTGCAGGATCAACCTGAATGCCAAAGGATGAAAGGTAATGTCCTAAAACAACTCCCTCTTCCATCAACATATAACACTTCTCACTATTAAGGGAGAGGTTATATTCCTGACATATTTTGAGAACTCTCTCCAAGTTAGCATGAGCCTTCTCAAATGTAGTTCCATATGCAGTGAACTCATCCATGTACATCTCCACACAGTCAGCATAGATATAAGAGAAAATATTGATTACCGCCCGTTGAAAAGTAGCAGGTGCATTGCACAATCCAAATGGAAAGAAAAAATAATCAAATGTTCCCCATGGATAGGTGAATATTGTTTTATCCTGATCTTCTAGTGATATCTAGATTTGGTTGTATCTACTGAAGCCATCTAGAAGTGAGAAATACTTTTAACTAGCAAGGTTCTCAAGTACTTGGTCAATGAAAGGTAATGGAAAGTGATCTTTTTTAGTGGCTTTGTTAAGATCCCTATAGTCCACACAAACTCTCCATTTCCCCCTTTCTTTGAAATAATTACTAAAGGAGAAACCCACTAGCTGTCATAAATAGGATATATAAAGCCAGCTTTAAGAAGTTTTTGTAACTTAGTCTTCACTATATCTCTCAGAGTAGGGTTAATTCTTCTATGGGCTTGTCTATTTGGCCTGGACTTGTGATTTATGTAAATCCTATGGGTACAAATATTTTGGTCTAACCCCTTCATATAGGTATAGTCCCATGTAAACGCTTGCTGACTTTCTTTCAAAATTTGGAGAATACTGGTCATCTGAGATGTTGGGAGGTTCTTATTGACATTCAACTCTTTTCCTAAAATAATTTCAACCCTTTTGACTTTATCTAGCATCATAAATTCTGCAAATGAGGGCAACTTTATCTCATGTGGTAACAAGGCATGGAGTTAATCAGGTGCTACATGAATCTTAGGTGAGATTCGCTTGGGCATTATGGTTTGGAGTGAATAGTTAGGGTCATGACAAGATGATGGTTCATACCCATACTGATTGGTAAGAATTTCCACTACTATGTAATCTTCCTCTTGTGAGACCATAAATGGATTTCTTCCAATAACCATGACTTGTTGCACATAATTTGCTTCAAGGGTAGCATCACCTAAATCTGGCCAGATAACTTGGTCAAGTTTAACTTGGGGTTTGGCCGAAGAATACAAATTTACCTTCTTGGTATGTATCCCATCAGATATTGTTATTTTTCCTGAGCGACATGCAATGCAAGCATCTATTGTGGCTAGCCAATGTCTTCCTAAGATTAATGGATATCCTCCTAGTGTGGCTTTGGGGGAAAAGATGATGAAATCTGAGGGGTAATCCAAGGAATCAAGTGTTACAATCATATCCTCTACCATTTCATCCGGCTTAACAGTAGAATTATTAGCTAATTGGAGTATTTTAGGTGTTTCCCTTAAACTAATGATGCTAAGTCTCAACAAAAATTCCATAGTCATTACATTGATAGATGCTCCTAAATAAATCAAGACATAATATATTTGTATACCATTGATATGAATGGTAAACACTGGGCTTCCTAGATCAGAGTATTTAGGCATTAAGAATTTATTGAGCATGAGATCGAAAAGTTTCCCAAGGACATGGACAATGTCAAGATCTTTCTTCTTTATACCAGGTTGCTTGATACAGGCTTCCTTGATTTCCTTATTATAAATGGGAACTTCTTTGAGGGAATATAACAAAGGTATCTGGACAGTCATTTTGTTAAGTTGGTCAATCAAATCAGATGCAATAGTATTTTCTTTTGAGGGTGCTGATTGAACCAATCTCTGTGGATAACACCGATTTTTCAAAACTGGGGTAGATTGGAGAATAGGTGGAGCAACAGTCATTTGGTTCATAGGTATTTCCTTAGTATTAGGAACTTCACTTATGATAGGTTCCTTAGGTGTAGGCAATGTATTTCTTGACCTTAAGTGAATATCATTCACTTGGAGGGAACAAGCATGCTGCTTGTTATTAGGATTTGGAGTTGGCTGTGCAGGCAGTTGTGTTGGCTTCTAAGGATTATTATTGGCTGCAGGAGGTGGAAGCATAATAGCTTGCTACTGTGGTGGAGGCATAATGGCTTGGTGATGATTAGGCTAATTGGGTCCCCACTGAGGTTTTTGTTGCTAGTTACATGTGGTTTCCATTGGTTATTCTACTGTGGCTACTGATATTGATTAAATTGTTGTTGGTATGGGTTAAATGGAGGTTGTTGCTGATAGGTTTGGTTATATTGTGGTTTTTGGTTAGACCAATTATAATTCCAATTCTATCCTTGAGGGCCAAAATTTTGAGGGTTTTAGTTTTACCATTGACTACTATTACTATAACTAAAATTACTCAGGGGTCTTGAGGCATACCTTGTCTTTGAGCCCATGGTCACCTTTGAGAAACATAGAAAATCTCTCCATTCTCCTCATCTATAGCTTTAGATTCAGTAGGCATTGAATTAGTGTCTACAGATGCAACTGTTTTGCAATTACAATTCCTTTTCTTCTCTCTGCAGTGAGAGAAAAATTCAGCCAGCAATATAGCTTCTGCATCCTCCTTCTTCCTTCTTGCTTGCATGCTATCCAGCTGAGTGGAAACATCATTGATGATGTTCTATTTGAATTCAAGCAGAAGATTGGATAAATCCATCTTAGATACTCTTGAACCATTAGACTTATGAGGTAAACCTCCGAGTCCTATTCCTATCTTGATAGTAGCCCTTGAATAGTTCAGACATATATTCTTTATGTCAGCCCAGTTCTTCTGAGTGATTTCTCTGCCCGCCATCTAAGGCCTCAATACTTCCATCATTTACACCTTTTAGGAAAATATGTTTTTGTGACTCTTCATCCAATTGATTTTGAGTGTTGTGCTGCAGGTTAAACATAAACCTTGAGACATAGTCTTCCAAGGACTCATCCTCTTTTTGTGACATTTTGAAAATGTCATCTCCCTTCAAATCATGACTCCTACAATAACTTTTGTATTTAGAAAGGAACATATTGCTCATTGCATCCCAATCCACTATAGCATTGGCACCCAACCCCATGAACCATCTTAAAGCAACCTCCTTAAGAGTAGATAGGAACAATTTTAGCTTATGGGCATCAGTTGTGTAATCATAAATCCTATAGAGGATATCAAACTCAAAAAGGAAGGTTTCAGGGCTTTCAGTGATAAGGCCATAAAATTTGGGAAGTGCAGAGGCAGGTATGTTTTTTAGATTATGATTACCATGTTGAGGAGGAATGGGGAAAGGAAAGGTAGGCTGATCCATCCTTGGAGGAGGACTTGGCTATTGTGGCTGATAGAGAACTAGAGCTAAAGGGTTGTCTTGATACCCCTGGTTCAGAAAAAAGGTCATGCAAATGTAGTAATCCTTCAGAGGATGATGGCAAAGATATTTCTCCTCGGGTATTAGAAAATGGATTTTCAAATGGGTCTTCTTCTTCTTCACTCTCAACTCGGGGTTCCTTAGGTTTAGGATTAAAAATATCAAATGGTTCAACCTAGTTATTGTGAGGAAGGAATCTCCCATGAGGGTATATTCTTCTAAGCATAAAAGGATTACTTAAAACTCAGTCCTAAATTATGAAAACTAGGAACATGAACACCAAAATAAGTTTGAACTAACACCATCCCCGGAAGCAGCGCCAAAAATACTTGGCTAAACAATTGTCTTAGAAACACATAGCATTGGACTACTTATTTTAGGATTGGACACCCTAAATGGTTGCTAATTAGATCATTCAGTCTCATTTAATTATCGACAAGGGGCATAAACTTGGAATGACATCTGCAAAGTATATGCTTCAAACTTTCTTGATCCTCATAACTAATCCTATGAAATTGAAATGCATTAAGCTTCAGGAAATCTATGCTAACACAAGTAAATGTGCTTACTGTAGGAAAACAATTAATCATTGATAGGAACTACTCTACCCACCTATGTTGCAGGAATAGCCTACTAGTTCTGTTACTAGTGGTTGTAGGAACAACATAGTTCTAATTTACTTCTTAATAAGTATAGAAATTTATTTCTATTCTAACAAAGTAATTCATTCACCAAGTGGGCCCCCTTGGATGATTGACTAGAAACACAATCAAGATGAAAGAATTGAACTCAAACTGTGCATTCTATTCATTCATGGAAAATACACTTGGATAGATAAAACAATATTACACTATATCAGCTTCTATTCAGAAAAATCAACTAACTCGAATAACTCCCAAGAGTTAAAACAATTGTCTTATTTAAAGGAAAACTACAACTACTCCCTAAATCTAAGATCACTCCATTAATGAGGATTTTTATAGATACATAATGTCTCATAACATAAATAGTAGTCATCAAGAATAAGTCCTCCCAGAATATAATATGTTGTGGGCTCTAGATCCGCGCGCTGCAATTAACAGAAAACTGTATTGACTTGTTCCTTATGAAAAGATCTTGCAACAATGCCTTAACTTGCTCGAGCACTTGCTTGAATTCTTCAACACAAAGGCATCTTGTAGAAATGATCGCTTTTGACTTCTTCAGCACTACTATGCTGATCTTTAAATACGCCATGACTGATCCCTACAAAATGATTAATGCACACACAACCTTCGATACATACATATTCTCATCATTAATATTAGGAAAGAAGTGTTAAGTTCTAATTAATACTCTTGCAAGGCACATGGATAAAGGAAGGAAACTACCCACAAACATAGCATAGGAAAAAGGATCACTCATTAGCATATATAACTACTGCATTCTATCATTTCTATCCATCAGTTTCAAGCAAATATACCATGTTCTTTTATCAGTAGTAATGAACCGAAATTACATGTTCATATACCATGATAAAAGAACATGGTATATATGCACAAAAGAACATGGTATATTATTCTATGAACATGTAAGTTTGGTTCATTACTACTTTGCATATTATTCTACTTTCAGAATTTATTTCCCCCAATCGGTAAAGTAAAGTGGAAATCAGACAGACAAGTTACAGTACAAATCGATGAGATGATTACAAGTCTAGGAAAGAACTTTGAACTTGTTATGAATGAATATTTTACAAAGTTCAAAGCTAGGATGGAAAAGAGATCCATAATTCCTATACAATTAGTTGAAAAATACAAAGATGATATTTGTTTTGTAGTAGACACAGATACAAATTTAATCAAAGCAACAGATCCAAGGACAACATGGCTACCTCCAATGGACTATAAATTAGATATTGATGTTGCTTCTGAGGCTATTGAGAAACTATTGAATGAGCCTATTGACAAATCTTCCATGAGATTTGGCACCTATGATGAAGGAAAGACACAAATACAAATTATTTTACAAGTTCAATAGATGCATCAGAAAAATACCAAAATTGTCAAAAATTTGAAGAGAAAGCTTGCAATAACAGATGAAAAATTAGATAAATCTGAAGATGAAACTGAGGTACATACCTCAGTCGATCAAGAACCAGAATCAAAACATGATACTGATGCCACCGAGTTAGATGAAGAACTAGTTAAGGCACCTAAGGTGAAAAGGACAAAAAACATAAAGATTGAATCTCCATCAAAGAACAGCTCACAATCGGTGACTAAGGATTCACCACCTTTGAATAAAGGTGTATAAAAAATAACAAGACCCTCACCGAAGTTTACATACCAAACAAGGAAGCAGAAGGGTACTACTGCACCGAGACAAAAGAGGATATATGTACAGAACAAAAATGACAAGGATGATTCTAACGACAATCCAGATCAATTCAAGGTTGCATAGAACAAGACACCACAGACTATTGATGAGATTGCAGAGGTAATCAAGACAACCGTATAGTTGGGACATTCAAAGATACAAGCATATTTTGATTTGACTACCAAGCACAAGGATAAACTTGAATAAGAAATCATAGGTATAATTATCAACTTCAAACAAGTTCCAGTTGAGTTTGCTACTTCTATTCCATCTGAATTATATGATAAATTATCATAAAGATGGTCATATGCACTCCAAACCGAGAAACATATGAGAGAAGCAGCTCTCACACTTATTAAAGCTGAGTATACAGTTGAGGAAATACATGATATAATGAGAAAGTATGACAAGAAATTTCCAAAGAAGGTAAGAACATTGAAAATTTTGCAAGGAAATATGAAAGAAGTGGATATTGAGAGCATCAACATTTGGAACGAACTGTTGAATCCACCCGAGGACATCCAGGATACCGAGGAAGTAAATTATGTTGCATCTAATAGACCGAGTATAGAACCCATAAAAATTGATGATGCAACAATTGATCATGTATAAGATGGTATTCCTAAACTCTTGACTAGTTTAGGTCACCCAGAGATCACAATACTTGATGTAAATGAAGGTGCTCCAGATGATAAGGCTAAGGAAGATGAGTCAATGAGAGAAATCAAGATTATAGATGAGAAAGACACATCATAGGTCACCCGAGAAGATGTACCTGGCCAGTTACCTATTCTAGTCAAAGCAATTGAAATTGAGACTGAAGCACAAAAGAAGCCACCTGAACAACTAACAAATACAAATGAGGACAAGGGTGAAGATCACGGTAAAGAGACCGAGCATAGTGGTGGAACTACACAAGGTGATGAACCTAAAGATACCACTGATGCTGCAGAAGAGAAAGGTGAAGGTAACACATAAAATCCTAACAAAATAGTAGATACATCTACTATAGACACAAGGCCAGCTATCGAGGCACCCCACCAAGTTACCACATTGAGTACCGAGCAAGCAAAGCCAGAAACTGAGAAAAAGGATCAGTTAACATTAACTCTATCTCCTTCATCGAGTGTTCCAGGAACGAAAAAGAAGAAAAATAAAGGAACCAAGGATGCAGTCACTTTAGATGAAATCATAGAGATTCCTGACTAGGACCCAAGGACACTTGATCTGGAAACATTGGAGAAATATGGTGAACTTTGCACCAGAAAAGCAACACATGCCAAGCTAAGACGAGAAGCAAAGAGTGCACAAGTGCTAGAAAAAGAAAAAGAGATTTTAATGCAAGTTGTACTAGATATAAACATTAATGAATGAGCCCCCATACTTGACCAACTTGAACTGCTCACCAAGGTGATTGACAATCTTGACATTGATACCGAGCAAAAATTGGAAGAAAGAGCATAAATCAAGATCCAATATTAAGTTACCAAGAAAATCATCCAGGCAGTGGCAATACATAACGTAACTCTGTTTGAATTTGTAAGTGGTTTAGAAACTATTATATCTGAAGCCACTATAATTATACAACAGCTATGCACACTAGATCACTTCACTACCAAGATTAGTGAAAAAATCCAGCAGATAGATCAAAATCTTAAGGATAGTGCACAAAGTCTATCAACCAAGAAACATGCATTACAGATGCATTACACCAAGGTACTTAAAAACTAGCAGTTGAGACAAGACTTGAAGAGAGACAAGAGACAATCAGAGAACAAATAACTGAGCTTCAGGCAACGTTACTACCGCATTTGGTTATGATGCAAAAACATGTGACATTGGCAAAGAATCTCATTTCCACCCCAGAATTGTCAGTGACAAAAAGCATATATAATATGCTTGCTCAGATAAATTTAGAGCTACTCACCCTCAATCATTTAAAGGAGGAATGAGAGACATTACTGGAAACACTCAAAAATGCCCATCCTAATATTTTTGACAAACTATAAGTTATACTCCTTTTATCATTATTTTCAAAAAAGGGGGAAATATATGTATAGTAAAGGGGGATACTATAATCAGATTGAGTTCATACACATATACCAAGTATATACAAAGGGGACTGCATGTACAAAGGGGGAGTCACTATGCATAGTATTATGTAGAGTAATAAGTTTTTGATACTAATGCCAAAGGGGGAGAATGTTACTCCAATTGCACATTGAAGTTGTCATTAGTTATCAAGCAGACATAATGAACAGTCGGTAAAAGAGTCACAACAAGATAGTCGATATGTCAGTCTAATCACCGAAGAATAGAGTTAACCGAGAGCACTGATCATGCCCAAAGTTAACCGAGCATAGTGATTACCGAGTAGAAAGACTATACCGAGCAGTGAATGACACCAAGCTACACAACATAACCAAACACCAGTATAGACAACACCGAGTACCAAGAGATGACAATAACCGAGTGGAACAGAGACCACCTAAAGGTTTATTATGGAACATCATTCTATGTAACATCTTTTTAGCCAACCTAGATAATAGTTTACATGATCAAGGAGGAAATTAATTACGGATTTATAACATTAATTATTTATGTCTCATATGTGTAGATGATCAAGGTAAATTTTGTACACCATTGATCTTAGGGTAAGGATGTAATTGTTAAGCCCTAATTAGGTCATATCATTTGATATATAAATGTATAGATGTCAAATTTTGAAATGTATGTTGGTCAAGAAATGATCAAGTAGCAGCCATACTACAGACATTAGAGATAAGAAAAGGATTTTAAGGATAGAGACTACATTGCAAAAATCTATTTACAGAACTAAGGCAAGGCTACCGAGCATAACAGAGTAAAAGGTATTATCATTCACATTAAGGTGAGATATTTTTTTATGAACTTAATGGATCTGTATCAGCAATACTGAGATTTTATATATTTCAGATCAAACTTATGTTACTCTCTAAAAATTGTAATAGACTCTAAATCTCTTAACATAGTAGGCTTAATCGTCTTATTATAAATCTCTTAACCAAGTGCACACATAGATTGTCTTGCAAAATCCTCACATGAGGTAGATCTAATCGATCTTGTTATTACTTCTAATAGGGTAAGATCATTATAAGTGATCATTCTTTGTAAAGCTTTAACGGGCTAACTTTATTTCTGCATTAGTGAAGTTTTGTGGTTCCCATCCCCACCGCAATTTTTACCTTCTAACAGGGGTTTTCTGCGATACCAAAATATTAGTGTCATGAGTACTTAATTTTATGTTAGTGTATTATTTACTTTACATGCATTTACATTTTAGTAGTGATACTATATGTTTGGTGTATGCAGTCTACTTAGTCGGTCAATACAGAACAGTGGTTACGAAGAATTGCTTACAATTTTTTAAGGGTATTGATTCACCCCTCCCCTCTTAGTACACACCTCTCCATTATACTAACACTAAAAATATCTCTTTACCTTTTTTAGACTTTAAGTATAGATTATTGGTGTCATTAGTCCTTTTTAATCCAATCTTGACCAAGTAATTATGTAATCTTTCATACCATGCTCTAGGGGCTTGCTTCAATCCATACAATGCTTTATGTAGCTTGCAGACCATATTCCTCTTGCTTCAATAAAAAAATCCTTCAGCTTGTTCAATGTATAACGTACCTCTTCTTCCAATATTTCATTCAGAAATGTTGATTTGACATCCATTTGATATACTTTGAATCCTTTGGAAGCTGCAAAAGCCAGTAAAGTTCTAACTCCTTCCAATTTAGCAACTGGGGCAAACGTCTCACCATAGTCAATACCTTCTTCTTGTGCATAACCTTTGCATACCATTCTAGCCTTGTTTCTTATAACTTCTCCATGTTCATTTAGCTTATTTCTAAATACCCACTTGGTTCCAATAACATTCTCGTCCTTTGGTCTAGGTACTAATTTCCAGGTTTTGTTCTTCTCGATTTGTTCAATTTCTTCATTCATGGAATGTATCCAGTCTTCATTATCCAAATAATCTTTCACTGATTTGGGCTCAAATTCACATAGTAAGCATGTCTGATTTTTCAATTTGCTTCTTATCATGACCTCTTAATCTTTTTCTCCAATCATTTGATATGGTTTATGGTGTCTTCTTACATATCTTGCTAGAGTAGGCTTTGGTCTCCTTTTCTCTTTCTATTCTTCCTCAGATTCATCATGCAAATTCATTTCAGGTTCATTTTGTGTCTTGGCTTCTTCCTCAGATTCCTCGGCAGTTGCCTCTTGATTCTTGGCAACCTCTTTCTGTGTCTCGATATTTTCTTGTTGTTGCTTGGCAACACCATTTTGTTGTTCGGTAGCTTCATTTTCTAGTTTAGGAAAAATATTAGGCTCTCCTTTGTTCATGTAAATGAAAGATCTATAGTCTTCAGGTTCTTTCTTGCATTCAACTTCATTCTTTTCTGCATATTCGTCAATTCTAACATTTGCAGTTTCCACAAGTTTGTTAGTGTTATAATTCAAACACTTATAATCTTTTCTCTTAGTGGAATAACCTAGGAATATGCCTTCATCATGTTTAGCATTAAGTTTTCCATTTCTATTATCCTTCAGTATATAACATTTTCTCCCAAAAACTTTAAAATATTTTACATTAGGTGCATAACCATACCATAACTCATAAGGTGTAATATCATTACCTTTCTTAACTTGTACTCAGTTCAAGGTATAGAATTTTGTACTTACAACTTCTCTCCAGTATTTTTGTGCAACATTCTTCTCTATCATCAGTGTTATGGCACAATCCATTATTGATCTATTCCTTCTCTCAACTATGCCATTCTGTGGGGGAGTTCTTGGAGAAGACATATGTCTTTTAATTCCTCTATCATTATAGAGTAAGTTGAAGTCACTAGATATAAACTCTCCTCAAATTTCAGATCTAAGACATCTCAAGCTCTTACCTGTCTCTTTTTCAACTTTTTCCAAATACCACTTAAACAACTAAAAAGCATCACATTTTTCTTTGAGAAACATCACAATCATCATTCTAGAGTAATCATCAACAAAAAATATGAAATATTTATCACCTCGGTAGCTTTGCACACCAATAGGTCCACAAAGGTCAGTATGAACCAATTCCAAAACATTATTTGAAGTATAGGTTTTCTCTTAAAACTAGACTATGTCATTTTTCCCAACCGACATTGCTTACACATAACATTATCAAGATTCTTCAATCTTGGTAAGCCTCTTACTCTTTTCATCTTACCAATGTTTACCAAATTGTCAAAGTTCACATGACATAACCATACATCATCATATTGTGTAAACAAACATGTCTCATCAAATAGATCTAGATAGAACAAATTACCTCTTGTCTGTTCACCACTTCCAATCAGTTCACCAGTAGCATCAAATATTTTAGCCTTTTTATGATGGAATTCAACTTGATATCCAGAAGTTTTCAACTAAGTAAAAATCAACAAATTACAATTAATACCTTCAACCCAATAAGCATTGTCACATGTGATCTTATAGGTCAGTTTTATTGATCCTTTTCCTTTCACAAGACATGGTTTGTCATTACCAAACTTAACACTACCACCTTTACAATAGGTTAAGGTTTCAAATTTACTTTTATCACCAGTCATGTGATGTGAGAAACCACTATAAATTATCCATCTATCACCTTTACTCATATATTAAATAAGTGCAATTTTCTCATCCTCATCAGAATCATCTTTCATAGCAACATAAACAACTTCTATATCATTTTCATCATATTTATCAGATTCACTATCAGTTTCTTCTTCAGCAATATAGCAGGATTTCTTACCTTTGTCCTTATAGTCCTTATACCTTCTAAAATATTTTTCATCCCTTTTGTCTTTGTACTTTATTTCTCTTCTTTCATCCTTGTCATTCCTATTAGGACGTCTCGCTGCAACATGGCGAACTTTGTTACATGAAAAATAGATTGTAGGAAGTTTACCTTTGAATTTTCCTTTTCCTCTCAGTGGTCTTCTAGCCATAAGTGATTCAATTTCATCAAGATCATCATCAAAAGTGTCACTATCATTGTTCACATGTCTTTCTTTTCCTTTCTTAGATTTATGATGAGTCAATTGTGATTTAAATGTATAATCAACATTATGAGAAGTGAAATTGTAAAAATTTGATAGCTCAAAAGCAGTAAGTCTACCAACTAAACCTTCTAGAGTTAAGTTGTTACCAGGAGTACATCTCAGTTCTTGTATAGAAGATACTCTAATAACATAAATAGGAAGTATAGTTCTTAGTACCTTTCTAATAACATTATCATCATCAATAGATCCATTAGCTCCTCTAATAGCATTTACAACCTCCTTAACTCGGCTACAATATTGAACAATAGTTTCACCATATAACATTCTCATTTCATCAAACTTGCCTACCAAACTTTCAGATTTGTCTCTCAGTACATTTGTATCACCTCCATAGATAGTTTCCAGTGTGTCCCACATTTCTTTTTTGGTTTGGTAGCCTTTTATATCTTCAAATTCAGGATAACTTAGGCTGATGCAATATCCAACATTTCTTGGTTGTGTTCTTATTTTTCTTTCATCTGTTGAGCTGTCATAACTGTAGGCATTGTTATGTAATCATGTTCCACAAAGTATTTTGTTTCTTCTCCAATTCCAGCTAGATGTAACTTCATCAAAATTTTCCATGCAGGGAAGTTCTCCTTGTTCAACCTTGGTACCTCCTTTTTATACATCTTGATCTTTAGCTTCAAGTACCTTCAAAATTTTCCTTACAAGCACCACAATGATCTGATACCAATTGTTAGAATGATTCAGAATAACTGAGGGGGGGGGGCGTGAATCAGTTATCCTAGGTCCAGATGTACCAATTGAACTTATAAATGCTTTAACCAACTAAGATCCACTCGGTCTCTATAGCATATAATCAGTAACATAAAATTGCAGTTCACTGTCCTAATGTAATCAACTTTCAGAATATAAAACTCTTAACAACACAACACATAAAATAACATTCACACAAGTATGACACCAAGATCTAATGTGGAAACCCAATATGGGAAAAACCACCAGTAACATGCTACTAATTTTTCACTCTTCTCAAGTGAGCTCTGTGAGGAGCCAACCCTATTAAAGGTTACAATACACACTGTTAAATGTGGCCCTGATAAGGATTTAATCAACCTGTTAAAAGTGAGCCTTGTTAGAGGGCTTAGACCATTCCATAAGAATGTCACCTTGATTAAAGGATTTACAACATGACTGTTAGGTCAACCTTTTTAAAAAGGATTTTTCACTGATACAATGGTTAGAAAGTAACAATAATATGATCTAAAACATACAACTCACTTTGCAAATAATAATCCACTTTCACTCAAATTCTAATTCATTGAATGGCCTCCATTATCATCTCTATCACTCAGATCTTCTTGGAAATCCATCAAGAAATCACCACTCTGCAGTCTTGTACTACTCTTCTCAGCCTTCTCAACCTTCTTCTTAGATTTTCCAATCAACTAAATTAACCTCTACCCACATAACTTGCAATTAGATTAATATTATACTTTTCTGATCAGGTAGCTAGATCTTTTGTTTCTTAATCATCACCGTAGATCTTAGGGTTTGGTCAGATTCAATGAATCCTTCCAACATTTAATTTTCCATCTACCTTGTATAATACATCCTAAAACTCCTTAAATCCATACATAAAAATGGTTAAACATATATTAAATGCTCATTTAATTCTCCACAACGATCATCCTTATCTTAGAATATACTTCACATATCCCAAAAAATTAACTATGTTGGCTAGGATCTCAAATCTTAATCAAAATTTCAAAATACTAACACTCAATCATCACTGTGTTCTTTCGTTGAGTCACCATTAGATAAATCGGTAATTTACTAACGCTCGCTAAATATTGATGCTTGGTTGATACTAAATTTTCTCGACATGTGTTGGCGCTCGGTTGACACTTGCATCACTTGACACAAAGATAAGTTCCTTAATCTTCTTCTTTGTTACTTGGTCAAGACTAAACTTGTAGTCATCCAAACTTTTCTTGGTGTTAAAGATAAACAACATATTACCTTACAAACATGCAATCTCATCAAGTACCCATTGTAGTTTCACATAGCTCAACCATTTCAACAGGTCTTCTTGTTATCTCCTCTTTTCAAATCTTCTTCATCAATCAATTGATATGGCACTTTACAAGATAGCAACTGTCTCACCAGTTAAGGTTTGACATTGATGGCAATAAAACAATTGTTTCAATTGTAGCTTTCAACAAGTGACATCCACCTCAGGTCAGGAATTACACTTCCAACACCATCTTCTCATGTTATAACAAAGGTACCCTTAGAGGACTTACCCAAAGATGAATCTATTGAACAATCTGTTCAACAAACCTTAATGCAACAGAGTCAATAGTCTAAGTTACCTACCAAGACTCTTCCATTTCCTCATAGACTTAATAATGAGGTAGCCTAGCCACAAAAAGAGTCTACATTTTATATTGTTGACCAATTGAAACACGTTTGTGTTAAGATACCCCTATTTAAATCTATACAATAATTTTCTATCTATGGTAAATCTATTAGGGATGCTTGTTTAAAGAAGTCAGAAAGAAAGAAGAAAGATCCTAAAACTTACTATGTGCTAGGTCAGTTGCCTGATCTAATGCTTGAGAAGGCCTCTATTCCTAAATACTCCAACCCTGGTAGTCCAGTAGTTAACATTGTTATCAATGGAGTTAAGGTCAAGAATGCATTAGTTGACTTAGGGGAAACCATTAATGTTATGACTAAATATATCATGAAACTGTTGGAAATATGTTGAGTCAAGGTGACTGAGAGGGGGAGGGGGGGGGGGTAAATCAGGAACCAATAAAACTTAATCCTTTTAACCCAATATTAGACTATTTAATCTGATTGCATGCATGAAATGAAAAGCAATAAAACATCCACAATATTTGGTTACCCAGAAACCTTCCAAATAGAAAGTAAAAATGGGGTGGGGATGGTACCCACAAGATTTATTAATACAGTATAAATTTATCCTATTAAAGCTTACAATTGACCACTTCTGATGGCCTTCCCTATTAGGAGAAATAAGGACTGTTAGGTCCACCTTGTGAAAGGATCTAGTATAATACAATCAAGTAATGCAACTCTATTAGGAGATTTGTAAAGGACTATTAGGTCCACCTTGTTAGAGGATTTTGCTTATGCACTTGTTAGGATGAACTAGTAGATGATCTTCAATGTAACTCTGAATTTCTAAATAAGATCCAATGATATAAACTAATCACCTGACTGTGATGAATGAGTCTTTGTTGTTCCTTATATTGATGTAGCCTCTTAAACAATCCGCCACTTCATATTAGCATACATGCTTCTACACATATATTCACACATATTTGGATAAAAAAATACTTTATATTTATACCTTATCCAAATAAAATGCAACTGTAAGTCAGCTTCCATAAGATAAATTAATATCTAAAAATATAAGCTAAGTCGGCCCAAAACTGTTACTCGGGTCTAGTGATCCACTCGGGCAATATACTGGCACACGGGCATTATGCTGTCACTCAGGAAAAATACTAAACTTTGGCACTCAGGATACACTGTGTAACCGGGCTACTATGATCACTCAGGTAATACTGATTACCTTTGTCTACTTGGTCGACACTACCACTTCTCAGGTTACATTGTAACTGCTAGGGTTGCACTGCTGGCTTGATCAACACTGTGATGA